>CM077456.1:29738673-30070224 GCA_039654765.1 Mylopharyngodon piceus
GCATTTTATCTGCAAATTAAATGTTTCCCAACCCTGGTGATGTTTAATAGGAGCTGTATGAAGAATCTGCTGTGAATAATGCGGTTGAAAACAACATCGGTACAGAGGAAGATGGTCTTGATCCTTCAGTTAGAGGTTAGTCCATTCAAATTGAATCCCATTATCAGGGATTTTGGTTATAAACCTCATATTGATGAGAAATGTTGATCTAATGTTCATTAGATGTTCCACTCGTGTTTGCAGACGGCATCTCAGAGACTCATCCTCTGCAGCTGGACCAGTCCCCTGATGCCGGTTACCCCAGCAACAGCGCCAGTCAGTCTGTAAACAGTGTGGATGTGACGAAACCTCAAAAACAGGCCAGCGTGACCTCTCACACCCCTCCGACCCCTCGTGGAACCTGCCTGACCCTAAATGACCACGACCACATCCGGCAGTTTATCCAGGAGTTCACCTTCAGAGGATTACTGCCGCACATCGAGAAAAACATACGCCAACTAAATGACCAGGTACATAAACACACACAAATGATATGTTAGATATAATTCATCTCAAGTCTCTCTTTTCTTTTCTTCTCTTTTCAGGTATTTGTGTACATTTAGACTTTTATTTGAGGGAAATATTAAGTTTGGGGTCTGTAAGATTTTAAATGTTTTTGAAAGAAGTTTCTTACGCTCACTAAAGCTGCATTTATTTGATTAAATAAATAAATACAAAAAGTATTACAATTTAAAATAGCTGTTTTCTAGTTTAATTTATTTTAAAATGTCATGTGATGGAAAAGCTGAATTTTCATCATCATTACTCCAGTCTTCGGTGTCACATGACCCTTCAGAAATCATTCTAATATTCTCAAGAAACATTTATTATTATTATTATTATTATTATTATTATTATTATCAATGTTGAAAACAGTTGTGCTGCCATGATTTTTGATGAATAGAAAGTTTAAAAACATTTTGAAATGTAAATGTTTTTAACATTATAAATGTCTTACTGACACATTTGTCACAACAAAACTATCAATTTCTTTAAAAAAATCATATTGACCCAACATTTTAAACTTATGGAAGTATATAAATTTTCTTGAAAAAAAAAAAGTATAAAATATTGTAAAATTGTAATATGTTACATTTTATTGTATATAATAATTTTGTAATTTGTTTATTAATTGCTTTCCAAGTTTATTTTTCTGAGTCATACAAAAAAATCTGTTCCGATAAAATATATAGAGCAAAGAAATAAAAATAAAAGAAACAACAGAGAAGTCTTGTTTAAATTGTACAGTACATGATATTTATTTTATAACCCCTTATACATTAAAATCACTCAGAAAATCATGTTTTACTATTGGCTCCAGCATCTTAATTATATATTTTCTGTTTACCTCCTTACATTATACTTTTTATAATTAATTCTTGTTGGCTGTATAGTATTACTCTATTGTTTTGTTGTTGATTTATTTGCTGTTTTCGTGTTTTTAATATGCATATATTGGCTGCTTATAATAAAGCAGTTTTCATACTTTCAAATTAAACTTAATCTACAAGGCTTCAATTACCCAAGAGTACAAGCCAAGGATCCATTAATATTTATTTCCTTAACTTTTGACAGTAATGCAAATTTATTGTTCCATTTTTTTTTTTTTAATAAATATATTTCCAAAAGTTCTGCACAGCTGTTGAAATTTTCTTTCATTGTCTTCATCTTTCTTTATTTCTCATTCTAGCTTGTCTCAAGAAAAGGTCTGAGCCGATCTCTTTTCTCCGCCACTAAGAAGTTGTTTGGTGGAGGGAAGGTCCCAGAGAAGAGTATTGCTGAACTAAAGAACACTGCAGGGCTGCTGTAAGTGACCTGAAGTACACATTTAAATGTTTTTGTTGTTCTTTTCTCATCTGAATATTGACCCTTGTGATATCAGCTATCCCTCCGAGGCTCCAGAGCTTCAGATCAGGAAGATGGCTGACCTTTGCTTTTTAGTTCAGCACTATGAGCTGGCCTACAACTGCTACCACACTGCCAAGAAGGACTTCCTCTCCGACCAGGCCATGCTGTATGCCGCGGGAGCGCTGGTGAGATGCACACCACAGTCGGAGCGCAGCTGCTGCCCGAAATAAGCTCAACTGACACCGTTTCGGTGGTAATCAGAGTAATACTGTCTGAACATGCCTGTTGTCTCTGTCTCTACAGGAGATGGCTGCTGTCGCTGCCTTTCTGCAGAGCGGGGCAGCCAGGCCGTACCCAGCACACTACATGGACACGGCCATTCAGACCTACAGAGATGGGTGCAAGTAAGAATATGCATTAAAGGGATAGTTCACCCAAAAAATGATCCCATGATTTACTCACCCTCAAGCCATCCTAGGTGTATATGACTATCTTCTTTCAGACAAACACAATCAGAGTTGTATTAAATAATGTCCTGGCTCTTCCAAGCTTTATAATGGGAGTGAATAGAGGATGAGATTTTGAAGCCCAAAAAAGTGCATCCATCCATCATAAAAGTAATCCATACGGCTTTGGGGTGTTAATAAAGGCCTTCTGAAGTGAAGCGATGGGGTTTTGTAAGAAAAATATCCATGTTTAAAACTTTAAAAACTAAAATAACTAGCTTTCGGCGGACGACTGTATGCATACTGCGCAAGTCAACTTGTGCCAAATGAGTAACCCCCGACCTGATGTATGACACACAATGTAGGAGTATCGTAAGCTTAGACTCCTCTCACGGTTCAAACAAATAGGACTGGGCAACAAACTCAAGCTCCTCTACTCTTATATTTAAATCCCCTGACATTTCTATTTAAAAAAGATCATTTTAGACTTCGTGACCGGTGTTTTGTTTTGCTCTATCCTTTGCGCTTACGCGTTCGTCAGTACGTCGTGTCGGGTCAGCGGTTACTCTTTCACCGTAAATCAATGCGTACGGCCATCTGTCAGAAGCTAGTTATTTTAGTTTACAAAATTTTAAATATGGATATTTTTCTTACAAAAACCCATCGCTTCTCTTCAGAAGGCCTTTATTAACTAAAGAAGATAGTCATATACACCTAGGATGTCTTGAGAGTGAGTGAATCATGGTAATTTTCATTTTTGGGTGAACCATCCCTTTAATTTGCATTTGGTTTTGTAGCATGTTATTGCTTCATTGAGATACGTGTGTGTGTGTGTGTATATATTTACAAGTGTTTTAGTTCATTTTGTGACTTGTAAAAGTTTAGAGCTATAATTTTTATTATTATTACTATTTTGAATGAATGAATAAATTAATAAATAAAATTAATTTTAGTTTTTGCTTCCTTTTTAGGCCTGATATCAGTTTGTGGCTTTTGAAAGTGTTTTAATGTTTTTTTTTTTTTTAATATAAATAAATAAATACATTCATGCATACACGCATAAATACATAAATAAAATTAATTTTAGTTCTTGCATTCTTTTGAAGGCCAAAAAAATCAGTATTTGTGACTTCTAAAAATTAGTTTAGTCTTTTAATGATTTTTTTTAAAATTATTATTATTATTAAATAAATAAAATGTATTTTCGTTCTTGCTTCCATTTTTAGACTGGACATCACTTTATGTGGCTTTTAGAAATTAGGGTGTACTCACACTAGGCACGGTTGCCTTGAACCGAGCCCGAGCGCGATTGCCTCCCCTCCCCACTCCCCCGCTGGCCCGCACTCATATTGCACTTAACGTTCTGGGCCGGAGCGCGTTTACGTCATATACGATGCAACTTTTTGAATGGAAGAAAACGGGAAGAAATGCGCTTTCGCTAAGATACTGCCTAATATAGGCCATTTATAATTTATGCCGCGCATGTATCAGAGGATTATTACGAAGGCAGCTGACGTTAATGGAGGAATTTGCAGCTTTACTCGCAAACTACAATTCCTGTTCATCAATAAGGTGAGAACCAGACCCGTTATAAACCCAAATACACTCGAATTAATTACATGTATTGATAAATGTACTATCAGAGTAGTAATAAAGATGTTGCCGTTGTAATGATGACAGTAGCGCACACAAAAGTAGTAACTGTTCTGTGCTCTGGCACGGTTAGCGCTCATACTGCATGCGAACCGCGCTCTAGCCCAAGCGAACCACGCTCTGGCCCACCTCTTCCAAGCGGGCCAGGGCCGGCTAAACGAATCACACTTCTCAAGCGAACCGGGCTTTGGGGGTCAAACGCGCTCGGGCACGGTTCAGAGCGCCTAGTGTGAGTACACCCTTAGTTTAGTGTTTTAATGTTGTTATTATTAAACAAGTAAATACATAATTTTTTTTAAAAAGGTCGTACTTTTTTTAGTGGGTTATGTCTGTGGCTTTTAAATTGTTTAGCATTTTAATGATTTTATTAGTATTTTAAATAAATTAAAAAAAAACAAACTAATTTTAGGTGTTGCTTATGTTTTTAGGCCAGACAGTTTGTTACTTAAATACTTGAACACTTGATGAAAGGATCTTTTTTTCTTTTCTTTTTTTTCTTCAGTTTTGTTGGAAATCTGTAACATGTTGTTTTTTGTGGTTGTCACAGAAACATGCTTTTGGCTGAGCGGTGTTGTCTTTTAAGTGCTGAGATTTTGAAGAGTCAGGCCAAATACTCAGATGCTGCCACACTTCTGATCAAGATGACCAGTGAGGTGAGTTCAAGTACCTGTTGACACATCTACATCTGAAGACTGTACCAACATTTTTAAGAGTGATATCTTCATCATTATCACCTATTAATCAAGCAACCGGGTTTGTACATGGTGCTTAAAGTGCTTGAAGTACTTGAAAACAGCCATATTTATGAAGAGTGCTTGAATTATTGAAAGATAATATATATGAAATTAGTGTTTAATTTTCTCGAAAAAACACAAATAGTCTTTTCACGCAAAATTAACTCTGCAGCCAATAGCCTGTAGATATAGAGCCATTTCGCATGGCTATGAGCGTGATATTGCTCATTAATTTCCAAGTATATAATACAGCTTTCATTTTTCAGGTCAATCATATATTCATGGGGGAAAAAATCAGTTTGAATGAGGAAAGTGATATCTTTGTCATAGTATCCTTTCATTGGTTAAGGGGATTTCCCATGACTGGGACATTTCACTTCACTTCCTCTTTCCCTCTCTGATAGGACTCTGACCTGCGGAGTGCAATCCTATTGGAGCAGGCGGCTCACTGCTTCATTAATATGCGCAGCCCCATGGTGAGGAAGTTTGCCTTCCACATGATACTGGCTGGTCATCGTTTCAGCAAAGCTGGACAGGTATGACTGCAGACGCAAGAAACAAGGTTTAAAATAGCTATTTCTGTAAATAAAGTTTGAAAGTGAGCATTTGTCATTGTAGCAGAAGTATCAGAAATATCTTGGGGGGTCTTTGACAGTGGGTTGCCTTGGAGCCAAAAAGGTTGAAAACCACTGCATTAAATGGATCAAGTGGTGAGATAATTGAAATGTAAATTTAAAATCGCATTATTTTTAGTTATAACTTCTTCAAAGTGGATGAAACCTGCTCATCTAAGTTTGCTGCTTATTGCCATGACTAAAACTAAAGCCTACAGGGTCTGAAATGGCACCCGTTCTGAAGTAGCCAGAAAGAGCGACTGTGTTTACAGGGTCAGATGAGGTCAGGCTGTCAATTTTCACCTGGAAGCTGATGCTGCTTGAACAGCTGTGAAAGCTACTGGACGTCGCAGTAACATGATGAAGTGCTCACATGGATGTGGGTGTATTCTTTTAATATGTCGGTTCACACTCTCTCTTTCTCTGTTCCAGAAGAGACATGCACTGAGGTGCTACTGCCAGGCTTTGCAGGTGTATAAAGGTAAAGGTTGGACACTAGCTGAAGATCACATCAACTTCACCATAGGTCGGCAGTCCTTCACTCTGCGGCAGCCGGAAAACGCAGTGGCCGCCTTCCGACACATTCTCATCAATGACAGCAAACAGTCGGCTGTACAGCAGGCTGCTTTCCTCAGGGAATACCTCTATGTGTACAAGGTTAGCAACACACACGGGTATCACATTTTGTCAAGATGAAATCAAAATGGACTTTAAACTTAACTATTCACAATTCATAAAGTTAAAAATGTTAGGATGGTACAAAGCCTCATTAAAAGGATGACAATCTTGAAAAGAAAACCATAGGTAGAATATAATAATAAGCTAAGTATTTTTGTTAAAATATTATAAATATTTGAAAAAGTTTTTGTCTATCAAATCAAAGTTATGTAGTGCAGCCAACAATGATATTTGTACAAAATATTTTTTACCTTGGAATATACTATACTGTTCAAAAGTTTTTAAAGAAAATAACGCTTTTCTTCAGCAAGGATGCATTCAGTTGATCTGATATTCAAGACATTTATAATGTTACAACAGTTTTCTATTTCAAATAAATGTTGCTCTTTTGAACTTTCTATTCATCAGAGAATCCTGGGGAAAAAAACAGTATAATTTCTGCAAAAATATTAAGCAGCACAACTGTTTTCAACACTGATGATAATAATGTTTCTTGAGCAGCAAATCATCATATTAGAATGATTTCTGAAGGATCATGTGACACTGAAGATGGAGTAATGATGCTGAAAATTCAGCTTTCTGTCACAGGAGTAAATTACATTTTAAAATATATTCAAATAGTTATTTTAAATTGTAACAATATTTCTCAGTATTATTATTTTTACTTTATTTTTAATCAAAAATATGCTGCCTTGGTGAGCAGAAGAGACTTCTTTCATAAATATCAAACAATCTTTTGAACAGTATTGTATATTAAAAAACTTTTTTGAAAATAATGATTGGTACACTCATGTTTCAAGATGTAAGGAAAATATTGAGGCTGTCACAGTTCCTTGATTAAATTCAAATACTCGATTTTAAATATTGATAACTGCAAAATAGTGGCGCATTTCACGGACGAGAATCCATGAACTGCATTATTAGATCGTTTTCTTAGGCTGCACAATGTATTAAAACCATTTAAAAACCAAACTATAGCATAGTGCTATTGTGAATTCACAAAGGCTACGATTCAATTAAATAAATATATGCCCTGCGGGTTTATTTTATTTATATATATATATATATATATATATATATATACGCTTTAATTATTTACATGCGTGTAGGTCACGTATGTCTCAGAGTGGCTCCGTTCACAGTAGATTCAGCTCCACATGAACTATTATCATTTACATGCGTGGAGCGCATCTCAATCTCCATCTCTGCATATGCTGTGAGTTTGGATTGCTTATAACGTTCATCTGGGAACACAATCTGTGCCATTTCATCAGATCGGTAAGGTAAAACATTTATAAACCTATGCCAACACAGGAGAATACATCAATATGTTTCTGAATATGCGAACTGTTCATCACGATTTCAAAAAAAAAGTTTTACCCTCGCTCTGAGTTTGCATGTTTTGATGTCCACATATTCTTGTTCAAGAAATTACAGTGGCTGTAGCATTTACATCATAAGGAAGCATCCGAATATTAAAGATTTAAATGTCGTTTGGTCAGTATTAAACAAGGATTTGATCTGCTGTAAAGTGTAAAAACACCAGGCCGTTGGCACCCTCTGCAGGCATTTTTTTATAATACATAATATACATAAAATGATTGTTTATATTATGTATGTTATATTATGTATTTTAACAGTGTTGTTCTATAAAACCATATGATTACTTGCTTTTGATACTTTATTTGAACCAAAAATTGTTGCCTCATTGGTATTACCACCCAAAAATATCTGATTACTTGATTAATCGCCAAAATAATCGATCGGTTACTCGATTACGAAAATAATGACAGCCCTAGAAATTATGTTTTTACTTTTTACCACATGCCATTTTTACTATTTATCTAAACAGAGTCATAAGAGCAGTTTTCACATTGAACCAGGCTACATTTTCTATTGCTCTCAGAAAGCAGCTAGACTCTGATAGTGTCACATTCAGGCCACTGACCCAGTTTTTTCCCCACCACAATCAGACTTTAGCCCTGAGTTTAACTGTCTGTGTCTGTGTGAGACGGCTCTTTCGTCATCGTTTGGTTGAGTCCTTCTCATCAGCGCTCTGTCCTTGTGTGGTTCTGGTCTACAGAACTCCATCACCCTCAAGCACTGGGCCTGAATACATAACAAGAGGAAATGACAACATTCTGCTTTGCCTTGTTTCTTAATGGGAGTTTTACGCTGCCGATCTACCACTCCAGGAACAGTTGTGTAAAATATCAGTGTCTCATTTCATTGAAGGCAAAGTTCTCTTTGCTCTTAACTGATGCAGTATGTGACTTTTTGTTACGAGTTTGCATGATTAAAAGTGAAATAAGACTGGAAATGGGTATTTTAGTATTTATACACTACTAGTATTTAGTGTTTACTATTAGTATTTATATAGTATTTATTAGAGCTGCCCCCTAATAGTCGACTGTTAGTCGACTTGAAGAGGCTTGTTCGACCAAGATTTTCTTAGTCGGTTAGTTGCAAAAAAAAAAAAAAAAAACTCCACAGGAAGTGGCGAGGTCACGCAGTCCGTGAGGGACAGATCGTTAAAGGCAGGAAATCCAAACATTCACCTATATCATTCATCGACCTTAAATATGGCTTATCACTTGAAACATGTAAGTAGTAGCAACTTTACAAGTCCACTCGCTAAAACGTTTTGATTTTGTAAAGCAATGAAAGCAATCAGGGAACTTGAGCACATAACAAACATGAACCGAAATTCATCGTATACTTGCCTCACAAACACGAGAAATATATCTATATAAAGCTTGGAATGTCTACTTTTAAACGAGCCAATTCAAATGGAAAATAAATATTCTCAGATTATGTAATTCATATGAAACTTGCATATATGTGCGTCCACTACTGTGGAGATGACGAGTCAGCATCGTTGACTTAATCTCTGCAGCCGAAAACGCAGAAAACATTATCAATAAATTAGTTTTTTAACGACACATTCATAATCGTTACGTTTGCCGGTGCGCTGAGGCAAGCTTTATGCGTGCGTTTGAGCGCTGATTAGGCTATGTAGAAGATTAAGGCTCATTATTATGATTTAGGTCTTATTAATATAAATGCACGATTAGTCAACTAATGGCTTAAATGAACGACTACTGGTCGACTAGAAAAATCTTTAGTCGAGGGCAGCCCTAGTATTTATTAATATTTGAATTTGCTTAGATTTTTATATTTTCATTTCAATTTTAGTTTTTCATTATTTTATGTGCCTTTTAATTTTTTTATTTTATTTTATTTATTTTAATTTATTTCAGTTAGTTGCCAAGGCAGCATTTCTAACCGTGCTTGTCAATCGATTAAAAAAATTAACTAATCACACCTTTTCTGTAATTAATCGCGATTAATCTCACCTAACATTAAAGTTTTTAAAATATGTTTATTGTAATTCATATTTAATCTCCGAATTAATGTAGAAACAACATGAAGACAGTATATTTTAAATATTTGATCTAACAGGAAGGACATATACAGAAATTGAATGAAGTTATCAAACACTTCACAGTCTTCACTGCATAAATTATAAATTAAATATAGATTAATCCTTATTAAAGCTACAAAAGATATTCAGTCAAGATCAATGAGTGATTTTCTCTTTGTATTTTGTTCTTAGGTTAACATTAAAGACAGACATCAATACAGCAGGTTTATTAGGCTGCTGTCACTTTAAGATCTGATGCACATGACGCCGATCTGACACAACTCTTTACGGTCATTTAAGACCTTATTTAACTCATTTAAGACTCTTGCTTACGAGGATACTCGACAAAACGGGCATTTTGGCATAATTTTGCGTGTTTTTGTCCGTTCAAGTCTGAAAGGGAACTCAATGCGGCTGTCACACACAGGAGATTCACAGACACCATGCCAGTACAGGTTTTAGTTATTTTTTTTGCGTCTTATCGTGCTTGAATGGTTTAATATCTCTTGAATGAATGATAGTGTGATCATATAATGTAACGCTAGCTAAAGGATGGCGGGGGAAAAAAACAGACACTTGTAGGTGAAAAGAAGTGAAAATGATGTTGATATTTATGACCCTTTGACCTTTTGCCCTCAGAGCATGAGTCAGTTGACCGGTGAGAGCTCCCTCCCGCAGCTGCCCCTGCCCTGCCTGCACAGCTCACAAACACGCGTCTTCTTCGGCCATGAACGTAGACTCGCCGAAGGTAAGCACCCTCTGTGTGTCTCACACATTCACAGAAAGGGACAGTTCACTAGAAAATAAAAAAGTATGTATTAAATAATGTATATAAATAAAAAAGTATATATTTACTTGCCCTCATGTTGTTACAAACCGTTATCAGGGATTAAAGTTCTCCATCACTATGACAAATTTCCATCAGCTGGAGTGCAGAGAGGCCATGTTTGAGATCCAAGATGTCTTTTTTCGCATTGTTTTTTTGCACCGTTGAGCATTCCAGCCAATCGTACGCACTTTTGTTGAGTGTGCTGAGCATCCCGTTGAAGAAGAATTATGCACTCTCGAGAAATCTCTGTGAGTGCCGATACAATGTAAGTAAGAGATTCATTTTGCGGTGTAGGCGGCTTCGTTGATTATAATGGGAGTTTTTGTGAGCATGCAGGACTTTTTTTTTATTTTTGGACCGTTTCCACAAAAAATATTAAGTAGCACAAGTTTGTTTCGGGTTTATTTCATACAATTATCAAATAAAATGGCTTGCTGTGCGGTTAATTGTACTAACAGACCGCCCAAAAAATCTGGGCTCCATTTTTTTCCGGTGAGTGAAATTCTAATATAATTTTATTTAATAATTTATTTAATTTATTTAAGATAATTTATTTATTTTTAATTTATAATTTTATTTAAAACTTTACTACACTCCAGAATCTGACAGACTGTGATTAGCTGTAGGCTGAAACCATAGACTGTATTAAAAAACGTTGTCATATAATGTTACGCCTGCATTTCATGAATAGCGTAACATTTACTAACACAGACTATATTGGAAGTATATATCAAGAGTTCCATTGCAAAAACCTTTAAGTCTGTCTGACATGTTTTCTTTTAAATGAGCATTTTTTTTTATGTTTAGGTTCAGTAATTTCACTTTAATGGCAATGAAAAGGTTGTTAGTCAGTTATTGCAATGCCTTATTTTCAAAAATAAAAGGAACACTGTTGTGTTTACCTGCTACTCGTGAAATCCTGTCATTGCCACTGTAACGATGAACAAAACATGATAAAAACTTGCTGCTCGGCAATTGAAAGCGGCTCATACACACGCCGTCAGTCATCTTGAAATCATATGATTCGATTTGCGTCTTCCGATTGGTTCTTCTGTGGACTTAGAGGCTTTTGCTGACAAAGGGAAATGGCGTTTAGTGGTTTCTGCAAACAAACCAGTATTTCTGAATGGGCTGATATATATATATATATGAGTTCAGATACCATTTTCGGTTATCCTGGAGTGACGCGCTGCCAAGATGGCGACGGCCGGCTCTGCCCACTTTGGGCTTCAAAAATGCTCTTCAGAAAACTACAGGTGATGTCACAGACACTACGTCCATTGTTTTATACAGTCTATGGTAAATACCAATGCTTCGTGCTCAAACTTCATATCCAGAACTGATGCTATCCTCACGTGCTATCTGAATTATCGTAAACAAGAGTTTCCTAGTTAAAAATTGCAAATGAACGCCCTTTGTGACATTTTTGGTGCTTGAGATTGTCCTGTTTTTTTTTGTTGCCTGTATGCCGGAGGATGAGTTCTTGAAACTCCGCCCTCTTCTGGAAAGGGGGCCGGGAGCAACAGCTCATTTGCATTTAAAGGGACACACTCAAAAACAGCGCATTTTTGCTCACCCTAAAACTTCACATACACAGAGACTTATTTTAAATCTTCTTGTTTTAAATTGTAATAATATTTCACAATATTACTGTATTTTAAATATAATAAATGCCTTGGTATTTAGCATTAGAGATTTCTTTCAAAAACATTTAAATCATCTTACTGTCCACAAACTTTTGAACGGTAGTGTATATTCCAAGCATTTCTGTATAAAAGAAAAGTAATTTTAGTCATTATTCACACAAAAAGCAATCGTATTCCCTTAGAAAGTGAACCGAATAGTGACGTAATTGACTGTTCCTGCACATGAATAAACATAGCACAGCACAACTGTTACGGATGACATATTTTAACATCCAAATTAAGTTGTGATGACCTTTCTCTCATCATGCCCACAGTGAAATGAACATGAACACAGCACCATTTATGTACTCAGATTAAAAAAAAAAAAGTAATTTCCAGTGAAAACTTCAAATGAGACTCAAGCGGAGCTGCCCCTCACTTCACAGAATAAATTACATTTAAAATAAGAGAAAGAACACGGACTACTACATTAGATATCTGCAACGAGCTCCGCTTCAATTAAAGAGAAGCGAACAAAAAGACTAATTTCAGGAATATCACGGAACTCAGACGCATGTAAAAAAAAAAAAATAAAATAAAAAAAACAGGGAATTGAACATTGGAGTGAAGAGAACAGGCCCGAGGAGGTGTGAAAACCTTTTTAATTAAAGTCTTTGCCCGGATCTCACACTGAAGGGGGAGCAGGGAGTGGGGGGATGGGGCTGTAGTGATGTGTGTTGAATGATAAATAAATGTACCTGTTGTCTGTTCCAGTGCTTTGCTTGCCTTAGGCTCTGAATCCCAAATGTCCTCTGAGACACTGGCTGATTGGACATAAGGCAGCTCTGTGGAGTTTATATATTCTTAATTCACAAAATATTCCTTTTTCACTGCCATTATTTGTCACTCATATTTGTAAGGATAGAAGAAATGTGTGAGGAAACCTCATTCTCCATATTCTCTCGAATGATCTAAAGAGTGTCTTGAGCTTCAGTGAAAGAAGAACATCTGTTTGTCTGTAAAGTGTCACATGATCAATGTCACAAATTTAATTATTTGATTAGGAGACTATAAAATGAAAAGAATGAAAAAAAACATTTAAGATTCCTCACTATTTATGTCATACTGTAAATGTTGCTTTGTTTTCAATCCTAAAACATTCTGCTTATTTCCGAGTTTTGAATCCTATATTTGTAGTGTGATCTCAGACATTTGGACACACAGTGTGTTCAACAGTAGAGTAAAATTTAAAATGTGTTTTCTATTTTAATTTATTTTAAAATGTAATTTATTTCTGAAATCATTGTAATGTGCTGATTTGATGCTCAAGAAACATTTCTTATTATCATTAATGTTGAAAACAATTTTTTTTTTTTTTTTGGAAACCGTGATACTTTTTTTCAGGATTCTTTGATGAAAGTTCAAAAGAACCACACTTATTTGAAATAGATATCTTTTCTAACAATGTGAACAGTCTTCTGTCACTTTTGATCAATTTGATGCATTTTTGCGGAATAAAAATATATATATATATTTTTTTTTTTTTCAGAAAAATCTTACTATTAAAGGCACAATATGTAAGATTTTTTTAAATTAAAATATCCAAAAACCACTAGAACAATGTTATATATTTTGTTGACTTGAGTACTTACATTATCCCAAATGTTTCCAAGAATGTTTAAATCCAGAGAAATAAGCAATTTTAACCAGGACACGGACCATGTCCATGCGTCGCCTATCAATGACATCATACACGCCGTGCCCTTTGATTTCTGGTTTTATTTTGTAGAAAACATGGAAACACGCTTTAATATATTATGTGTTTTATTAGACAAGGGAACAACTGTTTGGATACATTTATGGACAGAAAATTAATCATTGTTATATAGCTCAACACATTTAGTCTTATTATTTGAATCTCGTTCTCTTGATTTTCCACGAGTACCATGTTTTTTATGCCTCAGAGAAAATCGCTGCGGCATAATAAAAGTCCCGCTGCTCTCGAGCCATGTGTCGCACTCGTCTCTCATTAGCAGTCGCTCCACCGGCCTCGTTCCACTCCCACAGCACTCGGCCCTGCTCTACAGTAACGTTAATAATCTCATCCATGAACATGATTTCTGCACGAGTCCCATCGGATTCATTTCCACCAGCTGTGAGGTAAAGACGACATCTCCCATGATTCTGCGCTCAATCTCGCCGTCATCAAGCTACGCCTTTGTTTTGAATAGGCGATCTCTAGAGGCGAAAAACTACATATTGTGCCTTTAATAAATTTCATCGAGATATTTTAAATGCCATTTTTGTTCTTTTATAATTATACATGCAGATAACATGGGATGCTTTTTTATAAATACAGGCCTTATTATTATAATTTCAACAAGGTTAGTGAATGTAAAATAGTGATTAATAATGATGGCCAGTGACCGCTATTAAAATATAAAGTTTTATTTACACATCCATACCAATTTGAACTTAAAGTCTAGATATTTATGCCCATATTATTTGTCTCATCTGTATGTAATCAGTTGCATTTTGTAATCTCTGACTTGCTTTTCAACAGGCGAGAAACAGGCCGCAACACATGTCACTTTGGACCAGGAGTTTGACCGTGATCTTTCCCAACTGTGGAGGGAGTTGGAGGAGCAGGTCGTCGCCGTGGCGAACAGAGGGACGGTGCCCATCACCTTCCAGCCCTCCCAGTGCTGCTTAAACAGCCAGACAGACAACCTCAGATACCCCCTCGCTGTGGTAGAGGGTATGTTTTCCCTCCTCAACTTGCTTTTTAAGCATTTTTATTCGTGCTGTATATTTGGTCTTTTGGATTTTCATTTTTAAGACACCTCCATTCCTTTGATTGCTCCATTTACACAAACTCTTGGTTTGGGTTGAGGTTTTGAAGCACTTAAGGGGCCTTGTGATTGCTTTTGATGCCTTCCGGGGCTTCGTTTTTGAATTATTAGTCAATTTTTAATTGGACTGGGATCCATTATTCACCATTTGCTTTCCTCTTTATTTCATTAAGATCTGTAGAAACTGACTGTGAGAACTAATGAAGCGCAGTGACCCTTTCCTGGATTTGACCCGGTTTGCCTTGTCAGTGGAATACTCAGTAGTGCAAGTGAAACTAGTATTGATCATAGAAATGAATTAGTTATCATAATGGATGAACATTCACCTCTCAACACCCAACAGCAAGAGGGGAAGAGTGTAGAGGAACAGGAAGAACCTGCAAACACCCTTTGCTGACCTTGCCATGTTCCTACTTATTTTTATTCCTTATTAGCAAATATTTCAGCAGCAAAGCACATAAAAGGAAACGTACTATTTGTAAATATGACGATTCCAGAGTTTTTTATGTGAGATCAAGTAGTTATTTGGTTGTTGCATAGGTTTGACCCTTCTCTGCCTTTTTCTGACGAGGTTTAGACAAGGACGCCTATGATACCTGGAGAAAGCTATATGGTAGCATTCCTGTTCATTTCAATGGTTGGTGCAGGTTCTCTCAAATGTACCTGATCTTTGCTCATGGAAACAACAGATATTATGTTTGAGCCAATCAGACAAGCTGTAAGTGTGAGTAATAAAAATAGAGCTGCAGGCAAATTGTCTTGACAGCACTGAATGGCACCTCAAGAATGTGCTCAGTCCTTCAGTAATGATGTGAAAGACAGGCGACAAGAAAAAATATAAGCCGTTTCATTCTTTTAAATGCTCAGTAAAAATGTTTGCTTGTTGACAAAAAAATCTGCTATAATACAGGGCTTAAATCAGTTAAAAATATTTAACTATTTAAGTGGACACTTTTCTGTAATTTAATCAGGCTTAATTGCACCTAAAATAAAAACTAAAACTAAAAATATTTTAAATAATATTTAACCAAGAATTATAATTTCTAATATTGATAATATTACCACTATTACATAGATTTGTTTTGTTTGTTTGTTTGTTTTAGTTTTTGAGGATAAAATGAGTAACTAATATCCATGTAGCATTCAAAAGTTTAGGGTCAGATTTTTTTTTTTTTTAAAGAAATGAATACTTTTGTTCAGCAATGACACATGAAATTAATCAAAAGTGACAGACATTCGTAATGTTACAAAAGATTTCTATTTCAAATAAGAAATAATCAAATGTTTCTTGAGCATCAAATCAGCATATTAGATTGATTTCTGAAGGATCATGTGACACTGAAGACTGGATTAACGATGACGAAAACATCAGCTTTGATCACAGGAATAAATTACATTTTAGATATATTAAAATGGAAAACTGTTATTTTACTATTTTACTGTATTTTGGTCAAATAATTGCTGCCTTTGTATGCATTTGAGACTTTTAAAAAAAATGTAAATCTAGCTGACCCCAAACTTTTGAATGGTAGTGTATATTTGAAAGTCATAATTAAGGCCTAAACTACAAATGGTCAGATTTTTGTGTTTCATTTATTAACAAACATTACAGAACATTAGGGCTGCAACCAACGATTATTTTGATAATCGATTAATCTATTATTTTTTTCTTATTATTATTTTTTGATGTATTTGAATGTATATTTTTTAATGTATTTTAATCAGAATTATTGTGCTCCTTCTGTTTGACACACATGCGCCCACCGGCGCTCGTTCGTTGAAGTCTAAGTTTAACGAGACGCTTGTTGTTAGAATATGCAAAATGAAAATACTCATGGGACTTTGTAACATTTACAGATAAGGATATAACCATAAAATGTAAGTTATGCATTCAAGTAAACACGTGTCAGAGACATTAAGCAGCACACGCATCGGTCAAAGCATAAATGCGTAAACTTGTTTTGAAGGGCTTATAAACATAAAGCATTCTCATGTTTCGGACAACTTAGATCATGTACCATTCTAGCAGCAACTCACTCTGTGTCCTCCGCTATTTTTCATATACGTTTTGTCCATAGAAATGTGTTATTCACTACTGTAAAGTGACGTGACTGGCTGTTTGTTTTCCGGGCACACAGTGCAGTCGCAACTAATCAATAATCAAATTTGTTGTCAATTATTTTCATTATTGATAATAATCGATTTTATCGATTAGTTGTTGCAGCCCTACAGAACATGGTATTTTAACAACAAGTAAATATGACAATTGTCACAAACCTTAATAAATATTATGTATATTTGTGTATATAAACGTATATTTTTGTGACGTATCAAGCTTCAGGATGCTTGAGCCTTTTGCATTTTCACTGTATCAGCTCACCTGGTACATCCTCAGATCCTGAGTCATGTATTGTTCTCCTTCTGTCATGTTGTTTGCTATTAATACATTGGCTTCTTTCTAATTTTGCATCACAGAACCCATCATTGTGGAGGTGGTTTTCCGTAACCCCTTGAAGGTTCCCTTGGCTCTGTCGGCTCTGTCTCTGCTGTGGAAGTTTACTCTGAAAGACTTCTCAGACCCTCAGGGAGGCACAACTGGAGAAACCATCACCAATGAGAAAGAGGCAGTGTCTTTGAAAGAAGTAAGACTGTTAATCGTCTCTCGGTTCATCGTGCCTGAGGCATCCAGCTTTGAGTTTCTCATCAGTTTGATTAACTTCTGTGCATTTGAATCCGTTCCAGACCACGGCCCTCAATGACATCATTGATACGCAAGTCATTCCAGAGTTCACCATAAGTCCGGAGGAGACCAAAGTGGTTCGAGCACCTTTTCCTCTTCTCTCTCCCTTTCTAGTCTCTCTTTTTTCCCATTGCTTTAACTGAATTGGCTGTCTCTCTCTTCCACTTTCCCAGGCTCGTTTGAAGCTGCTTCCTCGTAAGACAGGAGAGTTGCATGTTCTTGGTGTGGTGTACAACCTGGACACTGGAGAAGTGGGCAACAGTGAAGGTGTAACACAAACGCACATTCTTCAACACACATGTAAACACTGAAACCATCAGTGAATGGGATTTATGTGATGTAACACTAACTGTAGATGTGGTCGGATTGTGCTGCAGGCTCACTGGCCGGTGATCTGATGTGTGTGCGTGGACAGCAGAATCTGGAGATCCAGGGGCCCAGACTCAATGTGACCAAAGAAGAAAAGACTTCCGTCAGATATGGACCAGACCGCCGCCTGGACCCCATTATCACCCCTCCGATGCCCTTACTGGAGGTGTGTTTGAGTCAATCAAAGTTTGACCTTTAAGGAATCACCCAAAAATGAAAATTCTGTCATTAATTTCTCACCCTCATGTTGTTCCAAACCCGTAAGACTTTCGTTCATCTTCGGTACATCTTTTTTGATTAAATCTGAGAGCTTTCTGTCCCTCCATAGACAGCTACGCAACTTGATCTTTGACGCTTCATAAAGTTCATAAAGAGATCGTAAAACTAATCCATATGAATTGAGCGGTTTAGTCCTAATTTTCTGAACAGACTTGATCGTTTTTGTGACCCGAAGATGACGAAAGTATTACGGGTTTGGAACGACATGAGCATGAGTAATTAATGACAGAATTTTCATTTTGGGGTGTACTAACCCTTTAAAGTGCCTCAATATATATTGTCTCCTACAATAGATTTACATGCATCCAAGGTAAAAACACTTGAATTTTCTAGGGTTGTCCTCAACTAAAGATTTTTCTAGTCAACTAGTAGACGTTAATTTAAGCGATTAGTCGACTAATCGCACATGTATATTAATAAACCATATAATTCACAATAATGAGCCTAATCAGCACTCACATAAAGCTTGCCACAGTGCACCGGCAAAAGTAATGATTATGAATGTATCGTGAAAAAACAGCAAGGAGACTGTCTCAACATTTTAGTAATTTATTGCTAATGTTTTCTGTGTTTTCGGCTGCAGAGATTAAGTCAACAATGCTGACTCGTCATCTCCGCAGTAGTGGACTCGCCTATATGCATGTTTCATACGGATTGCATAATCTGAGAATATTGATTTTCCACTTGAATTGGTTGACAATCGCTTGACATTGACAAGCTTTCTATAGAAATAATTCTCATGTCTGTGAGGCAATTATACACTGAGTTTTGTTTTATTTTTTTGACGTTCGCAGAGACTGAAACGGCAGAAAGCGCATCCTGTTTTTTCACTATTTTACAAAGGCACAACGTTTTCTTGTTATTGTGAGTTTACACAAATAAAAGTAGACCCTTTACAGTTTTGAATGATGTATTTACTCTTATCTGTATGCTCAAAAATGACAGTGTTTTAAGTTGTTTCCGCTGTTATCAGGAAAAAATGCTAGTGATTGCGCCAGCACATCCATGTCATGCGGTAAAGTGCGCTATACTTCAGCTTCCACACTCCGCACAAACACTTGGAAATGCGCCTAATAATAGCACACATTTATCTAGGATAACGTTAGAGAGAGTGGCCATGTAAAGTTGCTACTATTTACATGTTTTAAATGATAAGCCATATTTGAGGTCGATGGAAGATAGGCGAATGTTTGGATTTCCTGCCCGACATACTGTAATTACCACAAGGACCCGCCGCTAGCGATCTGTCCTTCATGGACTGCGTGACTTCGCCACAAAGTTGTTTTTTTTTACTAATAAAATTAAAAACTAATAACATTTTTGGTCGACTAAGCCTCTTCTAGTCGACTAATGATTGGAGGAATATTAGGGGGCAGCCCTAGAATTTTCTCATAATATACACTCAACGGCCACTTTATTAGCAACACCTTGCTAGTAGCTGGTTGGACCATTATTGCCTTCAGAACTGCCTTAATTCTTTTATGGCATAGATTCAACAAGGTGCTGGAAAAATTCCTGAGAGATTTCAGTCCATATTGACATGATGGCATCACACAGCTTCTAAAGATTTGTCGGCTACACATCCATGATGCGAATCTCCCATTCCAGCTCATCCCTAATGGATTGAGATCTGGTGACTGTGTTGGCCATTTATAGTGAACTCCTTGACATGTTCAAGAAACCAGTTTAAAGTGATTTGAGCTTTGTGACATGGTGCATTATCCTGCTGGAAGTAGCCATCAGAAGATGGACACACTGTGGTCATAAAGGGATGGACATGGTCAGCAACAATACTCGGGTAGGCTGTGGTGGTTAAATTATGCTAAATTGGTACTAAGGGGCCCAAAGTGTGCCAAGAAAATATCCCTCACACCATTACACACCCACCAGCAGCCTGAACTACTGATACAAGGCAGGATGGATCCATGCTTTCATGTTGTTTACACCAAATTCTGACCCTCCATCTGAATGTCACAGCAGAAATTGAGACTCATCAGACCAGGCAACGTTTTTCCAATCTTCTATTGCATAGGCGTAGCTTGATATTTGAGTTGGGGGTGCCAGACTCGCCTGTGGAAAATTAATAGAAATGACAATTCTTTCTAAAGAAATATGAAGTGAACATGTGGGAATACAAAAATATTTCTCCAAATGTCACAAATAAATGGCAGGAGGCGCAATTATGTACGTGTCGTTATTTGATTCAAAATGAAATAAACCCGTTTGATTCAGTGTTATGGTTTTAAACGAAAACTGAAACTAATTAAAAATATTGCATTAGCTAAAATAAAATAACATAACCAGGTAGTTATGATAACCATATGAATAACCAGGTTATGATAGCCTTTGAATGTTGGATAAAAAAAAAAAAAAAAACCTATAATGAAAACCTTTAAAATTAACTGGAATAAAAATAAAAATGCACCAAATTAAGTTTTCAAATTTTTAATTTGTTTCATTTTGCAACCGAGACTCCAGAAAAAGTTATATCAAGGGTGACCGTATGAACCCTTTGTTGCGCTTTTTAACATTCAAATGAGCGAGTTGAGTTTCGGGGTACGCCTAGAGCTTCTAATATAACAAATTCTGTTTTATAAGTTAATTTGTATATATGTATGTATCAACATACAAATGATATATTTATATATATATTTTTTTATTCATTAGCTATATTTGAAACAACCTTTACTGTCATAATCACTCACAATCTCTGTTTGTTACCAAATGCTTTAATGATAATGGATTTCATTTTTTGTAACTAACACATTGTAAAAAATAATGATTGAGGACCATTATTTGTATTTTTTTTATTATTTAAATACTTTAACATTGCATGTTTTTAATTAAGAAATTACTGTCACTGCAGCTGTATTTATCATAAACGGTCAAATATCGAAGCGTCCTAAATCCTTCTAATGAATTACAGTCTGTTAAGATTTAATAATATTGATTAAATGCCTGACCCACTACACTGCAGAGGGAAAAAAATCCATAGAAAACAAAAAACGGTATACCGGTAATTTTCTGTCAGGACATCCGTTCATTTTACGGAAATGTCCTTCACTCCTAAAACAAAACACAACACAACTTCACAATGAAATGCCTAATTCAAAATACGGGTAAACACCTGTGAAAAATCGACTTTTTAAAAAACAATGAATATCCATTTTTGGCGAGCCATTTAGCATAGGCTACAGTAAATTTCATTTGCTACAAACAACCAAAATGCAGATTCATCACGTGTCAACTTCATAAGCAAACGAGATTGGTGAAGGGGCTAGTACTGTAAGTTTAATTGGATTTATTTAGAAAGTTACGTTTTAAAATGTAAAAAAATACAAAAATTAATGTGTATCTATTTTGGGGTTGAGAATACAATTTATTTTTTAAAAATCTTTAGTAACATCTTGTAGCCGATGGGGGGGCCAGGCTCCCTGCGATCTCCGCCCATGTGCTCTTGTCCAATTTTGGTGAGGCTGTGTGAATTGTATCCTCAATTCCCTGTTCTTAGCTGACAGGAGTGGCTCCGGTGTGTCTTCTGCTGCTGTCGCCCATCTGCTTGTGCGTTCAGAGATGCTCTTCTGCATACCTCTGTTGTAACAAGTTTTTATTTGAGTTACTGTTATCTTTCTACCAGCTGAAACGAGTCTGGCCATTCTCCTCTGACTCTGACATCAGTAGGGCATTGTTGCCCACAGAACTTACACTCACTTGATATTCTCTCTTTTTCGGACAATTCTCTGTAAACCCTGGAGATGGTTGTGCATGAAAATCCCAGTAGATCAGCAGTTTCTGAAATACCAGCCCGTATGGCACCAACAACCATGCCACGTTCAGAGTCATTTAAATCACCTTTCTTCCCCATTCTGATGTTCAGTTTGAACTTCAGTAGATCATCTTAACCATGTCTACATGCCTAAACGCACTGAGTTGCTGCCATGTGATTGCTTCCTCAGCGCTTGTATACACAGTGATATGAATGGTAATGATGGCATCTGTTTTACTGTGTATATATATATATATATATATATATATATATATATATATATACTGAAAGTGGTGGTTCTTGGCGAGAACAATCTACATGTGGACCAGACTTTATGCAAGGAATCAGTTCTTTGTTAGACAAATCTTGTAATCACTATTTCTCTTTTCCCCCCAGGTGTTTTTCATTAACTTCCCTACTGGTTTATTGTGTGGCGAGATCCGAAAAGCGTGGGTGGAGTTTGTTAACGTGAGTGCGGTCCCTCTCACTGGTCTTCGGGTGGCATCCACACACCCAGAGTTCTTCACGTTCGGGAGTGCCACCTCTGACCTCACCCCAGTGACCCCCACAGCAGCAGAGCACTGCTCCGCCTACAAGACTGTGTCCATGCCCCCGTCAGCGGCCACCGTGACGCTCGTGTCACCAGCAGTGTTCGGGGTCACCAGCGGTGACCGGCCGGTGGTGGCAGAGATTCCCCTGTCACGAGGTGTGTTGGGACCAGGGGAGGCGTTACAGATCCCACTGTGGCTCAGGGGGCCTGACCGAGAGGGTGTCCATGAAATCAACTTCCTGTTTTACTATGAGAGTATAGAGAAGACTGCCAAACTCAGGTACATGGCCATTTACACGTTTACTAATAATGGACAATAAAAAGAACTACACTGGGTTTGTTTGTTTGAGAAGGTTTCCTCAGGCAAGTGTAGCTTCTTTGGCTGTATCCTATGGAAGCTCGTTTCCGCCGCTAAATAAAAAAAATAAAAAAGATGATTGCGACTTTTTATCTCACTCTTCTGACTTTTTTCTCACAATTGCGAGATATAAACTCAGAACTGCGAGTTATAAAGTCAGAATTGCATGATATAAACTCAAGTGTGTCTTATAAAGTCAGAATTGTGAGATATAAATCCGATATAAGTCCGATTGTGGGCGGGGAAAAGACTGACGTTTTTTCTCAGAATTGCAAGTTTCTTTTTAATGAGAATTGTGAGTTTATATCATGCAATTCTGACTTTATATCTCACAATTGTGAGTTTATATCTCGCAATTCTGAGAAAAATGTCAGAATTGTGAGATATAAATACATAACCACAACTAAGACTTCACATGGTGGAAGTAGTAGCAGCAGCCTGTTGTTTAAAGATGCATTTATTTATTTGAACTTGAGTGTACTTACAGATTAAGTACTTAAAAAAGAGGGGTTTTTTGCAATACAGACAAAGGTTAATGTTATATTTAAGTGTCTGATAACTAATATGCAGAAGCAATTTTAATTAAATTTTATAATAATTAGACTACAATAATACAAACATGCATTATGAATATTTTAATTACTAAAACTGTTAGAAATATTTGAAAATATTACATTTTATTTATTGTTAAACAATACAAAGTTGTTATGATCATTAATAATAATATTACAGTAATGTTTTACTATTTTTAAAAAGAAATAATAGTAATATTAGTAACAATATTACTATATATATATATATATATATATATATTAGTTATAAATTTATGTATCTGGAGCTGTTTTGGTCACTTGACAGTGAATTGCTGTAATGTAAAAAGTATATAAAAGTACTTTGATTTAGTTAAACAAACAATACATTCTGTAAGTAACCTACTTTACCTGTGGATACCGTTGTTTCTAGTTAAAAGGATGCTATTTTTTAGAGACCCACAAAATGACAGCATTTATGGGTATTGACAAACTGATAACCAAGTAGAAATTTGTAAACATTGGTAAGAAATATTGGTCAGTCAAAGCCATAGCTTTGCGGGTAGTGTGCCGACATATAGCACAACAGTACTTCGGGTGACATAACTTTGAGTCACGGTTTGTGGTCCTTTCTCCACCCCATTCCTCTCTCTCCTTGACTTGTTCTATCTAATAAAGGAAAAAGCCCAAAAATGTAACTCATACTGCATATAGAGTGTTAAAGACACTTTCATTTCCTTTCATTGGCTATTTTTGATGCTGAGCAATTTTGTTTTTGCGCTGTTAAGTGGATGATGATCAAACATGAGCACATACATTTTCATTTGGAAATTTTCTGTCTGACATTTAATGAGGGCTAATTGTCCTGTAACATCATTTAGTGTTTGATAATGTATCACACGACATCCAGTGACTCATCTTTACTTTCTCTGAATCTTTTAGTCACAGGGTCCTTCGGCACACGGCTTTCATCTGCGCAAGTCGCTCTCTCAGCGTCAGAGCCACGGCCAGCCGCAGCAACACGCTGCACGGCAGAGAGAGAGAGACAGAGGAGGGTAGAGGAAGGGAGGAGAAGAACGGCAGCATGCTGGTCTTTGTAGACGTGGAGAACATTAACACGGTGAGCTCTTTCTCACACACGGACGACTCGTGCAGAGCTGCTGTGTCTTTTTTTTTCATGTTAATACTTTCTCTTTTTGCACTTTCTAATATGTATAAACACTTTGGCATTAGGGATGCACAGATACTAAAATTATAATATAGTAATAAAATAATAAACTATTATATCTAAATAAATTAAAAATAAATTTAACAACTAAAATGAAGCGTTTTGAATGCTACAAGTGAATTTAGGCTTCACAACATTATAATGTACAGCATAAAAATGAAACCCTCATCTTAAGATTTGCTTAAGATCACATTTAACAGTGTTATTAAATTATTATTAGTGTTTTCAATTTCATCTCGAAGTGAGCGTTAGATGACAGCAAAGGTAATCTACATTTTAAAATGAGGTAGAGCACACACAAGTAAATTTTCAATACCTGCTGGTACCAATTTATAAATATATATATATATATATATAATATATATATATATATATATATATATATATATATATATAAATATATATATATATATATATAATATATATATACACACAACACAATTAAATACAATTTAATACAAGTAATTAATATAATATAATATAATATAATATAATTTTCTTATTTTTAAAAATGTCTATTCAATGCTTTACTCGTCTGCCAAAATAACGTATTGCTTTTGAATCATCTTTATTTGGAGGCTTTTCTCAACCAATATTGATTGACTTAATGCGATTACTCAGCACGTCATAAATTTATTTTCATTTATATTTATTCATTTTGACAGCCCTGCTTATGATGTGTTTTCTTAACCTGCATGTATAATAGTTTCCTCTTAAACTTGACTTTTTCCATGCAGGTTAAGAAAACACGTCATAAGCAGGGCTGTCAAAATGAATAAATATAAATGAAAGTAAATCTATGATGTGCTGAGTAATCACATTAAGTACAATTAATCACTTATCAATATTTGTTGAGAAAAGCCTCCAAATAAAGGTGATTCAAAAGCATTATGTTATTGTGGCAGACGAGTAAAGCATTGAATAGACATTTTTAAAAATAAGAATATTATATTATATTATATTATATTATATTATATTATATTATATTAATTACTTATATTATATTGTATTTAATTGTGTTGTGTATTGTAGTGTAGTATAATCAAATGGCTTTAGAAATATATATTTACAGTATATTATATTATATTATATTATATTATAATACAGTAAATTATATTATATTATATTATATTATATTAGTTACTTCCTTCACTAAATTATATAGTATTGTAGTGTAGTGTATATTACTCTATATTATATTAGTATATCGTCATATTAATTTGACAGCCCAAATCATTGGTCTTTGCACAGTCCCCACCCATTCCTCTGTGATCTGAGTGGATTTCTCTGTGGAGATCAGCTTAATCTCATCTTCTGAATGTGTTGATTTGAATCTTCTCTCTCTCTCGCTCTCTCAGTGTGAAGCAGGTGTTCGTGAGTTCCACATAGTTCAGGTGTCCAGCAGCAGTCGGCAATGGAGGCTACACAAGTGCATCAACCCTGTGGGAGATAAAGGTACGAATCCTCTAGAATGCTTTGGGGAAAATGCACTTAGTCGCTTAGCAGTCACTTTTATTCCTCCCTCAGCCACCTGGGGTGTTAAGTGTTTTGCTCAACATTGCTTGATAGACTGTGGATCGCTCCTTTAAAGGAAGTAGTTCACCCAAACATTGAATTGGGTTTTTTCTTCCGTCCACCACAAAAGGAGATGTTTATGTCCACACTATGTCCAAAAGTGAATAATGGTGGTCCTTCATAAATCATATGTATTTTTATTCTTTTGTCCTTTCTACTCAGCTCAGGATAATCATAATTTTGATTCTTCTCCTTGACACTTATTAAGGTTTTTTTTATAGTTACTATGGATACAGTGACTGCATTCAGGTGCTGAATATAACTGGTCCTGCTGACTGATATAATGATGATAGTGGTGGTGAAATTGTTTCTGTGTATGATTGCATGTGTAGATGTTTCTTCTAAGGGTTGGCAGAATGGTCATCCAGAAACTGACTAATTTATCTAGATTTTTTTGATGCAAATTTGTGGTACCAGTAGGACAAAATAATTGCCATTAATCTCATATTTCCATACAATTTTCATTCAGAATGAAATAGAAATTTTATCAAATTTGACGAATGTAAAAAAAAAAAAAAGAAAGAAAGAAAGAAAAAAACACCTTACGGCCAATTACTAATTATGGCCCTAATAAAACATTTAGGATTTGTGATATTGTGTTTGTACAACAGTTCAGCGGCACAAGTGAGTAAATAAATAAGAAACAACAACGGAGTGTCTTTAAAACCCTCTTTTGTGCAGAACTACTTCCTTCTGCCATGGATTCAAATCTCAAGTTGACAGTATAACAGTTGAGCCCAAGCCTTCGTTACTAATTCTAAAACATCACTTTAGAACTAGTAATGAAGAAACGTTGAGTCGCCTTATTGAAGCTTACTGTTTTATGTAGAGTACAGTATTATGGTATTATGAGAGAGAGATCGACTAAACGAGTGTATTACCTGCATCTAATATAGCATTAATTCTTCAGGTCAATGTCCATAATGTTATATCCATTAATAAAAAAATCAGTTCGAATGTCCGCTAAGGAAAGCGATATCTTTGTCTTTGTCCTTTTAAAGGATTTTCCCATGATATATATATATATATATATATATATATATACACATTGCTCAAAAAAACTAAAGGAACACTTTTTAATCAGAGAATAGCATGAAGTCAGTTAAACTCCTGGGATATTGATCTGGTCAGTTCAGTAGCAGAGGGGGTTGTTAATCAGTTTCAGCTGCTTTGGTGTTAATGAAATTAACAACAGGTGCACTAGATGGGCAACAATGAGACGACCCCCAAAACAGGAATGGTTTTACAGGTGGAGGCCACTGACATTTTTTCCCTACTCATTTTTTCTGACTGTTTTTCACTAGTTTTGCATTTGGCTAGGGTCAGTGTCACTACTGGTAGCATGAGGTGCTGAACCCTACAGAGGTTGCACAGGCAGTCCAACTCCTCCAGGATGGCACATCAATACATGCCATTGCCAGAAGGTTTGCTGTGTCTCCCAGCACAGTCTCAAGAGCATGGAGGAGATTCCAGGAGACAGGCAGTTACTCTAGGAGAGCTGGACAGGGCCGTAGAAGGTCCTTAACCCATCAGCAGGACCGGTATCTGCTCCTTTGTGCAAGGAGGAACAGGATGAGTACTGCCAGAGCTCTACAAAATGACCTCCAGCAGGCCACTGGTGTGAATGTCTCTGACCAAACAATCAGAAACAGACTTCATGAGGGTGGCCTGAGGGCCTGACGTCCTCTAGTGGGCCCTGTGCTCACTGCCCGGCACCGTGGAGCTCGATTGGCAGTTGCCATTGAACACCAGAATTGGCAGGTCCGCCACTGGCATCCTGTGCTTTTCACAGATGAAAGCTGGTTCACCCTGAGCACATGTGACAGACGTGAAGGGGTCTGGAGAAGCCCTGGAGAACGTTATGCTGCCTGTAACATCGTTCAGCATGACCGGTTTGGTGGTGGGTCAGTGATGGTTTGGGGAGGCATATCCATGGAGGGACACGCAGTCCTCTACAGGCTAGACAATGGCACCCTGATTGCCATTACGTTTCGGGATGAAATCCTTGGACCCATTGTCAGACCCTACGCTGGTGCAGTGGGTCCTAGGTTCCTCCTGGTGCACAACAATGCCCGGCCTCATGTGGCGAGAGTATGTAGGCAGTTCCTGGAGGATGAAGGAATTGATACCATTGAACAGCCCCCACGCTCGCCTGACCTAAATCCAATAGAACACCTCTGGGACATTATGTTTCGGTCCATCCGACGTGGCCAGGTTGCACCTCAGACTGTCCAGGAGCTCAGTGATGCCCTGGTCCAGATCTGGGAGGAAATACCCCAGGACACCATCCGTCGTCTCATTAGGAGCATGCCCCGATGTTGTCAGGCATGCATACAAGCATGCAAACTACTGAGTACCATTTTGAGTTGCTGCAAAGAAATTTCAGCAAAATGGACTAGCCTGCTGCATCATTTTTTCACTTTGATTTTCGGGGTCTTTGAATTCAGTCCTCTGTAGGTTGATAATTTTCATTTCCATCAAACGATGTGGCATCCTTTCATTCCTAACACATTACCCAGTCCATATCAGTATAGATATCCAGCATGATATTTTTCCCCATTGAGATCTGATGTGTTTTCACACTGCACAAAAAATTAAAGGAACACTTTGAAAACTGCCTTTATTTTAGAAAAGGGGAAATCATCATGTTTGGGGAACCTTGGTTTCAAAAAGTTTGAAAGCCCCTACTTCAGACAAACCACCAACTAGTGAGTTTTAATATGTGGATTTGCACGTTTGTAGTACTAGTTTCTTTGAAGCATCACACGGATCTTTCTTTAAAGTGCTGTGTAAAGTACAACATGTTCCTAGATCAACATCTTTGCTTCCAATCAGCAATCAGATTTGAAGGACAAGTTTATAGTTTACCAAGTTTAGGCTTACAACCAGGTTTGGGTGCTTTTACATCATTTCACTCTGATTTTAGGGATAATTTATGGGTAGGGTTAGGTTTAAGGGTAGGGTTATGGTTAAGACTAAATCTTCGGACAGGGATGTTGTTCCAGGATCAACAAAATACAGTATGTAAGTCTTATTCGGCAAAATCACGGTGACTGTTTAGAGAGCGATCTGCCTACATAAATCCATATATACCGCCAGCACTGTGAATATTGATGAAAAGGAATTTGATTGCATGCCAGCAGGGCGGGCAAAATATCAAAAGAAGCTGGGAACAGCAACTAACACACAGTGATACACTCTGTGAGCGGCAGCCATTAAGTGGCCCATTGAAAGTGGTTCACATTTTGTTTGTGTTTGTGTTGAGTCATCTGTACGGGTGCACTGACACCTTAAAGAGTGTGAAACGCATGCTCGTACACACCCTGCAGAGAGTGATGCAGCAGCTCTGAAATGCTGCGATGAAATTAGGTCACGTTCAAATTGTGCTGAGTTCGTGAAACATCCAGGCACATGCACTTTAGTGGCTTACTAAACTGCAAATTGAATCCTGTGCATGCGCTCGTTTCGTAGTTTCAGATGGGTAAATAAATTTCATTATGTGACAGTGTAAATGAACACATGGCTCGAAAATAATGCATTTTTAACCGAGCGCAACACTTCCAAGGCTAAATCTGTGTCTGCTTGTTAAGTGTGTGAACTTAAAAAATCAGTCTTCTGTCTCACACAGAAGCCCAGCAACTTGTGTTGTTTAACAGTATTTGTGTTTACGCTGCATCGCCTTTTGGAAGTTCTTTAATTCAGTAGTTTTTATTAATTTATTTTATTTAATTAAAAAGTCTGATGGAACAGAGTGACTTTAACCTGAGGAGATGATGGAGGACGGACCTGCAGCTACAAACAAATAATGAATGCTGCCTTGTTGTTAGTCTTTAAATATTTTTTATTTTTAAAAGAAAACATGAGCACAGAGCATCATGGGATTGAAAGACCTTGAGTTCTGAAGATATAATCTGAAAGTTTGATGTGTTTATCACAATGGCTGATGGATTGTTTGTTCACCAAAAAATGAAAATTCTGTCATCATTTACTCAAGGTCATATCATTCAGAACCAATAAGACTTTTGTTCAACTTCAAAACACAAATGAAGATGTTTTTTAATGAAACCTGAGAGATTTCTGTCACACCATTGAAAGTACATTTCACCAAAACTTTGACGCTTCACAAAGTACATAAAGAAATTTTAAAAGTAGAGTGGTTTTATCAAAGTCTTCTGAAGAGACACGATCACTTTTATATGATGAACAGATTGAATTTAGGCTTTTATTCTCAAATTTGCACATGCATAGAGCACTTCATATATGAACAGAGGCTCATACATGATTGCCTGATGCTCAAGAATCAATGAGGTTTGTTCACAAAAATGATGAAAGAATATTAAAATTATCTTAATTTGTGTTTTGACGATCGAAAGTCTTATGGGTTTGTTACGAGATGAGGGTGAGTAAATGATGATCGAATTTTCATTTTTGGGTGAACTATCCCCTTAATTGTTTAATTCACTCATCATTTGTTCACCTTAATGGTGTTTCAGTCCCATATGACTGACTTCTTCACACCGCATATTCAAATTTGGTACATAGTTACAAGAAAAATGATGACAAATGGCATTTATGGTCAGTGACGACAAATCTAGCAATTTTAAAGGCACACTATGTAAATTTTTGCCACTAGACGTGGACATGGTCCGTGTCCTGGTTAAAATTGCTTATTTCTCTGGATTTAAACATTCTTGAAAACATCTGGGATAATGTAAGTACTCAAGTCAACAAAATATATAACACTGTTCTAGTGGTTTTTGGATATTTTAATCCAAAAATCGTACATATTGTGCCTTTAAATATGCACAAACACAAATGAGATTTGAGAGCTATGACAGAGAAGATTTCTGTAAATAATGACTTTTTGGGCTGTTAAGGCCTCGAATTCAAAGAATGAACTGGTGTGACGTCATTTAGAATAAAATCAGGCCAAAACAAAGTTCGTTTGTATTCAGTTTCGGGGAATTCAGTTCGGACCGAGTAAAAACATGGACACACTGGAGTGTTGCTTTATAGTAGTTCTAATTGAAAGCAACACTGACACTGTTTTTTCATGTTTAATACTGTAAAGCTGATTTCTTTAAATCAATCTGTTTTATAAAGCAATGCTCTTTAATCCTGGCATTAAATACCTCAGGTATTTCAAGCTTTTTACCCCTAAGTGAAAAGAGAAAAATAAAACTTTCCAGTGAGTATACTGGGGCCATTACACACACAAAACTGTCATGTGGCTTATGAAAATACATGCAATTGTGACCAAAGTTGAATATACATTCAAAAATACTGAATATGTTGTTCAAGGTGGTCTAATGTGTGCCTAATTAAAACTTGTCCTTTGAAGCAATAATAAAGAAACAAGGAAAGTGCCCTGCATTCGTCAATGCACTTTGAAATTCTGAACTTGCTTAATTAACTGGCCTTGACATCGAAACTGTTTTTGTGTTTGGGGGCCTATGATGTGGGAGCATCAAAAAGAGGTTTTCTGAGAATAAGTGGATGAACGCTCATCTTTTTTTCTTGCCTTTTTCTTCATTTCATGTTGTGTTTGCAGACTCTAAGCTGGCCAGCAGGGAGAGGGGGAAGCTGTGCTTCAAAGCCACCAGATGCAGAACAGAGGAAGGTAAGGCTTCCAGTACATGCACATATACACAAACCCTCACAGCCTCATCCTTAGCAGATCATGTGACAGTTGCATAAACTTGGATGGAAACACATCCATCATGATTATGTGTCTACAGCTGGGTTTTCTTATTCTGTAAGACAATGTGCATAAACTTAGATAGAATCACATTTTATCAAATAAATTTCTAGATATGACTTTGCATCCACAATCACAGATGCTTTCGGCCAATGAAAATGCAGCAAACTGTGGTTAACACACTGATGTTTGAACATGTTGACTTTTTTTGTTCTCAATGTCTAAGCTTCTTCAGATGCAGCAGAAAAATACACCTTTGCCGACCTCAACCTTGGCAACGAACAAGTAAGAAAGCCCTTTTGTTCTCACTACTAATTCAACGATTTTGACTGAAATAAAATTTTAGTGAATCAATTCATCACCGATTGATTCATCCTGACTGGCAGACGATGAACTCAAGATAACACACTTGAGCACTGAACTAAACACTGAAGTGCCCACTAAAGGGCACGCTTTTCGTTAATGACTTTTTGATTAAGCGTCACTGGCTGTCTTCCTCATTCAGCTTCTCAACTGTCCTCGGCATATTTCTCTCTCTTTTTGTCTTTTCCTCTTTCATTAGATTGTCAGCTCTACCACTCCATGTGCTGATTTTTTCTTCCGGAGGAGTCTGCCCGCTGAACCCAAGAGAGGAGGCGTGTCCGCAGGTGGTGCTAGTCAAATGCAGAGACACAACCTCCCGCCTCAGAGCGGGATTGATGAGAGTGTTACAAACATCATCAGAAAATGCAGTGAAGTAGAGCTTGACATCATCGTCCTTTGGAAGGTAATGGTACACAAACTTCGTTACCTCGGTACTGAAGTCACGGTTCAGTACAACAGGGGGGAGAAAACTAAACATAAAATTGCATCTTTCTTCTTCTTTTTATATTAAACATGGTTTATTGAACAAAATGTGTCTCTCTCTTTAAATAAATTCAATTATAATTAACAATTTCTTAAGGATAAAATAAATCTATTTCAGCTAATGCTGTAAACTATATACAGGGAGCCCTTTCTTGCTTATTACTACAATATTAAAGGTTATAAATTAACAACAGAGCCCAAGGTATTAATTTTTTTTTTTTTTTTGATATAATAATAAACACTCAAATAAAAAATAAAAAAAACGTAAATTGCACATAAGGCAGGTTTTGCATTAACTTCTAAATCTAATTATACAATTATTTTTCTACTCCAATTCATTTTTGAAATATGATCATTTACACAGTTACTGTCATAACTTGTTTCCATGACACATTTATTTAAATATTATTAAATAGTTAAGATATTACTAACAGGTGAAGTAAATATAATGAATATATAAGCTAATATAGTGCATATATTTAGTGAAATGATCCCCTCTAGAGTTCATTTCTCTAGTGAACTAACATGCTGTGGACACTAAATGACTTGCCTGAGGTAAATGTAATGCTACGTGAGATATTATTCTCAAGCTGTTTTACTGATGTGTTTTTGTGGGTGAAACACTGGTTTAGAGATTACACGTAAACATATCTATGCATAGATCATCTGTTCTTCTTCTGTGCTTTTTCCTGTTGTGCCGGTTAGCAAACAGCGTTGCATTACCACACGCTGCCCACTTCTGGATTAGAGTGTGGATCGCCTGTGACCGACTGTATTCATTGTCTGTACTTGATGGTTCGGGACGAATACATGTTCCGTTACACCCCTAAAATATATACATTTTTAATTTTTTATATTTTGGGTTATTTTATTTGTTTATAAAACAATTATTAGGACTATCAAAGTTAACAGTGTTAACCTAAGGTATTAATTAAATGTCTAAGGCAGTAATTTATGATTTACCTAATAGCACAATAACACATTTACCAAATTTGATAATATGACTGTTTCTTATTTTTTCTGTTTCCTGAGGACTGTTCAGAAATCATGAGATTAATGATGATTATTCTGTTAACAGCACTACTTTTTAACAGTAAGAAGTGCAGTCCAAATCTGCTTAAAGTTTTTATTCCTCCAATAGGTAGGAATATGTCACCTTCCATCAGTAACTACAGTTAAAAATTAATTTTTGTAAGCACTTCAACTGATTCAACTGGCCCCTGGGAAATTTCTGTTTGAGACTGGTTTAAACCCTTTATTAGAACATGATTCCTAAAAATATTACCAGCAACTTATGTTTATTCGCCAAACTTATTGACTTGATTATTTTGTACTTAGCAAGTGTTGGTTTTGGATCAATACACTGGGCTTTAACACTACTGGTGTTAATGACTTTTACTGTCAATAGAAAATCGTCACTTTTATCTCACAGAACTTTTGTTGTAATTAATGCTTGGTGACACTATTGAAGATTTAAGGTCAGAATGTCATTGTTTTAATCATGCGATGTATTGTTTTAGGCATATGTTGTGGAGGATAACAAGCAGCTCATTTTAGAGGGGCAGCTTCATGTTGCACTGCAAACCATTGGCAAAGAGGCCTGCTCGCTCTCGCAGAAAGAGGTACTGCACATACACTACACAATATCTCACAATGTCACACTTTTGCTATTCAGCTTTTCACATGGGTGCTTTATAAATGTACATAAATATAGCGTCACTCCATAGAGTCAGACATATAGTCACTTCCTCTAGTGCAGGAGACCACTGTATCTTTTCAACGAGACTTGGTGAGTGTATACTTATGTATGCACATGACCAAATAATATTTTGTGTGTGTTTTGAATTGTCCTTCATTGACAGACCAAGGCCCTGTTTACACCTGGTATTAAGATGCGTTTTTGTCGATCGGATCACAAGTGGACAACGCTAAATACAGGTGTAAACATGGTCTAAAACGTTTTGAACTTTGAACCACTTCCAGAGCTTGCTGAAAATGCATTCGAATGGATTGCTTTCATAGTGTAGACGCTTATGTGGTCGAATGTGTTCAAACAGCCACTAAGACCGCCTACTCTTCGCCTACTGACCTAATGCGTAAACATTATGGGAAGCGCGCTAACCAGACAGGATTTAAACTTTGTCGGCTGAAGACCCAAGTTTGGTTTGAAGACGAAAAATACGTTCTCTCACCATTCCTGATTTCTAACACACACTCACAGCGTTCGGAGTGGTCTATCAGAGCAGAAACGAAAGCTGATGCTCTCTGTGTCGTTTTCCGTCGTCTCTGGTCGCATTCATATGTAAATCGCGTGAGTTTCATCCATTAGATCGAAAGATCTGAAAAAACCCATACATTTACCCGCCCATAAAGTGGACTTGAAAGTGGACAAAAGAGAAGGATTAAAACACCAGGTGTAGACGGGAATGTCTCTCCCTCGTCTACTTGTGATCCGATCGACCAAAACGCATCTTAATACCAGGTGTAAACAAGGCCCAAGATGTCCTCATCTTAGTACATTCAGGTTAAGCGCTCAATTGAATGAACACAAAATGAGATTTGCTGAGCAATAGTTTGCCCTTTTTTTTAGTGTATCAGTGAAAGATCCAAACTCAAAGTAACAATTCTCAAAACTTTATAATATTTTATACAGATGTTTTAAATGTAATTGCAAATAAATGTCCTGACCTATGTGGGCCCTACAAATGACCTGGCTGTCTAAGTTTTGGCCTATAACTTTAAAATGTCTTGTCATCTGACTCTGCAAGAAAATTGTCTTAAGCTGATGATACATATTTGAGCAATGTTTCAAGGCAATGTTACCGAGCGATGTTGCTTGGGCACTTTCCTATTGAGAACGGGCGACAAATTTCGATCTAAAGTATCCAGATAGAAATTTGTTGCCCATTCTGAATGGGAAAATGCCCAAGCAACATCGTTCGGCAACATTGCTCAAAAAGTTGCCCCGTGTATCATCACCTTTACTGAGCCTACGTTAGTCTCATAAAGTAGAGTTGGAAATCAAATTTTAGTGAATTTTAGTAACTGATTCATCACCGATTGATTCTTCCCAACTGGCAAACGGTTAACTCAAGATAACGCACTTGAGCACTGAACTAAATCACTGAATGCATGCCTTTCGTGAATTACTTTCTGATTAGGTCCATCAGAGATCAAACCAACTCATTATAGAGAGGTCAAAGAGATTTTAATTCATGGCTGTGTTCATCTCTCAGTATAGCTCAAGTCATGGACATCAGAATTGTTAAGAATTGGACACTCTCACTTCAAGTCATTTTTATGTGCTTGATGTGTCAGGAGTGTATCAGAGCCTTGATACTTTTGTAGGGCATGGGTAGTTATAAAGGCACATTGAAGAATGTGAAAAAATAAATAATTTCAGTCTCCTGACCTTGCAGCGTGGGGAAAAGTGCACGAATATTCAGGCTTTTTTTTATTTTTATGAAGGGTGAAGGTTGGAAGGAAGTTTCTTTGGTGCTCATCACGCAAGGATAGATAAAATGGAGGACACAGACCTTGAAGCTCATCATTGTGTGTGATTTTATTGGAGACACCTGGATACTTGTGGAAGCCAGAAAAGTAGTTCACTGCATTGATGGAAACTACTGTATAGTGTTGTTCATTTTTCATTGATTTCCCTTAACCTAAAGAGATTTCTGACCTTCCATTGAAAGTTTATTCCATTAACACTTTGGCACTTTAAAACGTTAGTAAAAAGATGGTAAAAGCAATCCATGTGAATCAAGTAGTTTAATCCAAGTCTTCTGAAGAGACACGATCGCTTTATATGAGGCACATACATAGAGCACATCAAATATGGTAAACAGAGGCTTAAAACATATACTTGCTTGACATGCAAGAACCAATGAGGTTTGTTGAGATTGTTTACCATATTTGATGAGTTTTGTGTATGCATGTTGATCAGTATGTGAATAAAATCATATAAAGTGATCATGTTTTTTGGAGAAGGGCACTACAAACCATTCCCCTGCAAATTATGCCTACTACAAGAAGTTATGCCTCCCGCGAAGAAACCAGTGTGGATGTCATTGACTGAAACAATCATTTAAAGCAAATTATTTTATGTTTTATGTATGTAATGTTTGTAAGACGAGCTTATATTGCTTACGAATCTTATTAATTTTGAAATAACAGCTATGTAGTAAAACATAAAATAAATTATACTATCAAATGAATAGGGCTGCCCCCTAATAGTCGGCTAACCGTTAGTCGACGAGAAGAGGCTTAGTCGACCAAAATTTTATTAGTCGCAAGAAAAAAATACTCCACAGGAAGTGGCAAAGTCACGCAGTCTGTGACGGACAGATCGTAAACAGCTAGTCTAAATAATAAATGCAGTACATCGGGCATGACATCCAAACACTCATTCATCGACCTCAAATATGGCTTATCATATGAAACGTAAGTAGTAGCAACTTTACATGGCCTCTCACTTTAACGTTAACCTAGAAAAATGTGGGCTATTCAAATGTTTGTGGGGAGTGTGAAAGCTGAATAGTAGCGCGCTTACTGCATGACCGCTAACATGGAGGCGCCGGTGCGATCACTTGCACTTAAAATATCTATTTTTGGTCATACAGATAAGAGTAATGCATCTTTTGAATCTGTAAAGAGTCTACATTTATTTGCGGTCACTCACAATAACAACAAAACGTACTTTTGTAAAATAATGAAAGCAAACGGTGCGATTTCTGCCATCTCTCTCTGTGAACTTGAGGTCGGAAAAAAGAAAGAACCGAAACTCCATGTAAACTTGTCTCACAGACATGAAAAATATATCTATAGAAAGTGAAATGTCTACTTTTTAAATGAACTAATTCAAATGGAAAACAAATATTCTCAGGTTATATAATCTGTATGAAACGTGCATATATGCGCATCCACTACTGCGGAGATGACAAGTCAGCATCGTCAACTTCATCACTGCAGCCAAAAATACAGAAAACACTAGTTTATTAATTAATTATTAAAATGTTAAAGCAGTCTCCTTGCTGTATTTCCCTGACACATTTATAGTTATTAGTTATTATTCTGCTGGTGTGCTGTGGCAAGCTTTATGCATGCGCTTAAGCGCTGATTAGGCTATTTAGGCATTAAAGGCTCATTATTATGATTTATATGGTTTATTAATACACGTGCGATTAGTCGACTAATGCTTAAAATGAACGACTACTAGTCGACCAGAAAATTTTTTAGTCAAGGGCAGCCCTACAAATTAATACATGGTAATTATAGCTAAAAACCTACCCCCCACACCTAAACCTACCCTTTCCATAAAAATAAAATTTACTGTTGAGCTTCATAATTAAAATACTTTAAAAACTGATGAAAACAAAAAGGATGACTACGGCGTCTGGTGATGTTATACGGTCTGTATGCCTCATCACTAGGTGGCGATAGTGAAGCTTAAAAAACAAGGAAGGTGAAGTAGAAGAAGAGCAGCACTAGTGATGACATCAGCAGGAGGGGCTCTGATGATCTCCTGAATGGCTGTTTCATTGTAGGGGGCGTAATTAGTAGGGGCGTGGTTTGTAGTACTGCGGGACGTAGTCGGACACACTTGGTTTTTTGAGATGACTTCATATGGTTTTCTTTTACAATGTCTGTATGAGCTTTATGAAGTGTCAAAGTTTTGGTAGAATGGACAGAAAAATCTCAGGTTTCATTAAAAATGGCTTAATTTGTGTTTTGAAGATGAACGAAAGTCTTATTGGTTTGGAACCACATGAGGGTGAGTAAATGATATCAGAATTTTACTTTTTGGGTGAACTTTCCCTTTAATATGCTTATGTTCCTTGCAAAATCTCTGTGACATTTAGTAAATTGAACATTTGGTGGGTTTTAACACTTTCTCAGAGGTCTCAGAGTGGTTCACTAGAATGTGTGAGCGCTTCAGAAGAACTCAGACTCCTCTAAGGCACACCAAACTTAATAGAGCCCATCACAGATGGACATTTTTGGCCTTCGCGTTACGTCTTTTTTTCAGCATTTCACACCATGCACTTTGTCTTTATCCCCTTCTTTTTCTAACATTAGAACATTAAGTTTCCTTGTGAGGTGTCTGGCCTTGATGGTTTAATTTCAGTGTGTGCAAATTAGCTTCAAATAAGGTTGTATGATGCTACTCAATACTTTACATAAATGTACTTTAAATCCCTACACTATGATAAGAGAAGTGCGTACAGTCCTCGAATACAAGATAAATACAGAGTCCTCTGCTCTGGCTCTCGCTCAAGTCTTCCTCTCATAATTTGACTTTCTATTTTCTCCATCTGAGACAGAGTGCAAGAGCAAAGTGACTTTGAGAGCATTATAAGTGAGTCCAGCTCTTTATGAAGATGGATTCATCCTAAGGTGCTTTAAACGGTCAGAGAGCCAGACAGCACAGAGAGACAGGCTCTGACCTTCGTGTGTCTGCGTTTGGATCTGCGTGCCGACTTTCCAGACTAGAGATTACTCTTTTTCAATCTGTAGATTAATATACAGACGGTTAATGTGTTTACCGATGTTTATTGTGGAGAATTATCTTGCCTGTTGTAGCTCTGTAATGGGAAAAATAAGCAGCAGAAAAAGCAGGACTGTGTGTGTGTGTGTTCACAAGGATTTAATATATGGTATTAGCAAGGTGAAGGAATTGGAGAATTCTGTGTGGGTGTTTTGTACAAAATGACAGCTCTCTGCTGATTTGATGATATGCATTGTAAGTGTAGTAGATGCCAAGTAGATATTGTGCATTAAAAAGCGGTTCACTCAGAAAATAACATTGTGTCATCATTTACTCACCTTCATGTCATTCCAAACCCACACTACTGTTCAAGTTTGGGGCCATTAAGTTTTGATTTTGAAAGACTTTTATTCAGCAAGGATGCATTAAAAGTGACAGTAGGCATTCATAATGGTACAAATATTTCAGTTTCAAATAAACGCTGTTCTTTTGAACTTTCTATTCAACAAAGAATCCTGAAAAAAATATCACATTTTCCACAAAAATGCTTCGGATGTGTGAACTCATAAAACCATATTTCGGAAGTTTAAACTGATATGGCTTTAAAACACATGCAGATAATTAACTTTAATGATGATGAAAAACTGCAATGTCACGTGAGCGTGACCGCGATAGAGATGATAATCAAAACCAAACATATGTTTTGTTAGTTTTTGAGGCACGAGCTGTACAGGCTCCGCCCTCTTCTGGAAAGTGGGCGGGGAGCAGCCGCTCATTTGCATTTAAAGATACATGCACAAAAACAGCATATTTTTCCTTCCACTCAAAAATGGGCATTTACAACATGGTATAATAAATGATCTGTGGGGTATTTTGAGCTGAAACTTCACAGACACATTCTGGGGACACCAGAGACTTATATTACATCTTGTAAAAAGGGGCATAATAGGTCCTCTTTAACAATAACACTGCTTAGACATACTTCAAAAACTGTCATAAAGGTTTGAAACGACTTGCAGATGATTAGAATTTTTAAAATTTTCTTTTGAAAATCATTAGTGTTAAAAGTGTCTCTCTGTTGGTTCAAAAGTTCCTTCTCCATTTCAGCTCTTCATTTATTTACTTATTTCACTTGTTCTTTTTGCTCATTCATTTCCCCCCCCCTCTGTTTCCTTCCTCCTGTTGGGCCTGAGTCCATCCAGTCTAAAATTTCTCTCTGCACGGCGTTGCATAGCAACACTCACTCATGGCAGAGGAAGTCCCTCACGTGAGAGAATGGCGTCACACGTTGATCTCAAAGTCTTTTTATAGAAACACTCACGTGCTTTTCTCGTTTTTACGTTCATTCAGACTCATCCACCCCGTTTCCTTCTCTCAGCCATGTACGCACTTTAAACCAAATGAAAAGCTTTTTTTAACAAAGCTATTTTCAGAATTCAGATTGAATAAAACTTCTGCTTTTTGTCTTTTAGGAAACTCAGGAGATGGTGCTTTTGAAGTTCAAGCCTGACATTCCACCTCCTGTAAGCAAGCCCTCGCTGGAACAGCTTTCCCACCTCATAAAGACCTGCCTCCACTACCCAGAGTCTTATGATCATCCCTTCCCACAAAAGAGGTGAAGCGCACACAAACAAACACTCTTAAAAACCTCAAAGAGACATGAATTGGTTTACCGAAATCCACCGACTGTGTTTCAGAGGTGATAAGACTTGCACAGACGTACACTAATGCCCAGTTATGCCCACAGGAGCGTTTGTCTGGCCTAGTTCTGCAGTGGTGCGTGGAAAGTAGGTGTGTTCGCATTAAAGTGTGAAAGATTGAGATAAACTGGACCAGGTCGAGGTTATGGCACTCTAAGCACTCAGTCATCACTCATAGCTTTGGATTTTTGCGAATGTGCTCGCATAAATTTATTTGGTCATTCTGTGAGAAACAAAGGCCTGTCCTCAGTCAAACTAACCTAAATGCAAAACATATTCGAGATGAATCACTGTTCAGAGCTCACACAAGCAACACAAGTCGGTATGAAATGGAAATTTTCTAAATGCGTCTTATTGCAAATGATTCATCTGTCCATGCTCATAATCTTTAATCAAAATGTCAAAACTTCTGGTGAAAATAACAAAATCATCTGGTGAAACGACAGACTTCTCTCTGGTGATGTTTGCTGGACTTAAGGAATTAAGATCTTCCTTCATCCAAGCAACAACCGATGGATAGAAGTCCCTGCCACTATAAACAAGCCTTACAAAGTGTCTTAATCAAATCTGTCAAGCACTAAAAGCTCTTTCCTGTCAATTTTTTTTGACTTAACCAAACACAAGCGTTAGGACATTTTGTCACTTTGTTGCTTTCTATTTTGGTGGCACTATCCACAGTCAAATCTCACTGGCCAAAAATCCCACACAGCATAGCTATATACTGCACATCAGATACATTCAGATGGACTGTGTAATGCAGCATAGTCACTTCTAGACCCTGTTTCCACCTGCTATTAAGATGCGTTTTGGTCGATCGGATCACAAGTGGACGACGCTAAATACAGGTGGAAACGGTGTGTAAAACGTTTTGAGCTTGTCCACTTTCGACAAATTCGAAAGGTAGTCGAAAACACGTTTGATCGGATTGCTTTCGTAGTGTAGACACTCATGTGGTCGAATGTGTTCGAACAGCCGCAAAAGACCATGTACTCTTCGCCTACTGACCTGACACGTAAACATTATGGGAAGCACGCTAACCAGACGGGATTTAAACTTTGTCGGCTGAAGACCCAAGTTTGGATTGAAGATGAAAAACATACCAAGCACAATGTTCCTGATTTCTAACACATACTCAACAGTGTTCGGCCAGTCTTGCGGCTGTCAGAGCAGAAACAAAAGCTGATACTCTCCCTATGTTTTTCTGTTGTCTCCGTCCGCATTCATATGTAAATTGCTCTAGTTTATTTGGCCATTAGATCGAAAGATCTAAAAACAAAAACCCATACATTTACCTGGCCATAGACCCTCCCCTCGAAGAAATCAGGACAGAAGTGGTTGAAAGTGGACAAAAGAGATGGATTGAAACACCTGATGTAAACGGGTATGTGTCTCCCTCATCTACTTGTGATCCAATCGACCAAAACACATCTTAATAACCAAGTTTTCAGTCAGGATATCACACTAGCTGAAATAAAACCACAGTTGGAAAAAAGTACTTAAAGTTGAGATGAAACTAAGTAGCAGCAAATCTTTTCTTCCGTAATGTGATGTACATGCGAGTGTAATGGATTATCGGAAAAGAAAAAAGATGTAGGGCGGGACTTGGTTCTGTTCATCAGTTGTTGATTGAATTTTGAGATATGTGCATTGCACTTCAAAATGAATGTGAGCTTGAGGTCGATTGTGGAGGAGCGAAGTTTTAGCAGACTAAATGATCTGAGAAGTTCGGCATTCGTTTTCACTGGAAAATCTAGTTGACATTTTGATGAAATGTTCCAAAATAATCGTTCAGAATAAAATCTATAACATGCTTTTTACAAAATATATAGGGTTAATTTTTTATTTCATGCCGACTTAAACACGTAAAGTAATTATTTTAAATAATTTGAATTTTTTTTTTTTTTTTTAATTTTAGGATGGGGAGGGAGATAGGAACAGGATTTAAAACCTAAAAACATCCCACTGTGCAACAGCACCGACATGAAAGATTTGCCAGGAAATTGAACCAAACATCTTGTAGCATTATGAGATGAATGTTCAGGAGGTTCAAGAGGCAGAGGTTTAGTCCATCCATATTTGTGCTTCAGGACAAATGACTTAAAGTTGCTGCACACCAGTATGGGATTAACAGAAATTATGAGAACCATTGATCAAAGTAATATCCAGATGAAAGTCAAGAGTGCTCTCTCTTACATCACAAAATTAAATAATCAATTTTGTCTGACTTGAAAACTTGGGCGCATTATTGAGTTCCAATACGAGGTCATGAGATGCAAGAAAGGTTTTCTAGTGCATTTTTCAATTAAAGAATAAACTGTTTGTTTTTGGTTTGCTTTTATGTAGGGCGGCACGGTATGAGATAACTTGTTAAATAATGTGATACAATAAAAGTGTCAATTTGTCAAATCTTTTTATATTATATTTAAAAACTATAAACTGATATAACCAATATATATGTTTCACATTCTTTCTGCAAAAAGAAAGCATCACTGCACCTTCTGAAAGTGAACAGCAGTGTTTTAGCATTACATAAAAAGTGATGTCACAAATCAATTACAAACAGTATAACAGAGATACAAATGAAATAAACAGTACTTTAGGTTTTTCATGTACGCCTACATTAGATCTATTTAACAGTAGCATTCAAGTAAGAAACAATACAGAAAATAAATAATCAAATGTAGAAATAAAACTGCACAGTCTTCACATGAATTAAATGTACATTGATTCATATTAAAGCTACAAAAGTTATTCAGTCAAGAGCAGTGAGTGATTTTCTCTTTTTCTTTTGTTGTTTGACATACAGCAGCAGGTAATACTGTATTTGGCTGCTGTCACTTTAAGACCTAATACACGGATCCTACTGACACATCCGATCTCTTTCCCAATTGTTTACGTTCACTTAAGACATAACCGACTGTGTTTACATGAATACTTGCCAAGGCAGGCATTTTAACATAACTGTGTATGTATTTGACCGTTGGAGTGCAATAAGCTGCAAAAGAGAACTGAATTTGCGATCGCACGCTGTCTAAGAGGCGGCTTTCTGTGTGCGCGCTTAGGGTGTGTCATCATGTTAGTTGTTTTTTTACAGCTTATTGTGCTTAACTCTTTTTAACATCAAGCAAGTCACACGTAAGTAACAGTTGCCTGCCCAGTCTATTCTCTGCTATATGCGTTGACCTAAAACTTTGACTTTTTGCAGCTTTTGGAAGTAGCATATTATTGCAATATGCATATCGCAATGTACATTTGTGATATTTCGATATATATTAATTTCGATATATCATGCAGCCATACTTTTGTGGAGGTTGCACAATGCACTGCGTCAAGAGGAGAAATTTCAAGAATTAGACCTACATCTGAAACCCATCTTTCAAGTCTTGCTGTACTTGACTTTTTTTTTTTCCTTTTCTTCCCTAGTTTATGTATGGTACCAGTCACCCTGACGTTGTCCAACTGTTCCTTGGCTCAGGTAGACGTCATCATTGATCTGCGGCATAAAACGACCAGGTACATCTTAGTTTTTCCTGATCCCTAAAGGCCCCGATATACTTCAAGCAAAATCGAAAAACTAACTTGTGTGACGTCATTTTGAACAAAATCAGGTCAAAACAAAGCTTGTTTGGTGTTTGTTTCGGGAATTCGAAACAGCTTGCCAAGGCAGACTTTCCGGAAAAGTTCGCTTTGGCTGGTAAACACCTTTTGAACTACCATTGGTCCGTTGAAGTGACATAATAGGTGGCTCTGAGGCTCCACCTTCTTTGAAGTGGAAATCTTAATTTCTTCGCTTCAGTCCGTCGAGGTTGAGAGAGCTGGAGAGCTATGATACAGATCTAATTGAAAGAGATACTGACACAGTTTTTCATGTTTAATAATGTAAACCTGCTTGCTTTTAAACAATCTATTGCTATATAGCCTAAATAAATGTGACATGACTTTACTGAACTGCCGAATTGCAGAGCTGGTGTGAACATATCCACATCACTGATCAGATCCTTTCTTGAAGGGATAGTTCACACAAAAATTAAAAATATTCCATGATTTACTCACCCTCAAGCTATCCTAGGTGTATATGACTATCTTCTTTCAGACGAACACAATCAGAGATATATTAAAAAATATCCTGGCTCTTTTCACAGTTTTGAAGCCCAAAAAAGCGCATCCATCCATCATAAAAGTAAATCATACAGCTCCAGGGGGTTAACAAAGTCCTTTTTGAAGCGAAGCAATGGATTTTTGTAAGAAAAATATCCATATTTATAACTTTATAAACTATAATAACCAGCTTGCAGCAAACATCCGTACACAAGTTGACTTGCGGTGGAAGCGTAACCTCTGACACGACGCATGACGTATTGACAAACGAGGAAGCGCAAAGGATAGAGCAAAACAAAACACCAGTCACGAATTAGAAGTCTAAATTGAGAATTTTTAAATAGAAATGTCAGAGCATTTCAATATAAGAGAAGAGGAGCTTCAGTTTGTTGGCCAGCCCTATTTGTTTGAACCGCTTACGATACTCCTACGTCATACGTCGCGTCAGCGGTCACTCTTTCGCCGTAACTCGATGTGTACAGCCGTTTGCTGGAAGTTAGATATTAGTTTATAAATATGGATATTTTTCTTACAAAAACCAATTGCTTCACTTCAGAAGGCCTTTATTAACCCCCTGGAGCCGTATAGATTACATTTATGATGGATGGATGTGCTTTTTTGAGCTTCAAAATTGTGAGTGCCATTCACTCCCATTATAAAGCTTGGAAGAGCCAGGATATTTTTTAATACAACTCCAATTGTGTTCATCTGAAAGAAGATAGTCATATACACCTAGGATGGCTTAAGGGTGAGTAAATCATGGGATAATTTTCATTTTTGACTGGACTATCTCTTTAACTCCTGTTTTCTCACCGCTGTCATTTTTGTTGTTTATATTGTTATTGTAAGCGTGCAGCACATATTTACATATTCATCTAAATGCCGTTCTCAGCAGTTCACTAACAGTATACCACTGGTCACGTATTTCAAACTACTTTTTACCCCTAAGCGAAGAACTAAAAACAACTTCACCATGAGTATACCGGGGCCTTAAAGTCCAAATGTTATAAATCTTTAGAGTATTTGTCTCACACTCTCGTTGTCTCTTTATGCAGCCCGGAGTCACTGGAAGTGCATGGTTCTTTTAGCTGGCTGGGCCAGACCCAATATAAGTTGCAACTCCAAGCACAAGAGGTGTACACGCTTTCCTTGAAAGCCTGTTTCTTTCAGGCTGGAGTTTATAATTTGGGGACACCTCGTGTTTTCGCCAAGTTGGCACAGACCAGCGCTATGTGTGAGACCAGCCAGCAGAGCGCCATGCCTGCGCTTATTATCATCAACAGCGTTTGAGTAACTCCGCGACGTTGTCCTGTTCTCAGCCCACCTAAATAAATGAAACAGACCGGAGTCCAAGATTTTTCTACTTCTTGCTTAAGCAAAATCTAATTGAGAGAGAGACAAGTAATTAAAAAGACTTGAACACACATATTTCAACTTAACACTGCATCTGATGTGCTTGCCATGGTGAGCTAAACACAAACAGACTCTAGATGTTTCGTCTTAAATGCACCTGAAGCGTGACTGGATCCCATGTTAATTTATCTCTCGTGTCAGACGTATTTTTTTTGAAGATTTTTGCTTGTTTTATTAAATATTTTTGTTTTTAGAACTACTTTTTTTTTTTTTCAAGATCCCAAACATGTGGTAATGTAAATGGCTATGCATCTCTGCCTCATTCTGCCCTGCTGGCTATCTCACGGTTGTCCACTGCGATCTGTTGCCACAGTAACATAAAAACATCTCCAGTGCTATCTTAAAACCAGAAGATGAAACTCTGTAACCTGATGAGCTGCGGTTGAGAACATTGCAACTGCTGAAAGGATGGCATATTCTGCCTTATTCAGTCAGACTGCAACTTAACATCACCTTATGAGAAGCCAGTGGGATCGGTGAAGTCCAAACGAGGAGCCATCTTAATGTTCGTAACCTAGTGAGGAATTGGCAGAATCCATATTGCCCAGTCAAACGGCAGAGACTTTTAAGGACCTGTAAGAGGGTAAAAGTCACAGTTTGAGAGCATATTTTTGTTTGTGCATCTTTGTGTGGGTGGGCTGTGCTGTTTTCTCTGGAAATTTTTAATTTTCTACAAACCAATCATCCTCTCCCACCACCTCAGCTCTCATTGTCATTTCCACTACTATGATCAAACTGTTATTTAAATGTATCTACATGACTGCTTTTCTGAAAAAAATGATGTATTATATTTATAACAAATTACTGTACATAGAATAAAATGTAACCAATAACCAAGAAACTGGCTGCCTGTTGCCTTCTTAGGGTTTGTTTTTTTAAAGATATGTAATTTACTATATTGATTTGGCAAGTACCATTTACCAAGCGCACAACGCACAAGTTTGTTCTCTAATATGCAGTTCCTGGGAAGCATGTAATTGTGGTAAATGATGAATATGAGGCTTTTGATTTGTTTTTAATAATAGAATTTTTCTTTTTTGTGCCTGACTTATTGGCTTCTGGAATTTAACACACAACAGAGCTTCAAAATCTTGCCAGAAATGCTTTTCTGGTCTAAAATCGTTCAACATGGCTGGTTCTGTCAGTGTCATTGTGCTTTTATTTTCTGTATGTAAGGTTGGACTGCTGGATTGGACCACTAGGTTCATCTAAAATGGTATGCATTTTGTCCCTGAAACAAACAAAAACTAGGTGGAAAAACCTACATGCTTGAACATCATTCTGTTGACGTTGGCAGCTGAAACATTAGTGAAAAGAATGTGACAAATTTCAGAGCAATAGACATAACAGTGCACACACATATTTGATTTTTTTTTTTTTTTTTTTTTTTTCCCTGAATGCTTCATACTTTGTTCTAGCACAAATGAATATTTTATCTCTGAACTTTTTTCAAAATCACAAAAGTTTCTCTTTTGCCATGCTGTTTTAACAATAATAATTATCTGAAATTATCGTCTAAGGCTTGAGATTTCTTTTATTATGATGATGATTTATTACTGGAATAATTTTCAGTAAAATTACCCACTTTGAAAACTCAACTATAGTTGTTTTTCAATGTTGCTTTCCCTTTCTCCTGCATTTACATGCACATGAATAGGCCTATTCTGATAATAATCACCATTTGGTATAAACACATTAAAGTCCCCCTGTAGTCAATAATTTTATCCCTTAAAACTTATCTTTGATCACCAGAATTACATATTTAAACTTTTTTTTTTTTTCCCCTGTAAAATAAATAAATAATTCTTCATGCCTTAAAATAGCTTGAATGTAACTCTACACCCTTGACTCGTTTAGTATAAGCGGACCTATGAATATGATAATTAGCCCCGCCTCCACTCACTTGCACGAGACTCGTTTAGTATAAGCGGACCTATGAATATGATAATTAGCCCCGCCTCCACTCACTTGCACGAGATCGACTCACTCAACTTACTGAGGTAAACGCTGCACCATCGCTTTTTATAACGTTTGACACATGATGTAATTAATATGATTGGCCTTTTGCTTGACTACATTATCAAACAGCTGCTAATACTGTGTTGCTAATGTTACACAAACCATGTTCGTCATCTCAGAGTCAGACAGCTGCCTTCTAACAATCAGTATCCTTACAAACGCTTTGAACAACTCAGAACGTCAGTGGAGAAAGGCATATAGTTCATCATAACATCATAATATACATCATACAGCCGCCATATGGCTAAATCTACACGATTTTTCATATCAACAGAAAAATACACCGGGATAACCTGGCTTCTTTTGAAACTCCCATGAGCGGTGAGTTAATAATATGCTAAAGCCCGTCGGCTCGTTGACGTGATTGGTTACAAGGTTGTTTGTGACGTCACAGACACCAGCGATTTCAAACCGTCTTTTTTCCACTGCAGTTGTAAAGAGAAAATATTCAGCAATCGTGCTGACTTATGAATTTGCACATTGTTTGTTTCAAAGCATATTAAAATCACCACATACACATTAAAAACTTGATTTTCACCAAAGGGGGACTTTAACCTAAATGCCATAACTAGATTTAAAGGGATAGTTCACCCAAAAATTAAAATTATGTCATTTACTCACCCTCAAGTTGTTCCAAACGTGTATTAATTTCTTTCTTCTGCTGAACACTAAAGAATATATTTAGAAGAATGTTTGTAATCAAACACTTGACGGCATCACTGACTTCCATAGTATGGAAAAAAAATAATAATCATAATACTATGGAAGTCAATGGTGCCCCACAGCTGTTTGGTAACCAATATTCTTCTAAATATCATATTTTGTGTTCAGCAGAAGAAAGAAATTAATACAGGTTTGGAACAACTTGAGGGGTGAGTACATGATGACAGAATTTTCATTTTGGGTGAACTATCCCTTTAAAACAACATTCTAGATATCTGAATATCTTTACTCCTGTAAAGAGTTTGTAAACAGTTTATTCCCGTTATTGAACATTCATTTATATCTGCTCAGGTCCAAATGAACAGTTAAGTTTATTTCAGAAACATTTGGAACGATTGTTTAACTAATTCCCAAACATTAAAAGAAATGGCATGGTCTACATTAGTAAATCATCGTGCTACTGTAAATCACGTGATTAAGTTTATTTAGTTACAGTTGGTTGTAAAGGTATTCTGGATAAAGGCTTAACTAAAAATAGACCTTGAACATATGTGTATGTGTGATAAACTATCAGTGGTAAAATTACGCTGGAGGAAAGGATTGTTCAGCCCGGTGAACCTCCGCGTTCACGCTTCCCGCCACTGCATAATTCCATGCGCTTCAGATTGCATGAGCGCTCACGTTCGATTTGATGTGCGTGCTCGCGCGCTTGTGTGCGGAATCACAGCACGGTTTACAGTGGTTTACGTTTTTTTAAGTGGGTGTATTTTTAACAAAGTCGTCAAACGTAATTGAAATTCAGTCTGCCTTAATTTGTGCTCAAAGCTTTGTATTTTAATACAGCAACAACTTCTTTTTAGATCCTTTCAACTCAAAAGTAATTTTTCCTCACAAATGGTGGGTGGGATTAAATAGGTTAAAGCTAATCTCTGGTTATCCTGAAGGCTTACCGATATTTTATTCATTAAATGCAAATTTTTTTTCCCTCTTTGTTTTCTTTTCCCTTACCCTTCCTTTCTGTTGCGTTTCGTTCTTTCCTCTTTCCTTTTCATCTCCGTTCGTGTCTTTCCGTTCCTTTCCTTTCCATGCCTTCTGTTTTCTTTTTTATTATTTGCTTATTGTAATTATTCATACATTCAGTTTTGAATAAGAAAAAAGCAGCCTTAAAGCACTAATAGTTTTGCACTTGATCTAGTGTAGTGTGTGTGAGGCTGCATTACAATAACGCGCGCTGTCGTCAAATCGCACATCAGACGTTCAGTACAACTGCTCTTTTATAGAAAGGGGAGGGGGGGTCATTCACAACTCACTGTGAACCCCTCGGGATCACCTGCACGTGCGTTTGCGCACACAGTTTTGAGGAAAAAACTCTGATCACCACCGGAAGGTCTGATCTCGCTTTTGGTCTCCCACGCGCATCCACTCGACTGCGCGTGCCACCGCGATGTGGGTCCGAACTGCGGAGCTTTGACGAATGATCACGGATAAAGCGGAGGAATCCCTTCGGCTTCCCGAGGAGAGGCGAGGCTGACCGCTGTCATGGTAAGAGGGTGATGTTGAGTGGAAGTCAGGGTTGTTTGAACCCACTTTGCATTGAAGGAATTTGCTGAGTGATGACATCGAATATGTCCAAAAGAGCAGGTGCATGTGGATAGATAGCGCGCGCACGGGGCAGGTGTGGACGCGAGAGTTTGGTGCTGGTAAGACGCGCGCCAGAAACCCGAGTGTCTGCTATTATTCCGCTTTTCTCTTCAGTTTTGGTGTCTCGCGATGGCATTCATCATGCATACACTCCATACACTTGTTGATTAGTTGTAATCCATCGCCTTTAAACTCACGTGTTTGTGTTTTCCCAGGCTTTGTTCTTATTAGTGAATGAAAGAAGCTGAAGGATTGTGCGCTTATTGGCTGTGAGTGTTGCGCTTCTCTTCGCATTGAGACCGGGGGAGTGTTGTAACACATTTTGCTTAAAAGTCTGTATCTCAAGAGTTATCTTGCAGTGTATGTTTCAAACTTTTTATATTTCATCTCCATGTTTGCCTGCTGCAAATTAATGCAGTTTATAAATGTGCAACTTATTCATAAACTGCATAATTGTCAAACACAGAGTGCTGTCACAATCAGCCCCACTACTTGGGTGTTTGTAACACCGAATACACACGTAGCCTACATTTTACAATTTTTAAGTGACTTTATTGTTGCAATCAAATGTACTTATATTTCAAAATAATTATCGCCTCCCTTCGCTCATTTCATTTTAATTAAAAAATATAAATAAATAAGAAAACAATTTAATTAAAAACAAATATATCGATAGAGCAACTCTAACAGCAATAGCTAACAACTCTAAAAACATAACAGACTGTGAGTGCGTGCGTGCGTGCGTGTGTGTGTGTGTGCGCGCGCGCGTTTACCTTATATATATTTTGGGGACAAATGTGTATTCAGATATGAGATAAACCTTACAAAAGTATCCAAAAACCTCCTTTCAGGGATGTCCTCATTTGTTAAGAATAATAATAATAATAATAATATAGTATGTTTAAAATTGTTAAAATGCAGAGTTTTCTGTTATAATGTGCGTTAGGTTTAGGTGACCAAATTTAGAAGTCACCTTTGTGTGTACTGTATGTGTCTACTGTATGTGTCTACTGTATCTACTTAATCATATTTTGGAGACAAAACTGTACCCAGAAGTGAGTTAAATCTGACAACATCCTTTTATGGAAGTCCCCATTTGTAAAAATTGTATTGAAATTTATATATATATATATATATAGTATCTCACAGAAGTGAGTACACCCCTAACATTTTTGTAAATATTATATCTTTTCATGTGACAACACTGAAGAAATGACACTTTGCTACAATGTAAAGTAGTGAGTGTACAGCTTGTATAACAGCGTAAATTTGCTGTCCCCTAAAAATAACTCAACACACAGCCATTAATGTCTAAACCGCTGGCCACAAAAGTGAGTACACCCCTAAGTGAAAATGTCCAAATTGGGCCCAAAGTGTCAATATTTTGTGTGGCCACCATTATTTTCCAGCACTGCCTTAACCCTCTTGGGCATGGAGTTCACCAGAGCTTCACAGGTTGCCACTGGAGTCCTCTTCCACTCCTCCATGACGACATCACGGAGCTGGTGGATGTTAGAGACCTTGCACTCCTCCACCTTCCGTTTGAGGATGCCCACAGATGCTCAGTAGGGTTTAGGTCTGGAGACATTCTTTAGCAAGGCAGTGGTAGTCTTGGAGGTGTGTTTGGGGTCGTTATCATGTTGGAATACTGCCCTGCGGCCCAGTCTCCGAAGGGAGGGGATCATGCTCTGCTTCAGTATGTCACAGTACATGTTGGCATTCATGGTTCCCTCAATGAACTGTAGCTCCCCAGTGCCGGCAGCACTCATGCAGCCCCAGACCATGACGCTCCCACCACCATGCTTGACTGTAGGCAAGACACACTTGTCTTTGTACTCCTCACCTGGTTGCCGCCACACACGCTTGACACCATCTGAACCAAATAAGTTTATCTTGGTCTCATCAGACCACAGGACATGGTTCCAGTAATCCATGTCCTTAGTCTGCTTGTCTTCAGATGACTGTTTGCGGGCTTTCTTGTGCATCATCTTTAGAAGAGGCTTCCTTCTGGGACGACAGCCATGCAGACCAATTTGATGCAGTGTGCGGCGTATGGTCTGAGCACTGACAGGCTGACCCCCCACCCCTTCAACCTCTGCAGCAAAGCTGGCAGCACTCATACGTCTATTTCCCAAACACAACCTCTGGATATGACGCTGAGCATGTGCACTCAACTTCTTTGCTCGACCATGACGAGGCCTGTTCTGAGTGGAACCTGTCCTGATAAACCGCTGTATGGTCTTGGCCACCGTGCTGCAGCTCAGTTCAGGGTCTGGGCAATCTTCTTATAGCCTACGCCATCTTTATGTAGAGCAACAATTCTTTTTTTCAGATCCTCAGAGAGTTCTTTGCCATGAGGTGCCATGTTGAACTTCCAGTGACCAGTATGAGAGAATGAGAGCGATAACACCAAATTTAACAAACCTGCTCCCCATTCACACCTGAGACCTTGTAACACTAATGAGTCACATGACACCGGGGAGAGAAACTGGCTAATTGGGCCCAATTTGGACATTTTCACTTAGGGATGTACTCACTTTTGTGGCCAGCGGTTTAGACATTAATGGCTGTGTGTTGAGTTATTTTGAGGGGACAGCGAATTTACACTGTTATACAAGCTGTACACTCACTACTTTACATTGTAGCAAAGTGTCATTTCTTCAGTGTTACATGAAAAGATATAATAAAATATTTACAAAAATGTGAGGGGTGTACTCACTTCTGTGAGATACTGTGTGTGTATGTGTGTGTGTGTGTGTGTGTATATATATATATTATATGAGAGAGGGGGAGGGAGAGAGAGAGAACAATAGAACTATGAAATATAGAACAAATGTCACATAATACCAGACATTTTTGGCCTTGTGAGGACCTTTTTTTTTTTTTTTGTGCCCATGAGAAAAACAACTTGTAAAATTAAAAAAGTAAAAATGCGGCGTGTTGGTAACCCAGCGTGTGTGTGTACAGGTTTGGCTGTACTTGTAAGGGCCAAATGTCCTCACTTATATAGTGAAATAATATGACAACCAACTAGTATGGACATTTTACTGGTCTTCAGTTAAAAAGGCTCATAAATTGGCCAAAACATGTTTTATTTAAATCTAGTGTTTTGCACATGTTTCTGTGATGGGTAGGTTTAGGGTTGGGTTAGGTTAGGCCATAGAAAATTTCATTAAAGGGTTAGCTCACCCAAAAATGAAAATAATGTCATTAATTACTAACCCTTATGCCTTTCCACACCCGTAAGACCTTCGTTAAACTTCGGAACGCAAATTAAGATATTTTTGTTGAAATCCGATGGCTTAGTGAGGCCTGCATAGCCAACATTTCCTCTCTCAAGATCCATTAATGTAAAGCTTCGGAGTGTTATGAATCAGCGTGTCGAATCAGCAGTTCGGAGCGCCAAAGTCACATGATTTCAGCAGTTTGGTGGTTTGACACGCTGAATCATAACGCTCCGAAGCTTCCTGAAGCAGTGTTTTGAAATCGGCCATCACTATACAAGTCGTTATTTTGTTGTTTTGCCGCACCAAAAATATTCTCGTCGCTTTATAATATTAATATTGAACCACTGTACTCACATGAACTGATTTAAATATGTTTTTAGTACATTAATGGATCTTGAGAGAGGAAATGTCATTGCTGGCTATGCAGGCCTCACTGATTCAACAAAAATATCTTAATTTGTGTTCCGAAGATGAACGAAGGTCTACGGGTGTGGAACAACATGAGGGTGAGTAATAAATGACATTATTTTCATTTTTGGGTGAACTAACCCTTTAACCTGATATAAAGTCAATCGGAGTGTATGCAATGTCCTCGCCAATAAATGCGTGTCATTTTGTCCTATTTTGTACCATTTTTGTGGGTCCAGTATAAGCACATGGTTACAACCCTTCATGTATGATCAACCACTAAATATTTTTTTAAGATGAAAACGAGAGAAACTGCTGATTCAGATGTAACCAGTTCTGTCATTTAACATCCATTAACATAATCTCAAATTGCAAACCAGGTGTGATATTTTACTGTACTTTTGTACATGAAACCTTTGTTTTTTTTACAGCGAGACTTACAGCTTTTACTGTCACACAGGGGGATGGAGGTCATGTGTGACGGTGATTTCTCCCAGCTCTAGCTCATTTCCCGCCCTGTGTTACAACACTCCCCGCTGCTGCTGCTGCTGCAGTGAAACTCTCTTCAACCACAGATCTACAGTTAATGAAACAGAGACCAACAAACCATACTATGATGAATTTGTTTTGCTCATATTAATATTTACAATATTCCAGTAATCCAAGAAATACCTTAAATTATATTTAATGCCTTTTTCTTCTAAATCTGAAGCTTTACTAGTGCATTTCTCATTGAAGTTCATTGATAACAGCCTTTAGCTGTGCCTGTGGTCTGAGCCTGGAGTCTGTTGTGCTTCTCATCTCATAGATGAAGAGCTGTAACACTTTCTTTCCTCCTTCACCTGTCCCTGACTGCAGCCCCTCCTTCTATCAATATAGTAAATTGACATACATTCTTATAGTGCTTTAACAGTTCAGCATACTTAGGAAGTATATTACTGTGATGAAAACATGAGAGTGCCAGACACTGGGGCATACTGTATCAAAACAGACAGGAAAGCATATAATACTGTTTAAAACCCTCTGTAGACAGTTAATACAGTCAGTTTGTGTGAATATGATCAGGAATGTTTATGATATATAGGCTGTTTCTTGTAAATCTTTAAAAAAAAAAAAAAAAAAAAATGCTTTCTGTACAATCAAGCTTTGGAAATCACACAGTGATTGACACTTACATTAAGCAGTTTGTTGGGTTTTGTGGTTCACTCTAAATAAAGGTCTTCAATCTTTCCAGACAAGGCTGCGGTGAACCTTATTTCACCAAGTACAACATGTTTCTGGATCAACATCTTTGTTGATCCTGGAACAACATTCCAATCAACCAATCAGATTTGAGAGACAAGTTTACAGTTTATGTCCAGTTTAGGCTTACAACCAGGTTTAGGTGCTTCTGCATCAGTGTTATTCACCACTCTGATTTTATGGATAAGTTATAGTAGGGTTAAGTTTAGGAATATGGTTAAGACTAAATTTTTGGACAGGAATGTTGTTCCACGATCAACAAAATATGTTGATCCAGGAACATGTCTTACTTAGCAAAATCATGGTGACCCAAAGTTGCCTTAGTAGATACAGAGACCTCATGTTACCAAACTGAGCAGTGGAACAAGTGCTGTATTAGTCTGAGGTCAAACAGTAATTGGCAGACCACTTGAAATACCGCATTTGACCCCCTGTTGAAAACTCTTGCTCTAAAAGAAAGGACTCTCTGCAGTTTTCCCATAAAATAAAAGCTGCAAGTGAAGAAATGAAGACATAAAAGTATTGTAATTTTACTACTGTCCTTTAGTAATTAACTATTCATTTTACAGTGTAGTTGTACTACAATAGTAATATGTTTTTGTCTTGGAGTTAAAGGTCCAGTGTGTAATATTTAGGAGGATCTATTGACAGAAATGCAATATAATATACATAACTATGTTTTCAGTGGTGAATAAAGACCTTACATAATGAACCGTTACGTTTTTATTACCTTAGAATGAGCCATTTCTATCTACATACACCGCGGGTCCCCTTACATCGAAGTCTCCATTTTGCGCGGCATGTTTCTACAGTAGCCCTAAACGGACAAACTGCTCATTGGCTACTCTCTGCTGTCTCAGACGACGACATCTTCGTCTGTGTCGGCCACCGTAGCTTCTCTCGTTGTACTTTAAAAGGGAGGGGTGAGCGGTGGACTGAGCCGTTGGTTACAATTCGCAATATATAATATAAAAATACTATTATTATCAGAATGGAATGAAGATACAGCAGATTTGTTCAGATAAATGGATGAAATATTTTCAAAATCTTTGAAAGTTTGTCTTAATGCCTAATGGGGCCTGTAAATTGTTTAAATAAATTATAGTCAATGAGTTAATTGTTTAAAAAATGATTTAATTAATTCAGTTTAAACGGTTACTTTCTGTGTATTTACTGTTCATTTTATATCTTTACACTAAGTGATCTAAATTTCTACATTAACCCCCGGTTTCACAGACTAGGCTTAAATGGTTAGTTCACCCAAAAATGGAAATTCTGTCTTTATGATGATCTTTATTTGTGCAAGATGAACGAAAGTCTTACGGGTGTGGAACGACAAGAGGGTGAGTAATTAATGACAGAATTTTCATTTCCGGGTGAACTAACCCTTTAAGCCTAGTCCCAGACTAAAATCTATGTTTGAGCATCTTGCACAGACATATCTTAAAATATATCAGTGCCATTGTTTTGTCTCAAGATGCACACCAGTAATGTTTTTTCTAAGGCATGTTTATAAAAGCTATACTTAAATGTCCTAATTGAACAAAGGCCTAATCCTGGCTTTATCTATGCCCAGTCTGTAGACCCAAAATTTCAATGATGTTTTTTTAAGTCAAATCAGATTGTTTGGCTTCCTAAAAACACCAATGTGAATGTAATGCGGACCGAGACAGTGTAACATCTAAAACGCTCAGGTAAAAGTCAATACAAAGATATTTTTCTTTTTACTCCATTCAGTGTGATGACTGAAAAGACTCTCTTAAATTTGTCCTCAAATTGAACTGATGCATATAACAGTTTCTTACGGGACCCCTAGAGGCTCCCCCCACGTATCTAAATATTATCTCTCTCAATGTCTACTGTGGTTAGGTCATACTGATATCATATGACTTCCACAAGACTTATTATTACTCATATTTACAACTTGTTTTCCTCATTTATGAACTCTGAAAATATCATCAGAACTGTTGTTTATCATTTCATGTAAATTCAGGAAGACGTGAGATGATGTTTTCTCAACTTATTAGCAGACTGACTATATATGACGACAGTGCAAACATAAATGACAAAACCACACTTTCTTCTTGGAACCGAACTCATATGCAGATTGATTGCAGAATGATTTTGAATCAGTGCGGCTGACTGATAGAAATGCATGCCCTGTAGAGAGTGGGTTAGAATACATATAGATTGAGTTATGAATGCATATCTGGAGACATGAAGACAATCTGATGGAGACAGCACCGTGGTCCCTCCTTTATTAAATCACAGACTGAGACCTCAGATCTTTCCCTTGTGAACGGCACTGCATTCATATGTATATTCGTGTGTTGTGTGTGTAATCAATGGATGACTGTTTGGCTGACTGATCCTCATTTCTCAGCTGAGGTTTTTTACCACACTGATGGATCGAGCAGCAGGTGAATTAAAGGCATTCTCTGATTTATCACTGTGTGTGTGTGTTGGGATGAGTGTGTAGCCTCATATAGAGTTTTACAAAGAATCACATATGCCAGTTTGAGCTGTGAGCATTCATCGACTTCACAGAATCGCTGGCATCGCCAGTACTGTGCTGATTATTCATTAGTTTGGTCAGCCTAAAAACAGCATCAATTATGCTTATTTCTGAGTTTTTAATGGCCTAATATGTTGAGAGCTTGGCAAACTAAGGCTTCTGTACACAGTTCTGCCTGTCTTTGTGTCCTGTTGTCATTAATATTGCTTTCTGCCTAGCTGGTTAATACAATATAGAATGGTTTTCACAAAATCATGTCCCCCTGTATGTGTTTTGACTGTTCTGAAGCTGTTTTTTAATAAGAAATATGAGATATGTGCAACATCACAGGCACCAAACACTCCAGGCTGCAGTGTTTTTAAATAATCTTGTAGTACAGGTGTGAAGTCATTTTGGAGCAAAATCTAGTTTTGTTAATTTGAGGAATGTAAACCCCAACCAGCCTTTGGCTGTGCGAATATTTGGCATTAATAATAACACTTCAAGCGAAGAGACTCAACAACGATGAATGTGTGTTTGTATGCGTGAGAAGCTGAAATGGCAGAATAGAAGTGAATGTTCAAAGGGATGTTGATGATATCTGTAATTTTTACAGGCAAAAGCGGCGAGCATGCGCTCATTTATATATTCTACCCAGCTAAAAGGGAACGTTCTATGAACGTTAGCTAATGTTCTGGGAAGGTTCCCTCAAAGTTATGAGCAAACGTTCTTCAGTAATGTTAATAGATCATTACGTTCACAGACATAACTGACTGTGTTTGTGAAATTTGTGTTTTTGACATAACCTTGTGTGTATTTCACAGTTTAAGTGCAATAAGACGAGAAAGAGAACTTAGTTTAATACTCACACGACGCACCGTCTGACAGTGCTTCGTATGTGTGCGCTCAGAAAACCATATATCAGAAGTTTAAACTGTTATGGCTTTAAAACGCATGCAAATAATTAACTTTCATGATGAGGAAGAACTGCAATGTCACATGAGCGTGACCGCAAATAAGATGATAATCAAAACCAAGATAAAACAGATGTTTTAGTTTTTGGCAGAATATCTGAGACACGAGCTGTACAGGCTCCGCCCTCTTCTGGAAAGCAGGGCGGGGAGCAGCAGCTCATTTGCATTTAAAGACACATGCACGAAAACAGCATGCTTTTCCATAGGCATTTACAACATGGTATAATAAATGATCTGTGGGGTATTTTGAGCTGAAACTTTACAGACACATTCTGGGGACACCAGAGAGTTATATTACATCTTGTAAAAAGGTTATGTTCATGCAACTGGCCCCTGATCTTTAATAATGTTCTCAAAATATTAGCACAAAAACTTTATTTATACATCATTCATTGATCTTTTTTTGGTGAAACATTTTAGTTGCATATTTGTTTTTTTAATGTTACTACTTGTTTCAGAATATTCCAAAAACAATAAAAAGTAAAGTTCACATAATGTTTGTAAAATAATAACACAGAATGTTCCCTTAAGGTTCACAATTTTTGTTTTTTAAATGTTGAAAATAACTGAACGTTTTGAACGGTCAGAGAACATTTAGAAATTATGTTTTCATAACCTAATTGCAATGTTAGCAAAATGTTCGTAGAACACATTTTTGTTAGCTGAGTAGTCATGAGGAACTTTTTGGCTTACATATTATGTACACAAAATATTATTCACAAAGCAGCCTTGTGGTGAGATTCAGATCTCAATACATCTGAGGAAGGCCGGGAAATATTAGGTCATCAGTGAAACAGTACCTTTTTTCTTCCTCCAGGATGTACAGAGTTATTTGATGACTTGTCTTAAGGGAACGCTGTCAGTTTGCGTATATACCATAAAACATTAAAGCTCTTTTACTAACAGAATGAATTTGTGTAGAAGAACGGGTGTGCAGACTCAGCCTTTAGCTCCACAGCTGATCAGTATGCTGCATGTGTGCGTTTGAGGGAAGTAGGTAAGGAAGAGGGAGAGAGATGGAATATTTATACAGATGTGATTTAAAGAGCCTGGCAATTAGCCTAATGAAACTTAAAAGGCTATACACACAGTTTTTAAGAATTATGCACAACTGTTACTCTCAGCAAAAAGTCAAAGGGTCTAGAGCTCACATGCACACGTTTCTAATACAAATTCAGACAAACGATTTAGCTCCAGATTTACTGAAAAGGAGATTACTAGGAAGGATTGAGCAAGCATGCCCAAATGTTTTCTGAAATGATTGTACAAGATGAGGAGGCCACGCGATAGAAGAATAACTTGGTTCTGTCAGCAGATTTTTAGACATTCGCCCCATCTCCTTCTCTCTGGCACTCTTTCATCTGTAGCTATGTTTGCAAGCAGGTTAAAGAAACAGCTCATACTAAAATGAACAATCTATCATCATTTTATGTTCTTCAGACCGGTTTTGAGAGGCAGATCAACTGACTCAAAGGTTTGACTCGTTCATTTACAAATCTCCACAACAATACTTCTTAGCCTTGATGTCAGGATTAACTGTGAACTGCATTTTTTGCTAATTGCATTTACTTGTATTCATCTGGCAGATGCTTTAGCTACAATTTTATTAAGTACATGCATTCCTTGGGAATCAAACCCATGACCCATTGCCTGCATTACATGTAGCCTAAATGCTGTACTGATTGAGCTACAGGAACGCTTTGGGCTGCTATTTTTTATCTCCTTAACCTGAACCGCATTGCCGACGGCCCCAGATTATTGTTGTTCAACATTCATTGCATGTTAAAACATCACATTCTTACTTGATCAGGACAAACTGTGTATCATAAGAAAGATTAAAGACTCCATCTTCGATATTTGACCACTGTTTATGATAAAACTAGGATCTTAATTTATGTCAGTAGTGCAAAATAATCAATCGGTAACTTAGGATATTTTGAATAGAATAAAAACGCGCACTCATATTCAGTCACGTCTGCTGCGGTTTATTTGTGTTCACACATCTGCACTGAACAGCGTTCATTAGGGGTTTTAGTCCAAAAGCGCGCATATTTGGAGTAATATTGATTTATCCTTATGTGTTTGCAAAATATTTTGTCATACAGAATGTAATTTCTATTAATTTTCCACTGAATTATGCAACCTGAAGAGCTGAAACAGCAAACATAGCTCTGTCTGTCTGACCTGTTCCGGGTTTGTGTGCATTATGAACTCATTCGGTCTAGACCTGTCAATCATATTACGTGACCATAATTCCTGCCCGTCCAGATGACGTTGTCCTGAACACTTCCTTGTTCTGTGCTCCTTAAAAAACCAACCCAAAGAAGCTAATAAACACATGATTACAATAGTATATGATTTGTGTGTGATTTTCATGAGATTTGGGGTATTATCAATAACAGATGTTTACATTATAAATGCTAAACAGGTGTAGCGATTAGCTGCATATAAAAGGCTATACATAACATATTTCAACAACATTATATGACTAAAATCCACATTAGATCACAATAGGAAGTTATTACAGCTTGATGCTAATTGTAGCTCTAATGTTAGTTATATTTCATGATGTATGATGTCAAAAGAATTCACATAAGTTCATAAGAAAATGTTTTGTTTTCTAAAAAGACTATTTATAATAGGTGGATAAATGTATATTGGCATCAAAGCGATGTGGATGGGAAAGCCATAATGCCAGAATAAAGGCTAATGGCCTCTGAATATAAACAAAAGAATAATGATAAAAGAATAATGAAGATTAGGTCTCATACCCGGCAGAGGTGTGAAAGGTTTGTCGAGTGAGAACAATAGAAACATGAATGGGGCAGTTCGCCACACCAGACATAGACAATAGACTGCAAGGGAGCTTACGCTGCATTCACACGGGGCGTCGGCGTTAACGCTTCTCGTTTACTTTGAATGGGTGGCGTCATGCATTGCCGAACTGAATTGTGGGTTCCGTCGCGTCGCTTCACTCGCGTTGCTCGCAGCAGAAGTTGAAGATTTCTCAACTTTTCAAGTGCCAATGCAGGCGTCAGCCAATCAGATCACAGACGCTAGCCAATTGCGTTCATGCAACAAAGTAATGTGATTGGCTGTTGTCACTATGACGGTCGTGTCAGCGCAAACTTCAGACGCCCTCCGTCAAGCATTTAACCCAACCGCTGGGTTAAAACAACCCAATTACTGTGTTGGCCATTTTCAACCCAACTTGGGTTGTTTTTAAGCCAGCATTTTTTTTGAGTGTAGAAACACAATGACATGGTCTTAGAAAATGTCTGCTCATAAAATTCAGTTTTATTTAACTTAGAAGATAACATGAACCTCAGATTCATGATTAATGAAGCATGAGCAGACTTGTGAGTTCATTTTAAGCAAGCAATACAGTAATTTTTAAACAATAGTTGAGTTAAATAGAACTACCCAGCAGGTTGGTCAAACATTTAGCCCAACTGCTGGGTTTGTCCATCTTTAACCCAACTTGGGTTGTTTTTAACCCAGCATTTTTAGAGTGTAAGTTGCTACAACACAGCCACATAATATTTCTATACATTTAAAAATAATGTTCTTAATATTTTTATGTTCAAGCTTACACAGTCAAACCAAAAATTATTCAGACATTTTTGATATTTTCACTAGTGGGTGCAGGACACTATAGTTCATTTATGTAAGTGAGGATAGCAAAATAAAGTAAACTGTGACATATTATACCCAAAAATTCTTCATACCAGTAAAGGGCAGCACGGACTACCAGTAAAATTGATAAAAATTTGGAGCCAAAAATTATTCAGACACTTTGACCTGACCATGTTTTGCTTAAGTGTTATCTGACATAATTAAGATTAATTTTTTCTGAAAGTTTATCTCTGAGATCTTGTCATATTTTATTACCATTTTTTTAAACTATAGTGAATAAACTGTATTAATGAATGAAATGTTCAAGGTGTCTGAATAAATTTTGGTTTGACTGTATATCTCCATATTAATAACAGTCTGAGTAATTCTGAGTAACCTCTCAAGTGCTAGCTTTCTAAATATATGTTGGTTATGTGTCTATTCAGAATGACTTCTGAGCAGCAACCTTTTTATTTTGGGTATGTCATTTTGCCCCCCTTGCCAAAATGGGGATTGCATGGAAGGGGTTAAACAAAAATGCACGGGCAAAGACTTATGTATTTTTTTTAGAAATGCATAAAGCATTTTAGAAAAAATACCCAGACAGTGAAAGCTTTATATATTAATTTCAATAAAAGCAATATTTAAAAGGTTAGAATGAATTATGTGCAAAGTTGTGCAAATTGGTTGACATTTAAATTTTTATTTTTTTTATTTTAGCATTTTTACTCTTAAACAGTCAAATCCATTAAATAATGAGACTAAGTTCAATGTCCTACAAATTATATCAGTAGTAAGTTATGGGGACACATATGGCACCAATTCCTGACTCATTCCCAGATACATCAAAATAATGTACTCAAAGAATATTGAGGCAGTTCATTATAAACCCATAGCAGTCTTCTGTAATCCACATATCTGCTCTGTAAGTGTGTGAGCTTAAGATTTTTTTTTTTTTTTTTTGAGGTTTTCCTTGGTGTTCATTTTTCTTGTCCAACAATGATGGAGAAAGGATGTGTGTGTGTGTGTGTGTGTGTGTTACAGATGCGAGGACTGGATAACAGCACCTTCCAGTCTAACATCCCAGTGGCTGCTGACATCACAGTGGGCGTGGTTTACTCCCTTTTTGGTGAGAGCGAGAATTCATTTATTTTTTCATCTGCATTCTCATCAAGTTTGTTCTGTGAACCATAACAGAATTACAGGTTTTCCATCTACCACTGAGAGAAAGTATGGACCGCTCAGGCAATTGCATGCCTGTGGTGTTACAGATAAAAGTCCTGGTATCCTGTGCCCTTATATTAACATACGTGAGTGAAACAGCGCACAGGTGTACAGTTCTGCACTCTCAGTATTTATATCTCCGATGCTGGATGTTTTTAATGGTATATAATTGTTCACCACATGCAGGTGATAGTAAGTGATACAGGTAGGTTTGTGATTATCAGAGCACTAAGGAATTGTGCTTGGTGATAGCATTTTTTGTTTGTGCACTGGATGTGTTGTTTTAGTGCCTGAATCACTTAAGGAATTATGCTAATCAAGTAATGGCACAAACAAGCCTGTGGAATTTGATCACAATTTGAACGCTGTGCAATTTGCGGTAAGGCAAATCATAAGTAGTATAGAATAAAGAGCACACATACACAGACATGCAATACATATATGTATTCAAAATACATATAGTGTGTTTTGCCGTGCTAAATTAACTTGGCCATTAATGTATGTTGTGGATTCCGTCATTTATAAAATGAATGAAATAGCCTAGCCTTCACCATGGCCAAAGCTCATATATTTGGCATATTTCTACTGTACCCTGTGAAGATGGTGTACTAGAGCTAGTGTGTTATACTGTTTTTCGAATGTTATTAGAAAAACAGCAGAGTTTTTTTCTACTGCTGATTTTTCATGCGGTTTTATATAACCTCAGGTACTATTTTTGAAAATGAAATATGTACACATGTCCAGATTGTTGGTTATGGCCATGATACACCTGCACGTTCATATAGAAAAGACAAAAGATTCTTATGTGGTTATCAAAAATGATCACAAATGGATATTAGGGGGTAATAAACTGATCAGATAATATTTAAATGAATTGTTTATGTTCCCATTGAGCAAAAATGTGTTTCATTTTACTTTCTTTTTCTTTAAGAAACCTGCAGCTTTAATACCCTCAAAGAAATGAATGATTCTTTTGGTGTCTTTTAGAAGGGGAACTATTATGCAAAATTGACTTTTATAAGGTGTTTGAACACAGATGTGTGTTCACAGTGTGTGGAAACAACCAGCCTATAATGGTAAAAATCCACCCACCCCTCCATAAATCATAAACAGTCTCTCCAAATGAGCGGTTCCAGATTTCCCTCTACTTTTATGTAAGAAGCCCCGCCCACGACTGCTGACGGACTCTGCCCTATAAGCTTAGCTCCTCCCCTCAGTGAGCTGTACACAGTCCGCCATGTTTATCTCCTCGCCAGAGCATTTAACAGCAGCATTCAAGTCAGAAATGTATTCTTATTAAAGCTACTAAAGTTATTCAGTCAAGAGCAGTGAGTGATTTTCTGTTTTTCTTTTGTTGTTTGGTTCATATTAACAACAGATACAGCAGAAGGTACTGTATATTACACTGCTGTCACTTTAATACACAGATCTAATATACACATGTGATTTCTTTCCCTGTTGTTTACGTTCACAGACATAACTGACTGTGTTTATGTGAACTTTGTGTGTTTTTGACATAACCTTGTGTGTATTTGTAAGTTTAAGTGCAAAAAGACGTGAAAGAGAACTTAGTTTAATACTCAAGCGACGCATCGTCTGACAGGCAGCTTTCTGTGCGCGTGCTTCAGATGTGTGCGCTCAGAAAACCATATATTAGAAGATTAAACTGTTATGGCTTTAAAACGCATGCAAATAATTAACTTTTATGATGATGAAGAACTGCAATGTCACGTGAGCGTGACCGCGATAGAGATGTTAATCAAAACCAAACAGATGTTTTGTTAGTTTTTGGCAGAGTATTCGAGGCATGAGCTGTTAAAGCTCCACCCACTTCTGGAAAGTGGGGCGGGGAGCAGCAGCTCATTTGCATTTAAAGATACATGCACAAAAACAGCATGTTTTTCCTTCCACTCAAAAACCCATTTACAACATGCTATAATAAATGATCTGTGGGGTATTTTGAGCTGAAACTTCACAGACACATTCTGGGGACACCAGAGATTTTTTATTACATCTTGTAAAAAGAGGCATAATAGGTCCCCTTTAAAACAAATTCAGCGGTTCAGATAAATGCAAAATGTAGGCTATATATGTTCCACGATAAAGTGCTTTGCTGTTTCCCACATCACACACAAACTACACACATAACTGATCAATTTCTGCTGCAATGATCACTAATACATGCACACAAACGCCCTTCTGAATAGCCTGTTTCATAGGCAGAGGGTGAACTGACGGCAGGGTAAAGCTATAAAGGTTTATAGCAAATATAAAGAGGAAATATAATTAATTAGGCTTTACCTTTACAATGGTGGTGGGGTTAGCTTTTGCCAACACATGTAGACCCCCCCCCCCCCCATTCTGTCCATTCTGTCTGCAGCCAGGTATACCTGAGCATTGCTTCATGGTAATTTGTGAATAACATGGCTTTTGTATTAAAATACTGCATGCTAAAGTGCCACAACTTCGCCCTTGCATGTGCATATATGCTACACACTTTGTGTAGGCTGTGTGTGTGTGTTTGTGTGTGTAGTCATGTTATTTAAACTCAACTCAGCATCTATTCTCCTTCTGACAAAGATCTCTGCAAACTTCCTTTCTGTTTGATGAATGGCTGGATTGAAGGCAACACCTTTGCCTGCACACAAAGCTTGAACACAAGTTGGCATTTTCTGATGTGCTGCCCTCAGTTTGCTTTGATAGAAAACGCTGTAGTGCCGTAATGTTTCATTTGAAGTGCACTGTGGATCTCTGCAGTGTTCATTGATTATTTATGTGAAACAAACTGTCTGTGGAGCACTACAGAACATCTTACATCTCGACTCCTTGGTCTAAATGATTTATTTATTTATTTACTTATTTGCCGGTTCCTTGCATAGCTCATTGCAGCGTGATTAAAACAATTAGACGGTTGATGAAAGTGTTCACTTTCAGCATCATAATTACTGATGCGTTCAGTACAGAAACAATGGAGGTGGATTGAGTGCCAGAACACTTGCATGCCAAATGCTAATTGGCTTTTGCAATTCGACATACAGAGCATTGACCTTCTCCTTTATTCTGTGTCTCTTGCCTCTCACTCTCTTTTATTCCCTCTCATTGCATCTGTACTTGATTCGGCCCACTGAACCATCAAATATTTGTATACAATAACTGTTGAACTGTATATTTTACTGTTGTCCATGGCAACATACCTTTGCTATTTAAGCTGTCTCGTATTACTTCTCCTATATTGTTTTCTACATCGTAATGTAGAATAATGTCATTTATTGTTGATTGCAAAAAAGAAAAAGAGCTGCATTTGAAACCTACAAAAGAACTTAAGAGGAAGAAAAGATTATGGTCCTTGAGAAATTTGGTATTCTTTCTATTATGAGTTTAAGAAGATTTTACAAGTGTGGAAATTTTCAGTGAGGAAGACGTCAAAACTAAGCCTAAAAATTTGCAGTTTAACATCATGGTTAATGTCAGAAAAATAAAGAAATATTTCAGCAAAAACTTTAAATCACATCTTATAAAGGGGGATATAACCTAAATAATCCAAAAGGAATGCATCTGATTACATTGATCAAATATATGACGCAAAGTCAATGTAACGGAGTATGGACCCTATTCACAAACTGATAAGGCATTTACGGAATAATTCATAAAAACTTAATTAAAAAAACATAAAAAAAATGTTTTTCATATTTTCATTTTTAAATAATGATTGTGTATTTATATGACCATTTGTATCACTCTTTTGAAAAGTTGTGGGAATGCAATAGTGGAGTAATGTGAAAAAGGTCCGTTAGTGGAAGCTTTATATACTTTGCAAGAAACATAAAATCATTCTAAAATCAATATTTCATTCCCATTTATTTATTTATTTATTTGATTAGAAGCTGTACCAAGAGTGATGATGTACATTCACCTTGACAATGTGTGTCAGGTTTATTTACATGATACCTTTCATGGGAATTTTACCATGGCGTATTTTATTGATGAAAGATCTCAGTGTCACATGCATTAAAGCTTAAGTTTACTGCTATAAGACCTTAAACCAAGGTTTCAGCCTTCAGTTGTGTGTTTGCTGTTCCTTTACAGAGCACATTTGAAGCTTAGACACTATCAATGTAAATTTGATAAGATTTCCTGACAATTTGGTTCATGATCTAAAGGGAGTTTGCTGAAGATTTCTGTCAGATTGCTTAATAGACCAAAAATGCATTTTATGGTATAATTTCCATTTTTCCAAGTTCCATTTTATGAAGTAATCTAACCAGCTGAGGCAGTGTGTTATCCAATCTGATTAAAGCTGATTTAATAATGCTGAAATCTGACAGGCAAGGAATATTCCTTCAAATCATTGTTGTTAAGCCTTAAAGCAAGTCTATAATAATGTAAATGGCTGGAACAGCTATTTAATAATCTAATATCAGTCCAAATGTTTATAAATCAAGGGGTGGGTGGTTACATTAACCAACATTACTATTTCTAATGGCCTGTTTCCGGCCACAAAGTTGTCATACACAACATCACTTCCAAGAATTTGATAATTAGCTTTTCACTAAGCTCCGTCCTCTTGTTCACTGTTGCTCACTCAGCTTTACAAAACAGAATGAATTAGAGATTTCTGCGAACAGCATGAGCAAATTTGCTCATAAAGTAGTAAAAAAAAAGAAAGAATACTTATTATACATACTGCTTGAAAGTTTGTGAACCACTTGCAGAATCTGTGAAAATGTGAATAATTTTAACAAAATAAGTGGGATTATACAAAATGCATGTCATTTTTTATTTAGTACTGTCCTGAGTAAGATATTTTACATGAACAATGTTTACATAAAGTCCACAAGACAAAAAAATAGCCAATTTTATAAATATGACCTAATTCAAGAGTTTATGAACCCTTGATTCTTAATTCTGTGTGGTTACCTGGATGATCCACGACTGTTTTTTTGTTGTTGTTGTTGTTGTGTGATGGTTGTTCATGAGTCGCTTGTTTGTCCTGAGCAGTTAAACTGCCCAATATTCTTCAGAAAAATCCTCCAGGTCCTGCAGATTCTTCAGTTTTCCAGCATCTTTTGCATATTTGAACCCTTTCCAGCAGTGACTGTATGATTTTGAGATCCGTCTTTTCACACTGAGGACAACTGAGAGACTCAAACACAACTATTAAAAAAGGTTCAAACATTCACTGATGCTCCAGAAGGAAACACGATGCATTAAGAGCCGGGGGGTGAAAACTTTTGAATTTGAAGATCAAGGTAAATTGTACTTAATTTGTCTTCTGGCAAACATTTAAGTGTCTTCTGTTGCTTCTGAAGGGCAGTACTAAATGAAGAAAAAAAAAAAAAAAAAAGATATTTAAACAAAATAAGAAAAATTTGGACATCTTTGTCCTGTTCAAAAGTTTTCACCCCCCGACTCTTAATGCATCATGTTTCCTTCTGGAGCATCAGTGAATATTTGAACCTTTTTTAATAGTTGTGTTTGAGTCCCTCAGTCGTCCTCAGTTTGAAAAGATGGATCTCAAAATCATACAGTCACTGCTGGAAAGGGTTCAAATGTGCAAAAGATGCTGGAAAACTGAAGAATCTGCAGGACCTGGAGGATTTTTCTGAAGAACAGAGCTCAGTTTAACTGCTCAGAATAAACAAGGGACTCATGAACAACCATCACAAAACAAAAAAACAGTCGTGGATCATCCAGTTAACCACACACAGTATTAAGAATCAAGGGTTCACAAACTTTTGAGCGGGTCGTTTTTATAAATTATATATATTTTTTTTGTCTTGTGGACCGTATGTAAACATTTTTTATGTAAAATATCTTACTCAGAACAGTACTAAATAAAAAATAACATGCATATTGTATGATCCCTCTTATTTTGTTAAAATTATTAAAAAACACATTTTCACAGATTCTGCAAGGGGTTCACAAACTTTCAAGCAGCACTGTATATGTACTGCAATAAAGTGTGGTATTGCAAGCATTACTATTTGCCATTTTCTCTATAGAAACTATAGTTAACTCTTTTGTTGCTATATCAACTCTACCTGAATCAGTGCTTAAATGCATCACCCTTAAATTATTAACATGAATTTACTTTGGAATGTAGGTGTTTTTACATTCATTTGAGAACTATTAAAATAGTTTAATGCATGTGTTTCTCAAGATTTAAGAAAGCTATGTGTTTTTGTAAGAAAATTATCCATATTTATAACTTTATAAACTATAATCACTAGCTTCCGGTAACGTCCGTCCGCACGTTCACGAAACAGTCGAGGTCCGGCGTATGACGTAGGATGTAGGAGTAGTGTAAGCTTAGGTGAGAGTAGACGCCTCTCACGGTTCAAACAAATAGGGCTGGGCAACAAACTCAAGCTCCTCCAACATTTCTCTTTAAAAATTCTCGTTTTAGACTTCTAATTTGTGACCGGTATTTTGTTTGCTCTTTTGCACTTCTGCGTTCATCAATACGTCATGTGTCAGGTCAAAGTTCACTCTTCTGCCTGAATCGTCTCGCGTACGGAAGCCAGTGATTCTAGTTTATAAAGTTACAGATATGGATATTTTTCTTGCAAAAACACATCGCTTCGATTTAGAAGACTTTTATTGACCCCCTGGAGTCGTATGGATTACTTTTCTGATGGATGGATGTGTTCTTTTGGGCTTCAAAATATCAGTACTATTCACTCACATTATAAAGCTTGGAAGAGCCAGAATATTTTTTTTTAATATAACTCCCATTTTGTTTGATGGAATTATTTTCATTTTTGGGTGAACTAACCCTTTAACATAGATAAATCATTCCATCCATCCATCCATCCATCCATCCATCCATCCATCCATCAGTCAGTCCATCAATCAATCAATCAGTCCATCATTCCATCATTTCATCAATCCATCCATCCATCCATCCATCCATCCTTTACAGAGCACTTTAAAAACTGTAAAAGCAAAGTGCTGTACAATGATATAAACACATTAAATATACAAACATATCACACACCTATGAGTACAAGTGGGTCTTAAGACGTGATTTAAACATCTGTACAGTAGTCAAAGAATGCACAAAGAAAGGAAGATCATTCCACAATCCGGGAGGCACAACTGAAAATGCATAATCTTAAGACGTGTGAGCAGAATCTAAAGCACAATCTGAGAATTTGATCTTAACAATCTTGAGGATGATTGAATAATATACTCTTAAGTCAAATTTTTTACCACTGCATATATTTAACGGTCAAATTTGAGTCAAAAATTACACTTAGATTAGTGACATGACTTTTTATGCAGGATGAGAACTGTCCCAGGCAGTACACACTGCATTTTTGCAGAAAAATTACAATTTCTGACTTTTTGTCATGTAACATTAGGAAATTGGAATTCATCCAGCATTTCATATCCTCAAGGCAATCAGCCACATTATTTCCTGCTTTAAAAGGAAAATACAACTCTGTATCATCTTCATAACAGTGATATAAAATGCCATGTTTATTAAATATGCAGCCCAATGGCAACATGTAAAGGGAGAAAAGTAGCGGCCCTAGAATAAAGCCCTGAGGTACCCAGTAAGTTATAGGAGCAGAAGAAGAATGATGGTTTCCAATCTTTGCCGCGAATGTTCTGCCCTCTATGTAAGAGAACCAAGGCCACTTCATTTACCCCAACACACAGGTCTAGCAAGACAAGGCCGACACAGTTTCCATGGTCAGCTCTTAATAAAATGTCATGGCACCCTAATGAGGGCAGACTCAGTACTATGGCTGGTTCTTAAACCCGACTGAAACTTATCCAGGATATTTATCTTGGCTTCGAATGAAGACAGCTGACAGAATACAACCTTTAGAATTTTTGCTATGAAAGGAAGTTTAGAAATAGGATGGAAATTTTGAAGCACAGAATGGTCCAGACCGGGTTTCTTTAGCAGGGGCTGTACCACATGCTTCAAACTCAGTGGGACACAACTCTGAGCCAGACATTTGTTAATAACTGATAAAATATGTGGAGCAAAAGTATCAAAAACTTCAATGAAAAGTCTTTTGCAGATGATGTGACTTTTGATGCACACATGATCTCTTTGTTCTCAGACAGTGACATCACCTTAACGAGCCACAACAACTTGGGGGTCTAACTTCACTAGTGGGATCGCGGATCAAATACCATTTACTTTATTAATAAAAACTGTAAAACCCCCCAAAATAAATACTGTGACAGATGCTTTACTCATTTTTAGTTAATGTTAGTTAATGCATGAGCTAAAGTGAGACCTAATTACCATCACGTTTGAAGTATGTGTAATTTATGTAGCTGAAAAATTTTGTTTAAATAATGTTATGAAAGTAATAAATCAAAAACTGTCTTTCTAAAAACTCCTGAGGAAACCAATCACTTCAAAATGCCAGGTTTTGGGACTAATGCCTGAACTGACAAATATATTTTCTGCAACTGTTCTACTTTTATCAAGAATTTATAAATGAGAGCTTGGTTTAGGTCCGATATGTTGGTTGATAAAAAATGAAGCTTCAGAAAGATTTTGTGCCACATCATACCACAAATTCATCTCACATTTTTTGTCCTGCAGGTGTTTGTTCGCTATGTGGAAACAGTATGCTGCTGTATGTGTCCTACAAGAAGAAGCACCTGTTAAAACCAGCCGAGTTCTTCATTATTAACCTGGCCATCAGTGACCTGGGCATGACCCTCAGCCTCTACCCCCTCGCGGTCACCTCAAGCCTCGCCCACAGGTACCACAAATAAGAAAATAAAAAATTGCAAAAATACAGGAAAGAGGGAAGTGTGAGGACCTTTTTGGATCGCATACATAAGCAGCATGCAAGCTGTGCTGCAGTGTAACTGTAACAGCAGGAGACCCTTACATTTATTTTTATTGGGGGTCCTTGGTTTTTGGCCTTAAGACTTATTAGGATGGAAATTGTTTCTCATGAGGACATCTGAAAAAATAAATCGGCATGGCTCCTCAGTGATAAAACTCATACGCTGGTCAGTCACATGTTCAGTCTTATGTTCAACATGAAAATGGACAAATGGTTTTGTGTTGGAATTTATCTCTTAAAATGATGCAGAAATAAGTTAATGTAACCTGTTTACATAAGGTAAACCCAGTTATTTTGTTTATATTTTTGGTAACACTTTACAATAAGGTTCATTAGTTAGCATTAGTTAACTACATGAACTAATAATGAACTGCACTTCTACAGCATTTATTAATCTTTGTTAAAGGGTTAGTTAACCCAAAAATGAAATTTCTGTCATTTATTACTCACCCTCGAGTCGTTCCACATCCGTAAGACCTTCGTTCATCTTCAGAATACAAATTGAGATCTTTTGATGAAGTCTGAGAGGTTTCTGTCTCTCCATAGAAATCCAACGCAACTACCACTCCAAGGTCCAGAAAGGCAGGATAAAGACATCATGAAAGTAATCCATGTGACTCCAGTGGCTTAAACTCAATTTTATGAAGCGACGCAAGCTCTCGTGAACATTGTGAACACAACGCGCGTGCGTCAGGATGCTCTCGTGAACACTCGCGCATGTGCGTTGAGTTGACGCGCGAGTCTGAACACAACACGCATGCGTCGTGATGCTCTCGTGAACACTCGTGCATGTGCGTTGAGTTGACGCGTGAGTCTGAACACAACGCGCGTGCGTCGTGAAGCTCTTGTGAACACTCGCGCATGTGCGTTGAGTTGACGCGCGAGTCTGAACACAACACGCGTGCGTCGTGAAGCTCTCGTGAACACTCGCGCAAGTGCGTTGAGTTGACGCACGAGTCTGAACACAACACGTGTGCGTCGTGATGCTCTCGTGAACACTCGCGCATGTGCGTTGAGTTGACGCGTGAGTCTGACCACAAAACGCATGTCGTGATGCTCTCGTGAACACTCGCGCATGTGCGTTGTTGACGCGTGAGTCTGACCACAACACGTGTACGCCGTGAAGCTCTCGTGAACACTTGTGCATGTGCGTTGAGTTGACGCATGAGTCTGACCACAAAACGCATGTGTCGTGATGCTCTCGTGAACACTCGTGCATGTGTGTTGAGTTGACGCGCGAGTCTGACCACAAAACGCTTGTCATGATGCTCTCATGAACACTCGCGCATGTGCATTGACTTGACGCGTGAGTCTGAACACAACACGCATGTGTCGTGATGCTCTCGTGAACACTCGCGCATGTGCGTTGAGTTGACGCGCGAGTCTGACCACAAAACACATGACGTGATGCTCTCGTGAACACTCGCGCATGTGCGTTGAGTTGACGCGTGAGTCTGACCACAACACGCGTGCGTCGTGAAGCTCTCGTGAACACTTGTGCATGTGCGCTGAGTTGACGCATGAGTCTGACCACAAAACGCATGTGTCGTGATGCTCTCGTGAACACTCGTGCATGTGTGTTGAGTTGACGCGCGAGTCTGAACACAACACGCATGTGTCGTGATGCTCTCGTGAACACTCGCGCATGTGCGTTGAGTTGACGCGAGTCTGAACACAACACGCATGCTTCGTGAAGCTCTCGTGAACGCGCATTGCAGATCAATATATTTGTAAATAAAGTGGTATATTTTGTGTTTTGCGCAAACAAAGCACTCGCGTTGCTTCATAAAATTGAGTTTAAGCCACTGGAGTCACATGGAGTACTTTAATGATGTCTTTACTAACTTTCTGGACCTTGGAGTGGTAGTTGCATTGGATCTCTATGGAGGGACAGAAACCTCTCAGACTTCATCAAAAAGATCTTAACTAATGTTAACAAATGAGACCTTATTGTAAAGTTTTACCATATTTTTAAATATTTTCAAAAAGGATTTACAAAATGACTTTTATGATTTATCCCCTTTAATAAACTCAGAGATGTGGATTTGGATGGCAATTAAATTACCACACGACCTCGGTAGGTAATTTAGCTGAGAATTTTTACATGGGCGGTGGTAGACATTTTTGGATTTGGACAACAATAAAATCACGACTAACCCCTGTAAATGTTGAAAATAACTTACGTCTGCATGAGAAACAATTACAGTATGAATAGGGCTTCAGAGTTTGTAAAGGTTTAATTTTTTCTTTGCTCTCTCCCTCTCTTTTTCTCTCTGTGTCCCGTACACACATACTTGTCACTTCGCTTCAGCTTATCGTGTTTCCAAGGCAAAATGGTTCATATAAGGCACACACACACACACACAAACACACACACACACACACACACACACAGTTCAATGCTCCATCAAGAGGAAACCGGCTGGTAAACTCAAAGATAATGATGATGTGAGCAGTCAGGTAAAGAATGCAGTAGACAGACCAAATCCGAATGGCTCCTTTTGTACAGAGCGACTTTTGTACAGACAGCCATCAAGGTTAAACTGTCCTTTACTCCAGACTGTGGTTAAGAATGACAATTGCAATCACTAGATTGTGTGACTTCATGCTGCGTCCAGAATGTAACTCAAGTCAGAGATGTGCATTATTTATGTCTTTCTCGTTTTGTGGCGGCGGTGGATTGTACATCAGGCAAACAAACTCAATCCATTACAAGGGGAGAATGTACTTTATCACACATTTGTTAGGTGTGTGTAAGACAGCAGATAAAATGCAACCAATCATATAATCATGCATAGCACAATAAACAGGAGAAAATGCTTCCCTTATCTTTTCTTGTTGACATCAGAGGACATGCATGCAATCAAACTCTACAATATTTTGGCACAAATTCATCTGTCACTTGGTTATGGGCTTGACTCCTCAGGGCTTGACATTAACATCTGTCAAATGCGGTGTATTTCAGCAGTGGCGTGTAACGCAGTCACTCCTACTAGCCACTTTGGCGGGTTGAGTTTTATATATAATATACATTTTTCAGGCATAGTCTTTGAAAAAAAGGCATCTGAAATAATAAACTAAGTGCAATGTAGTGTTGTCAAAAATATTGACTTTTCGATACATATCGATACTGAAATATCTGAAACTCTTCTAATACTCATTTTCCTCAGAATAGATACACGATACCGGCTGCTCTTTCTCTCTCTCTCATCTCTCCGACAGCGAGTCGACACACAAACCCGCCTCCCCTCACTCACTCGTTTCATTTGATCCGGATGAATATTGGTGTTACAGAGCTTGAATTTCGGCGTGGGATTGCGCATAATTTTACTCATTCCTGCAGATTTTGTGCTCACACCCAAAGTGCGCCACATAAAGCCGTCTCTCAGTACTAAATTGAGTTTGTTTTCGCTTCTTATTGCACTTAAACAGTCAAATACACACAAAATAATGTCAAAATTCCGGTCTTGGCGGGTATTCATGTAAACACAATCAGTTTTGTTTTAAGTGAACGTAAACAGTTGAGAAAGAAAACATATGTAACAGTATAATGGACCCGTGCGTCAGGTCTTAAAGTGACAGCAGCCTAATATACCTGCTGCCAAATTATGAGATGATATTAAAAATATCTATATGGCAGTTTTTTTTCCCATGGTATTGATGTCAAAATTGTGGCCAGTGGAAATGCTGAGCGGCTAGTAACTTTGGAAAACCACTAGCTACAGTGACTGGTGAGCAAAAAAGTTAATGTCAAGCCCTGTTTCTCCTATACGTGCATAAAGCAAGTTAAATTACCTCGGTCTATAAAATTCGCTACATAAAAAACTTGCCTTGTCTTGTTTTTGGGTCAAAATATAGTGGTTTTATTAAATAGCTATATTGTGCAATGCAAAAATGGTGATTTTGCAGAAAAGGGAAAATAAGATCCTTCGTTGAGGAGGTCTAGACCATATTTGTTTTATATTGAAATAACTTCTGAATGTTACATCAAACATCTATCATTGATCTTACCTAATCTTGACGTTTATTTTGCTGTTTCTTACTGAGTGTTGTTTCTGTTTTTTTGCAGGTGGCTTTATGGAAGGACAGTCTGTGTAATCTATGCCTTCTGTGGTGTTTTGTTCGGGATCTGCTCTCTGACCACTCTCACTATACTCAGCACTGTTTGCTGCCTCAAAGTCTGCTATCCACTTCACGGTATTCGTACCCTATACATTATAGTTTTTATTATGTTAAGTTCAGTGGGGTCCAAAAGTCCACTAGAGAAAATGCATCTATTTTGCAATTTACAAATATACTATTTTTTGGTTTAATGTTTCGTTCCTGAATAAATCAGTATTTTGTGAACACATCAGTTGAGAGAATGATTCAAATTATATTATATTATATTTGTAGCCATCTATAATGTATATGTGTGTATCTGTAGGTAATAGGTTCAGCTATGAGCACGGTCGTGTGTTAATAGCGTGTGCATGGGCCTATGCTCTCGTGTTCGCTTGCTCCCCTCTTGCCCACTGGGGGCAGTATGGTCCCGAACCCTACGGCACGGCCTGCTGTATCGACTGGGCCTGGTCCAATCACAACTCAGTTGCCCGCTCCTACACCGCAGTGCTCTTCATCGCCTGTTACCTGCTGCCTTGCGGCATCATCATTGTCTCCTACACACGCATACTGCTCACGGTCCGAGAGTCCCGCAGAGCGGTGGAGCAGCACGTCTCAGCGCAGACACGCATGGGGAACATCCAGGCCATTATAGTGAAGGTGAAGGTGCAGTCTTTGTTTTTTTCACACAGGTTACTGTTTTAGCAGTTTTTGTCTTTTGATGAAAATATCCTCTTCTTTTTCACAATTACTAACAAGTGTTTACTTTTACTTAAAGGGATAGTTCACCCAAAAATGAAAATTTTGTCATGAGTTTCTTTCTTCTGTTGAACACAAAAGAAGATGTTTTAAAGATTGTTGGTAACCAGACAGTTGATGGTAGCCAATGACTTTTTAAGTACTTTTTTCCTACTATGGAAGTCAATGGCTACCGTCAACTGTCTGGTTACCAACATTCTTCAAAATATCTTCTTTTGTGTTCAACAGAAGAAAGAAACTCATACAGGTTTGGAACAACTTGAGGGTGAGTAAATGATGAAAATTTTTTTTATTTTTGAGTGTCATGCACTCATTATTTACTCACCCTCATGTTGTTCCAAACCCGTAAGACTTTCGTTCATCTTCGGAACGCAAATGAAAATCTTTTTGATGAAATCTGAGAGCTTTCTGTCCCTCCATAGACAACTACTCAACTGAAATTTTGACGCTTCAAAAAGTTCATAAAGAGATCGTAAAACTAATCCACATGAACTGAGTGGTTTAGTCCACATTTTCTGAAGAGACTCGATCGCTTTATATGATGAACAGATTTAATTTAGGCTTTTACTCACACATAAACATTGATCAGCGAACATAAACAGAAGCTCAACCGAACCTGAATGACACACAAGAACTCTTGCAGAAGCTCAAACGTGCTGCGTAACACGAGAATGAACCTCATTGGTTCTTGCGGAAGCTCAAACGTGCTGCGTAACACACAAGAATGAACCTCATTGGTTCTTGCGGAAGCTCAAACGTGCTGCGTAACACACAAGAATGAACCTCATTGGTTCTTGCGGAAGCTCAAACGTGCTGCGTAACACACAAGAATGAACCTCATTGGTTCTTGCGGAAGCTCAAACATGCTGCGTAACACGAGAATGAACCTCATTGGTTCTTGCGGAAGCTCAAACGTGCTGCGTAACACACAAGAATGAACCTCATTGGTTCTTGAGGAAGCTCAAACGTGCTGCGTAACACACAAGAATGAACCTCATTGGTTCTTGAGGAAGCTCAAACGTGCTGCGTAACACGAGAATGAACCTCATTGGTTCTTGAGGAAGCTCAAACGTGCTGCGTAACACGAGAATGAACCTCATTGGTTCTTGAGGAAGCTCAAACGTGCTGCGTAACACACGAGAATGAACCTCATTGGTTCTTGAGGAAGCTCAAACGTGCTGCGTAACACGAGAATGAACCTCATTGGTTCTTGCGGAAGCTCAAACGTGCTGCGTAACACACAAGAATGAACCTCATTGGTTCTTGCGGAAGCTCAAACGTACTGCGTAACACAAGAACAAACCCTTATTGGTTCTCGCATGCGTCAAGCAAACATGCTTGAGCTTTTGTTTACCACAACTGATGTGTGAGTTGATGAATGTTTACATGTGAATTTAAGCCTAAATTTAATCTGTTCATCAATAAAGTGATTGTCTCTCATCAGAAAATTTGGACTAAACCGCTCAGTTCATATGGATTAGTTTTACGATCGCTTTATGAACTTTTTGAAGCGTCAAAGTGTCAGTTGTGTAGCTGTCAATGGAGGGACAGAAAGCTCACAGATTTCCTCAAAAAGATCTTCATTTGTGTTCCGAAGATGAATGAAAGTCTTACGGGTTTGGAATGACATGAGAGTAAAAAATGACAGAATTTTCATTTGTGGGTGAACAAACCCTTTAAGATAAAGATACGTTTTCAAAACTGTTGACACACTAACATACAGTAACTACATCACACAATTAGACAAATAGTTAATTTTACACTCAAAACCACATTAATTATTAAATGATTTTTTAAATTTAAATATCAAGATTTGTGGCTTTGCCATCACAGAAATAAAATACATTTTTTAATGTATTAAATTAGAAAACAAATTGTTAGAATATTTCACAATATCTATGCTTTTGCTATATTTGTGATAAATGCAGCCTTGGTGAGCATAAGAGACTTCTTTCAAAAACTTTCCTTAAAAAAATCAGGAAAAGCAGCCAACAGCTGCCCGACATACATGTGATCTCATGATGGTCCTCATGAGGTTCTTCATGGCGTCTCTTTCATGATCTTTCTCTGTCTTTCTGCAGTTGAGTGTGGCGGTGTGTATAGGATTCTTCACTGCATGGAGTCCGTACGCACTGGTGTCTATGTGGGCGGCGTTCGGCCATTTTGAGGGCATCTCGCCCCTGGCCTTTGCCATCCCCGCAGTTTTTGCCAAATCCTCCACCCTTTATAACCCTCTCATCTACCTCTTGCTCAAACCCAACTTCCGCCACCTCCTCTGCAAGGACATGCGCTCCCTGCGAGGGGTTTGCGTGCACCACTGCCTGTGCCAATGTTTTCCCCGCTGGAGCTACCGCCCATCGCTGACCCTCAGTCTGCGGCCCCTGCGGCGAAGAGGCCAATCCATCTCAGATTCCATGGGGGGGCCCGTAGGTCATTGTCACTGCCCTTGCGAGAGGTGCAACGACCCGTTTGAGCAGTTTAAGCACTACCCACGCCGCTGTCCCGTCAACGTGAACACTGTGCAGTTGTCTCTGCAGGACAGCACCGAACCCGAATTGGAGCCGGAACGAGAACCTAGAGTGATAAAAGAACTCAAACCAAAGAGCCAAACAATGGAGTGTAAGAAGTCCGTGCGGGTGATTGTGAGGGGACGGAAATTCTCCGAGATTGACAGTCTGGAGATCACCTTGGAAACGGTGCCTGCTCATGGCAAAGCTGCCAAAAACGCCAAACCGTAACACCTGAGCCTATGTGTGGGTGTGTGTTTATACTCGTGCGGTGGGTGTGTGTATTCACTTGTCTCAAAGGGGAGTAAATAGACTTTCACATATGCCTCAATTAAGACGCTGAGCGCAAAATATTTCCGAACAACGTGTTGATGATTGTTTTTTTTTTATTTTTATTTATTTATTTGGAAAAAGTGGTTTCTTACGGACAACTGACACAATTTATGAGTTTTTTTTTTTGGCTGATTGAACTTTTAAATGAGGTGTTACGCACATCTTACCTATCTGCTGAGGGAACAAACACATATGCATTCTTGAAAGTCGCTTTGGTAAACGTGAAGGTGTATGTCTGTTGGAGAAACCTGTTTGGATTTAAATAGGCAAATACTTAAGAGTCTATGATTGGATCATTATTGCTGTGATTATTATTATATGTTTCTAGCATGCTATATGTTTGGGAACAGTTTTTCTAACCCTAATTGATGGAGTGTGTAGCTTTTCATTTCTTAAACAACCATGTAGGAAGACACATCATGGCCATATTCCAGGATGACAAAGCCAAGATTCATCGGGCTCAAACTGTGAAAGAATTGGGAGGGAGCATGACGAATCATTTTCACACATGAATTGGCACTAACCTCAGTAAAAGTCTTTGGGATGTGCTGGAGGAGACTTTACAGAGTGCTCACCTCTTGCATTGTCAATACAAGATCTTGACCAAAAATTGATGCACCTCTTGATGGAAATAAATGTTGTTATTTCCATCAAGAGGTGCATCAATTTTGTAGAACCTTTTAGGTGTTCCATCACGGGACAATTTTATGGATTTGGTTTTAATTAATGAATTTTGTTTTACTTCTATTTTATTAATTAAACCGAACACTAGAACAAATTGAAATAACCCATTAAACATGAAAGTATATTATCATTTAATAAATTTCTCCTTATGTGGAACCTTTTTGGAATAAAGGGTTCAGGGTTCTATATAAAACCCCATTGAACCTCTTTGTTTCTAAGATTGTAATAGTAAATACTTTTGTTTCTGGCCCTCTAAGACAATTTGGAAAGACTTTCCGACAGGGGCCAAACTTAACACTTAAAAATAAATTAATGCTACATGACACATATTACTCACATTAAGCCACCAAAACTGAAAAATGAGAAACAAAACCCTAATACTGTAAGCAGTTCTACAGAGAAATGTGCTGCATCCAAATACTTCCATACTATAGTAGGTGAAAAACAGCATGTGAGCCAAGTAGTTTGTCCGAATTCATACTTATAAAACAGTAGGCGAAAAGTACCTGGATGACCTACTACTTCCGGCAAGATCCTGGAGTGCGCATTCAATGGAAATTTTATTATCCCATAAGGAAACAGGAGATGATTTGTGTAAAGGGAAGTGAAGCGACTCAACTGACAGCGTAGGTCACATGACAGTGACAATTTGACGGATGTAGTACTTCATACCACACACATTCATACCAAGTCACAAACTTAAGTTTCAAAAAGTAAAGTTAGAGTATCTACTATATAGGATGCGATTTCGGACGCATCAATGGAGAACAGTTTGTATATGAAGCTGTAAGTGCGCTCACCAGTATGCAGGAATACTACTACTTTTGAAAAAAACAAACGTGCAAAATACAGTTTACTCCATGAAATAAAATATTTTTGTCCAGTAAATTTATACCTTCTATTGGCAGGTGTGGCAAAAGACCCTGCTTTTGGATCTCTTTTGTGTGTATCTTATGTGATTGCTACAAGGATCTGGGTGTTTGCTAATCTGAACATGGATTCAGGGAAACACTGTTGATAATCAAAAAGAATTCAAAAATGTGAAGTATATATATGTGGGTTATAGTTGTATGTGTGTTGAACATCTCAAATTTTCATAGAGAATAAGTTTTCATATTCATTGTATTACAGAGTCTTTGTGCAAGTTGTATAATTGCACTGTCAGCTTCATTCAGTGGCCAAAGAAGAGCTCATTTGATTGACATAGGCTCTTTATGTAAGATGTACCACATATGCCACATGTTTAAAAAAAAAAAAAATATTTAAAGCATTATCATTAATCCAATCAAAAGTATTTTGGATATAAGTAGCTATTTATTTAAATTTATTTGCATATTTATAAATTGCATATTTATTTATTTATCTCCTGTGGAAAGAACCTTAGTCTGAAAGATTATTAATGCTCTTACTTAATTACTTAAGTATTTAATTATTACTTAAGTAAAACCCTTTAAATGTGGCTAATGTCTCTGAGTGATGTGCATTGCATGATTGGAGGAATATAATTTCCATCAATCCCATCTTATCGGTGCTGCTTATGAAAAGTTAAAACTTGGCTTTTTTATGATTTTTTATATATATAAAACCTCATTACAGTTGCAAAAAATAAGACTAAAACTGAGTAAAATGAAGAGAAAAATAAAATGACAAAAAACCTACTATCTAATGTCTCAGTCTGTTTTTTCAGTGACATACAGTCATACAGCAGGTACATAACACTCCACACTACTAAAAAATATAGTAAACTTGAATATTTACTTTAATAACTTCAACTTCAAAACTAAAACTTATTAAGAAGCCAATGAATAGTTATTGGCAGTATACAAACAGTATTGTACATTTGTACATTCATTGTACAAATGATTCATTGCATACTGTATTGTACATGAACTTGTGGATAGTGAAATGAGTGGCAAATCAGACATCAACCTCTGTGTTGCGGATGTGTTTGGTTTGATCATTTGTTCAGCACTCTTTTGAAGTGCTACTTTAGAACTTTGTCTTGTTTCTTTTCATCTGCCATGTCTTTTGATTGACAGCATGCATGTGAAAGATAATAAAAGTTCTTTTGCGAGTGAATTTCAGCTGAGTGTGTCAGAAATATATGTGGCCATGAGCGCTTTGAGCACTGAAAATTTTCTCCATAATTTTATAACAGTGCTGTCAGAATCGAACACAGTTTTTATACTAATTATATTTTCTCTACCTTGATGCATTTTTAAATTATCATCAAGACATTAATGATACACACATACACTAAATATTACTAGCCTAATCACACCACCAGTGTGATCCTGAAATGATCAGATAAACGCATATCTATCATATGGATAGATTAAAAAAATGCACATATGATGGTCTCATGCATCATACCTGCATGTTTAAGGTTTACTAAAGAAAGAGAGATCCATTTCAATATGCTTCCAGTGCGACAAGGCCATTTTTTTTGTATAAAACTGCAAAGTAAAGATAAGGTTTTTTCAACATATGTATTATTTGTAATGCTCTAAATCTGCAAACTATGAAGCACTACAGCCGTAATTTTTGTAATAACTTAATCCTGCCAGATTATGCTGTCAGTTCCTGACACTCTTTCATTTCTTAAGCTGACCCACTTCATTTGACTTATGACAGAACATAACTTTAATGTGGAGTGAGAGCTGCGTCAACACTTAACTGCTGGAATGAGTCAGCAGTTTAATTGCACTTTTAATTGCACTTCTGTATGTGATTTGATTTTGACATGAACTGTAGGTAAAAGTTATTATAGTCCTTCACGTCTATTGTGATCTCAAAATTCTGGCCAGTTGATAATACCTAGAACATCAAAATCAACCGCAGGCGGTAGATCCTTTTCCTATTTAGCGCCCAAACAGTCTTCCTAGCCTTGTTCGGGAAGCAGACACGCTTTGTCAGTTTAAATCTAGACTAAAAACACATCTCTTGTCTTGACGTGGCATACACATAACACATTATCAATTTCTATTATTCAAATCAGTTAAATTATTGTTAGGCTGCATAAATTAGGTTAACCGAAACCAGAAACACTTCCCATAACACCAGATGTACTTGTTACATCATAAGAAGAATGGCATCTACGCTAATATTAGTCTGTCTGTCTCATCTTTATCACGAGGTTACCGTAGTCATATCCAGATCAGATGGTGGACCAGCACCTAGACAAGACCAAAATGCTATAGCAGGCTTCAGCTCCATACCAGCGTGATGAATCTGATCTTCAAGCAAAAGGAACTGGATAAATATATAGTATGAATGTTACTGATCCCGATCTGAATTCTGACTTGTGATGCAGCCTACGTTATAATCACACCATGTTCGTTCATTGGCCAGAGGAGAACTGGCCCCCCGACTGAGCCTGGTTTATCCCAAGGTTTTTTTCTCCATTCTGTCACCTAATGGAGTTTGGGTTCCTAATCCTTGCCACTGTCGCCTCTGGCTTGCTTAGTTGGGACACTTAATATTCAATATTACTGATCTGACTGTACTGACACTGTTGTATGAGAACTGAACAGAGCTGGACGATAACATCACTGTTTTCTGCAGAACTGCTTGTAGATTAAATGAACTAATTTAAAGGGTTAGTTCACCCAAAATTGAAAATTCTGTCTTTTATTACTCACCCTCATGTCGTTCCACATCCGTAAGACCTTCGTTCATCTTCGGAGAGTCTGAGAGGTTTCTGTCCCTCCACAGTGATCCAATGCAACTACCACTCCAAGGTCCAGAAAGGCAGGAAAGACATCATTAAAGTACTCCATGTGACTCCAGTGGTTTAACCTCAATTTTATGAAGCAACGCAAGTGCTTTGTTTGCAAAAAAACATAATTTAGATAATATTATTTTGTAAATAAAGTAGTAAAGTGTGTTCACGCAACAATGTCAGCTCTCACATGAACAAAACACATGCGTTGTGATGCTCTCATGAACACTCGCGCATGTGCATGAGTTGACGTGAGTCTGAACACAACACGCATGTGTCGCAAAGCTCTCGTGAACACTCGCACATGTGCGTTGAGTTGACGCACGAGTCTGAACACAACACGCATGCGTCGCAAAGCTCTCGTGAACACTCACGCATGTGCGTTGACGCGCGAGTCTGAACACAACACGCATGCGTCGCAAAGCTCTCGTGAACACTCACGCATGTGCGTTGACGCGCAAGTCTGAACACAACACGCATGCGTCGCGATGCCCTCGTGAACACTCGCGCATGTGCGTTGAGTTGACGCCCGAGTCTGAACACAACACGCATGCGTCGCGATGCTCTTGTGAACACTCGCGCACGTGCGTTAAGTTGACGCAAGTCTGAACACAACACGCATGTGTCGCGATGCTCTCGTGAACACTCGCGCATGTGCGTTGAGTTGACGCGCGAGTCTGAACACAACACGCATGCATCCTGGTGCTCTCGTGAACACGCACATGTGCGTTGAGTTGACGCGAGTCTGAACACAACACGCATGTGTCGCAAAGCTCTCGTGAACACTCGCACATGTGCGTTGAGTTGACGCACGAGTCTGAACACAACACGCATGCGTCGCGATGCTCTCGTGAACACTCGCGCATGTGCGTTGAGTTGACGCGAGTCTGAACACAACACGCATGCGTCGCGATGCTCTCGTGAACACTCGCGTATGTGCGTTGAGTTGACGCGCGAGTCTGAACACAACACGCATGCATCCTGGTGCTCTCGTGAACACGCACATGTGCGTTGAGTTGACGCGCGAGTCTGAACACAACACGCATGCGTCGCGATGCTCTCGTGAACACTCGCGCATGTGCGTTGAGTTGACGCGAGTCTGAACACAACACGCATGCGTCGCGATGCTCTCGTGAACACTCGCGCATGTGCGTTGAGTTGACGCGAGTCTGAACACAACACGCATGCGTCGCGATGCTCTCGTGAACACTCTCGCACGTGCGTTGAGTTGACGCAAGTCTGAACACAAAACTTTAATGATGTCTTTACTACCTTTCTGGACCTTGAAAGTGGTAGTTGCATTGGATCTCTATGGAGGGGCAGAAAGACTTCATCAATAAGATCTTAATTTGTGTTCCGAAGATCAACGAAGGTCTTACGGAATTGGAACGTCTCGAGGGTGAGAAATAAATGACAGAATTTTCATTTTTGGGTGAGCTAACCCTTTAATAATTGAAGATCTTTACAACAGAACTTCAGCTGAAACAATTTTCCTGTTATCACTGTAAAGCTGCTTTGAAACAATCTCTATTGTATAAAGCGCTATATAAATAAAGGTGACTTCACTTGACTTAAAGGCAGTGAACTTAGTATGTACCTTAAAGACAGTTTTCCATTGGACAGATTGTGTTTGTGTGTGATTGGGAATGATAAGTGCAATCTGAACATGCAAACATCGAAAGACTGATGCATGTAGATTTAAGTTATAATCACCATGGCAACAATCCTGTTTATCCGCATGTGACATTTTTTGCTGACGCAAGATGACGACAAGCAAACACACAAACCTCTGGAGGTCCATATGCATCCTGATTCAGTCCCCAATTAAAACCCAATCTACAGAAAGCTTGATTTCTGATCTATATACAGTATATTATTTCTTATTTCAACTGTTTGCTGATTTGTTTTTCATACCATTTTCTTTATAAATATGACATATATGTTCACATTAATCTTTAGTAACACTTTACGGGGTCTGTGTTAGCCTACATATAATGCATGTAAATTAAATGTATTACAGTATTATTTGTAGTTAAACTAAAAGTGCTGTTTGATGTAATATAAACACTATGTGAAGAGAGACCCAAACATTCAAATCATTACAGTGTGTGTTTGACAGTGAGGAAGCAGATGTGTGCAGTCCAGTAATTGTTAACAATGTGTGTGTAAACTCTGAGACACACATGCGTCATTGGTTCGATTGATAAAATGCTCCCAACAAGCGGCACGTGTGCTTGTGCCACCCACACATGCACACACTCGCACCTCGAGGAGAAAATCTGTGAGGGAACACTGGGAAATGCACAGCCCACACAGATGAACACATGCACAGCTCAGAGTTTACAGAGCGACTTTTCATGGTCAAGACATTATGACAAGATTCAATGCCTTAAAGGGGTCCTATTATGCTTTTTCACTTTCTCAACTTTAGTTATTGTGTATTGTTGCTATTTGAGCATAAAAAAGATCTGCAAGGTTAAAGTTCAAAGTCCATTCAAAAGGGAGATATTCTCTTTAACAGAAAACATGTTTCAAGAACTACAACAAACAGCTTGTTGGGACTACAATGCGCTTTTTCCGGATCTCGTGAAGTCACTCCTTTAAATACTCCCCACCCACGGAATACGCAAAAAAAAAAAAAAAAAAAAAAAGAAGCCTGGTTGAGCTGCGCAAGAGAAGACCTGCTTTAGTAGCGCGTTGTTACCATGTCGAAGAGACTTGTTTTTAAACTGGACTAAATTTCAGACTAAATTTATTTTTAACCCTGTTCCTGAACATTATAACCTCAACGTTTATCTGTGTGCCACACATTTTACAGAGGTCAGCTTCCAGAACCTAAGAGAGTACAATGCCGGCTACGCACAAAAGCTTCTCTTGAAAGATGGAGCAGTTCCCACTTTGTCGGGACAATCAGTTGCTTATGGATCACAACCTGTAAGTATGTTGTGTTATTTGTTGCTCCGCTAGCTTGCTAGCTAACATTACAACGTTGATGAAGTGTTTAGCTATGGGGCTCTCAATTTTGTAAGACCATTCACCGATCTTTAGGAACTTACCACTGTGAAATGTCATGTAAAATCTGTGCTTGCAAAGGTTCTGCATGATCCTCTTGTTCACAAATGTCATGAACTGCTCGGAGATGCAAAGGTTGAGGATCCAAATGCAGTAGTTTATTGAAGAGTAATCCAAAGATGTAATCCCAAAAACAGGCAAGAGGTCAAAACACAGGCAAACAGTCCAAAACAAATACCAGGAAGGAATCTCGGGTAAACAGGGTGATCCAGAAAACAGGGCAAACCAGAAAACAGGCAGTGGGTCAAAACCATGAACATGAGAAAACCAAAGACAGAACGCTCAGAAATGCAGCAGTGACACATGCAAGACTTCGCAAAGAATGACTGAGAAATCCAGGCTTATCCACCTTATTCCTGACTAGCCTACTGCGTTTCGAATTATGGGTTGCACTTCCGGTTTGGGGAACTTCCATTTAAAAAGACTGAAACGTTTTAAATCATAAGGTTGCCCTACAAATAAAGCTTATCTGTCAGTTTGACTGAATGAGCTGTCAATTTTTCTTTCATGTTTTATTTTCAGACATCATGAGAATAACGTAACGCTTGGTATTTTAACGTAACGTTATAACAAGAATATCTATGGCAAGAGCTCTTTTCATTCGCTGCTTTCTATCCTCGTGATTATTTTCTTTTGTCCCTTTGCATACAGCTGTAATAGTATGAAAAAGGACAACATATACTGCACATTTGTGGTCTGTTCTACCGATATAATTTACGATATATCCCATTAATAATTCACTGGAATGCACGAAGAATCTCTCGTTTTTCTCCTCAAAGCATCACGTCTCTTTCCAGGTTTGTTTTCACAGGTAAATACAATTTATTATCTGTAAAAATGATGGAAATCACTTTGAAATAGTATCACGCAATGCTGAAGTTCATGAACATTTTTTATTAAGGCAACGTAAATTACATAATACAGATATATATCAGTATAGTTATATTTAACCCGTCCGTTATTGCTGTGGAAAGAATCGCACTTTTTCATGGCCTGTTGAAAGTACCTCGTTGATGCTTAAATGTCCTTTTAATGTTCGTTGGTTGAAGGGTGAGTAGAATAATGTCATCTCATTGTACCCAGTTTAAAAATAAAACGTATTATTGCGTTCATAGAGCGAGCCTTTCACTGACTGTTTACAGCTTAATGGAAGTTACACCCATAATTCGCGCAAAGCGTCGTGGGGCATCGGAATAAGGTGGATATAGTCAGAGGTAATGAGCAATGGATTATGGCAAATGTAGTCCTTGATTGAGTGGTAATAGAGCTTAGACAATTCCTGGTTTTATCAGGAATTCTGCGGCAAGACCTGTATGAGCTAAGGGCAGGGAGCTGTATATGGACCATCATTCTTGGTGTACAATGTACATTCAATGCTTCATCTAGCTTCTGATGCAATGACTTGTGGCTGTCCGGATGAATGCAGTGCCTTCCCATTTGAGAATTACATGCAGCAGTTGAAGAGAATAGTGCACTCAGGAAAGAGCCCTCTTACACAGATTGTGAAAAGGATCAAAGACATCCAAGATGGCACAACTTCACAAAGTACTCAAAGAGGCAATGCCATTTCTTCAAAGCCAGACAATTGCAATATTTTGGAAGATGGCAAAATGCTGCAAGGTCATTGATAAAACAGAACAGTGAATACCTGTGTCGAGGTTTTCTGCAACCATCTCCCCTGTTTATGGAGCCACTTGAATCATCAATAATTTGAGCATACGTGTGCCAAAAGAACATGGTTCTATGATCCCAAAAGAAAAAGTCAGTCAAAGTAAAGAGCAAGCAAGATGGATCAGAAGCAAAGAGTATTCTGTTCGACTTTCTTTTACAATCATGACATCAACAAATTCTCTCTTTAAAACATTTCTGGGTACAAATTATATGTAAGTAACAATTTAAAAGAGCTGCATTATTATTATACCACTGATTTATTTATTTATTTATTTTTTTTAAATACTCATGTACCTTGTCTTTCAGAATGTTTTCAGTTGTGGAATTCACCTCAGATCACAGTGTAAAATGCACTAAATGACCTCACTTCTGTAACTAACACAGAATCCACAATGCTTATATGATCCAGTGTGTTATCAAAAGTAGGCCTATACAATATAGAATCAGTCATATGGTACAGTGAGAACATTTACTGTATTGGCAGCAAACTCTGTTCTATCACAAAACCTTATTTGTGTCATCTTCATCAAAACTTCTGATAGCACTGGATAGTCACAATAAACATCATAGATTTCAATGACACTCCACCCCCCATGGAACGTGATTTCAACAAAGGGGGGCCCGCAGTTACAACCTGCACCGGGGCCCCGGATACCGTAGCTGCGGCCCTGAAGTTAGATAATGTAATGTCTTTTCTAATGTGACAACTGTAGCCTGTGTTACAGTAACATCTTTATTTCAGCAAGGATGATTTCAAATATGTATCTTGCATTGTTTGCTTTTGAATTAACTGATTGTTAAAAGTACTAAATTAAAAGAAGATAATACTGTTGTGTTTTGGTGGCCAAATAGTCTCATTATATATTACAATGATATTGTGCTTTCAAACAATGAACAGTTCCTTTAACCCTAATTGATGAAGTGTGTATGTTTTTATTTCTTAAACAACCATGTAGGAACACATAGCTATTATTTATTAATTTATTTAATTATTTTTCAGAACTAAGAGGCTGAACTACAGCCTGTAAGCTGAGAAATATTTGCCGATTTTCACTGAGAAATGAAAAAAACAAACAAAAAAAACATCTCGAACTTTACATCGCATCTTAAAGTCGACATGAAATGGAAGTTGTGATAGTCTTTTCTTCCCTATTGTGACTTACTGTATATCTGAGCGAAACCCCAGCCAGCACATGACCGAACCTTCGAAGTTGAAATAAGCTTGAAATAATGTCAGTTGTTGAAACAACATTATACTACAAATAAAACAAAATACACAGATTTTCCTACATAACCACGCTGGAACAATTGCTATTGGTTGTTTCACCCTGTTGCTTTGATCATGATTGGTTAATCTGACTCTCATCCAGGAAAATGGCCAATGACAACTGTGCGCGCCTCAAATTTGAAAATACATACATTTGAGTTGTCCGTGTGCTGCTGCTACTCGGCAAGATTAAGTTACTCAGTCGGTGCCGGACAGGTCCCGGATTATTTTATATCTGAATGTTAAATTCTTATTTTGAGCGAATTTGAGTTGTGACTTGTAGAGAACAAAAGAATGTGAACACAGAGAAAGGGTCATCGGATCTGTTCCTGCAAACATATCGACGGTATCAGGTAAGAAAACATTTACAGTCTAACGTAACCTTATGTTTTGTGTTCATGTCCTTGATTTATGTATCCCAGTTTCATTTTAGATAAGTAAATATGTAAATAGATAGAGATAAATAGATTTTAAATATATAAAAACCATGACATTAAAATCAGTTGATTAGAGTATTAATATAGTTCAATATTATAGAGCAGATTAAAAAGTTCATTAACGTTCAAAAAAGTTGTTCTGTGTACACAACAATTTTGCAAGCGGGTAACTGGCATACTGCAACCAAGATAACGTACATCTCTGTATATGTATTTTTGAAATGCCTTATCGAAGTTGTTAAAGTGAGATGCTAATCGCGATTAGCGTATTAGCGCGCTAACTATATTCGCACGTATTTCAATATAGTAACGTTAGCATCTGATGTTGCTGTGTGTTGGTAATGTTGTCAGCTAGTTTAAAACTCAAACACGTGAGAAAAAGGAGCTTAGGAATAAGTAAAGTGACAGATAAAACCATCATTTACACTCAGAGAGGACCAGAAAGAGTTGAGAAATGTTATATTGTGCCTAAATCTGTTATGTTTGTGTAGATGCCTGTTTCGGAGTATTTTACTCACCTCTTTGATCACTGATGACTGCTAATTTCCTCCACTGGCGATAGAAAATCTGAGTATCTTTTTGTTCTTTTGTCTTTCTTCCTCTGAAGTGGCACACTGAAAGGGGAATAGATGTCACCATCATCAATCCTTTATTTAATTCACTGAAGAACATTAAGTTAAAGACCCTCATGACCTTCAGATGTGTCATAACAGGGTAAATGTGGCTGCAGGTAAAAATATTAGATGATTGGTTTGATTTTGGTGTACCAATTGGCTTTTTTTTAAAGCTACAACTGTGCTTACCTTGCTATGATACATCTATGAAAACAGTCCGTTCATGTTGTCTAAACGTCTTATAATGGTAAATGTTGGTACAATTTAAATAAATGTAAAAAATTTTTAAAGGAATGGTAAAAATTAAATCCTGCTTTTAAACTGAATAATTTCTTCCCCCCCAGATTCACCAAGGATCTGGCTAATTACTGGCAATTTGGTGGAATGGATTCATTAGCCTTTTGTGGTATGTTTTGATTTTACTTAATGAATGTATAGTTAGGATTCTGAATTTAAAAAAGTGTAATGTAATGACAGCTTGTCGAACAAGAAAAAATGTAGGGTGGGATTTTGTGGTTTGTTATTGCTGTGATGTGTCAAGTGACTGACAGGTTGTCCCGCTCTTAGGCCAGTAAACACCATCAGAGAAGATATGGATTAAAAAAAAATAGTGATGTGGACGGATAAATCATTAATAATATTCTGTTAAAAAAACACAAGAATTGTCCATTTTGATTTTATGGTGACTTTAAAAATGAAAAAACAATTAAAAACAGCAAGGCAGCAGTAGGGAGCTGAGAGCTACAAATTAAACAGAACTGAGTTAGATGTAAATCAGTACAACGATAACAGGGCAAATAATGATAAAGGGGGGAAAATGCATTCATGAAGTTAATGTACGTGAAATGATTAAATAAAAGAATGCAGGGGAAAGTATGTCAAAGATTGATGATGAAAAGTTCTAGAGAAGGGTGATGGAGAGAAGGATGAAGCGATAGGAACGGGGGATATTTTTAGAGCAGCATTACCCTCCTGTTTCCTGCTGCCTCACGTGTAAGGCTAAATATAGATCGGCTGTTGGCGACAGAGACCTGCACGGAATACAAAACAGTACACACACACACACACCTCCAGCACACACTCATTCATTAAAGTGAGCTCATCAGTGTCGATCTGAGCAATATGAAAGAGAGCCACCAAAACAAGATCACAGACAAGATGTGTGGGTGTTTTTTATATCTTGTTCTGTGTATTAGTCTTTTAACAGGGTGAATGTGTGTGGCTCTAACTGTTGCATTAAGTCTTCATTTACATCCTCTGTAAAGACTGTCCAACTCACTCCCTTAGACTCTCACGTGCCAGATTTTTGCACTGGATCAAGCAGAATTTTGAGCTTGTTGATACGTTTTCTGTCATTATAGGTGTATAGTTTTTAGTAATTAAAAGAGTTTAATACATGAACTGCACTTTTGAGAAATACAATTGAAATTATCTTCACTAACATCAGACGAAAAGTTAAGGCATATTGGCTTCTAAACAGCAGTCTTCTAATCTACATGGAGAGGGTCGCCCCCTCATGGACAGTGCTAAACACAAAACAAGTAAACCAAACAATATAACAACAAATATGGGATATTAGTCTACAACCATGGCACTGCTGAGACAAATAAAAGCAAAAACTTAAGAGTGTTTTACTGACCTTTTAAAAATGGATTTAGTTTCTGTTTAGTTTAATAAATGATCATAATTAATACAAAAAAGTCAAGAAAAATCACTTGGTTCCAGTAAAATAAAACAGAACAGACTTAACTTTTAAGTTTTATTCAATATTTTGACAATTTCAATATGTACTTTTTTTACATGAAGTTTAAAAAAAAAAATCAATAGCCAAATCTGTTAGATATCTATCATTTCCCCAATTTAAATGATTTGGTAAGTGGGATTTGGTTTTCCCCCTTGCTAAACCACAACCACAGAGACTGTGTATTCAAATACAATGCTTGCTTTTAAAGCAAGACAGAGAAGTTGTCTGTCCTTTTGTCCTGTGTGTGTCTTATTTGTATTCTGGAATTAGATGCATTCTTGTGTCCTGTCAAGAGGGATAAGTCCTGCATGTTTGGATCCTGTATTTTTTTCCTCCAGACTGCTGGGAAAGTCATGAACTAGCTGCAAAGGTGTTTGTGTTGTTCAGGTATTCCCTACGTTATGTGAACAATATGTCCCCACAATATCTGAAATCCTTGTCCTTGTGGGGAATTTTTTTGGTCCCCATGAGGAAAACAGCTTATAATAATCACACTACGTTTTTTTTTGAAAATATAAAAATGCAGAAAGTTTTCTGTGAGGGTTGTGTTTAGGGTTAGGGGATAGAATATACAGTTTGTACAGTATAAAAATCATTATTTGTGGAATGTCCTCATAAAACATGAAAACCCAACGTGTGTGTTAGGCTTGCTGTGATTCACACCGATTACATCACTTGCCCACCGCGGCACCGCCCCCACCGTCGTTTTAGTAATAAAAATAATTTAGTTCACTTAGAGAACAGACGCTACAATTAAAAAACTGAATGCATCTGCTCAATTCAGCATGAGCCGCAGCACAGATCAGCATGGTGTATGCCGTGCCTCCAAGCTGTCTTTTTCGATTTGTTAATAACTGTTCTCTGTTTAATATAAGCGATTTTTGCGATTGATTTTCAGTGTTTTTTTTTTATTTAAACTTTGTATAAGTTATTTGTTATTTTATATTAGGCCTATAGCATGGTGTGTGGCGTGCTTATAAAAAGCCATCTTATTCATTTTGTTAATAAAAGTTCTGTTTAATATAAGTGAGTTTGTCATTGTACTGTTTTGTTGTTTTGCTTTTCATTAAGAATAATAATGAACCCAACATTCAAGTAATTGGCACCCCCAAATTGCCACTAATTAATTAATTATTATCACTAATTCGGCATTCATAAGCAATTTAAGAGCGAGGTGGAAAAGAGGGAAAACTCCAATGTTGATAAACAAAACTCCACCCGGTGATACCGGTATTACTGGTGTTGTCACATCGATTAACCGATGGGAAAATTTCCTCACTGTCACATCCCTAGTTTCCAATATTTGGTGATAATACAGCATAACGAGAGATTTATAAGCTATTTTTTTGTAGGCCGGTCATTTGTGGTGTTCCTGGTCAAAAATGACTATGTGCTATTTTGTATAAAATAAAAGCATTTCATGCAACTTCCTGGTTAAATATTAAATCACACTAGTGTAATAAACAGTGCAATTTTTTCCATATTTTGTTGGGTATTAACAAATTTATCCCCAAATGCTTTTTTCACTCAAAAACAGAGGTGCATAAGCTCGGATCAATCAATGCTTTTACATCCACCCTCATGATGCGATTATAATGGGATTTTGGCAATATGGCAATTAAACTTTACCTGTGTAAACTCAATAATTCGATCAAATGCCGTGTGTTGGTCACACAACTTCATGAATGAGCTCTGTGACATTATTCTGAAGTTTTCTCTTCTTCAAATCGCTAAACTCTGTCAATACAACTTGCTGCACAGTCTCTGCTCTGTATCTTTATACATACAGGCAGCTTATGCACAACACCGGAATTGCAGTGTTCATCATGGCGCCGAATAATATCCAGTACGTCCATACAAATGTATTTTGAATTTGATGTGAGTAGATTAAAACAATGGCCAATAACATGCATACTGTATGCCTATTTGAGTGTGGTATAACCATACTTATTAGCGAATAATCAGAGTAATGAAAACTGCATGTAAACTGGAGTGAAGAGTTCTGCTCGTGTCATGTAAACATCTTGCTGCGATTAGGACCTTACTCTGATTATGAGAAATAATGGCATTTTTGGTGCACATGTAAACATAGTTAATGAGGCCTACGATCGATCAGTTCCAAAAAGAAATACAAAACCTGTCCTAATTGATAGAAAACAAATTGATAAAAAGATTGAATCCAGTATTTGGTGATAATACAGAACAACAAGTGATTTACAAGCAATTTTTAAAATCTGGGCTGTAATTCTGGAACTTCAGTGTGTCACGTCCAGTCATCTTTATTTATATAGCATTTTATACAATACAGATTGTTTCAAAGCAGCTTTACAGTGATAAACAGGGAAATAACGATTCAGTTATGCAAACAGAATTCAATTCTGTTTAAATTTAAAGCAGCTCTAAAAAGACAATAGTAAACAGTCATTCAGTTGAATCAGTTCAGCACTTGATAATTACAGACAGGTGTAGTGGATCAGGTTGGATCTGAACTCTGCAGGTCGATAGATCTCCAGGAACAGAATTGGGCAGGTCTGGGTTGTCAGTTTAGAGTTCATGAGTGTCAGGGCTGTGACTCTGGGTCTCCGATGCTCCTGGACTGTGACTCTAATGTGTGGAGGGTCTGGGCTGTGACCCTGGATCTCTGAAGCTCCTGGACCATGACTTTAATGTTGTGGAGGGTCTGGGCTGTGAGCCTGGATCTCTGAAGTTCCTGGACAGTGAATCTAATGTTGTGGAGGGTCTGGGCTGTGACCCTGGATCTCTGAAGTTCCTGGACCGTGACTGTAATGTTGTGGAGGGTCTGGGCTGTGGCCCTGGATCTCTGAAGATCCTGGACAGTGTATCTAATGTTGTGGAGGGTCTGGGCTGTGGCCCTGGATCTCTGAAGTTCCTGGACCGTGACTCTAATGTTGTGGAGGGTCTGGGCTGTGACCCTGGATCTCTGAAGTTCCTGGACCGTGACTCTAATGTTGTGGAGGGTCTGGGCTGTGACCCTGGATCTCTGAAGATCCTGGACAGTGTATCTAATGTTGTGGAGGGTCTGGGCTGTGACCCTGGATCTCTGAAGATCCTGGACAGTGTATCTAATGTTGTGGAGGGTCTGGGCTGTGACCCTGGATCTCTGAAGATCCTGGACAGTGTATCTAATGTTGTGGAGGGTCTGGGCTGTGAGCCTGGATCTCTGAAGTTCCTGGACCATGACTCTACTGTTGTGGAGGGTCTGGGCTGTGAGCCTGGCTCTCTAAAGCTCCTGGACCATGACTCTAATGTTGTGGAGGGTCTGGGCTGTGATCCTGGTTTTCTGAAGAGCCTGGACAATGACTGTGACACTGTGGAGGAAAGTTCATGGTCTAAAGTTAAACATTTAGTCAAGCAAAGGTGCAAATTTGTAATATAAAACAAACCACTTAGATGTTCCATAAGTTCTCGGTTTGTGGAGCTCCTAGGTTTTTTTTTTTAATTGTTTGTTTGTTCTGTCTTTAATAACTTTTTTTTTTTTTTTTTTTTTTTTTTTTTACAGTGGATGAACTGCTTTTAGGCAATTCTCACCTACTTATTTTTTATTTATTTATTTATTTATTTATTTTACAATTTAGACATTTCTTTGGACATTTTCAACATTAGTCAAAGTGGTGGTTCTAAACAGATGCTCCAAAAGACGCAAATCAGTGAAATGTGTTGACATGTTTGTAAAGCTTGACAGTTTGGCTTTAAGACCCCATTGTGAATTATTCACCTACAGGTGAAATTCTTCTCCTCACCTGGACAAATAAGGACATTTCCAGCTCTGCTACTTTGTGCTACATAGAAACCTGGCTAAACTAATCTATTCTAGACAGTAGATTACATCTGCCAGGCTTCCATCTGTTCAGAGCATCCCTCCTCAAGTCTATGCAAAATGGAAAAAACAACATGGAGCAACAACATCCAGACTCTGATATTATTCTCTGGGACTTTAACAGAGCAAACCTTTCCCTTGAGCTGCCCAAATACACAGAGGCCATTACATGCCACACCAGAGACAGAAACATTCTTTACCACTACTACACCACAATAAAGAATGTATATTGCTCGGTTCCCAGAGCAGCTTTGGGACTCTCTGATCACTGCTTAGTTCATCTTCTCCTGACCTACAGGCAGAAACTTAAATCTGCTAAACCTGCAGTAAGGACTGTAAAGAGATGCACCTACGAAGGGGAGAAGGATCTACAAGACTGTTTTGACTCCACTGAATGGAGTGTTTTGGCTGCAGTCACTGATCTGGATGAGCTCACCGATACTGTGACATCCTACGTCAGTTTCAGTGAGGACATGTATGTTCCCACCATGACTTATTCAACTTTCAAATACAGCAAACCCTGGTTTACAGCAAAACTCAGACAGCTTAGTCAGGCCAAAGAAGATGCCTACAGAAGTGGGGACAAGTCTTGTATAATTTGGCCAAAACAAACAAACAAAAAACACTGGTAAGAATCTAAGAGAAGCTACTCTGAAAAGCTGAAAGTTTTCAGTTATCAGTGTGGAAAAGCCTGAAAAACATCACCAAATACAAGACAGAAGATTAGGAAAGCTCTTGGCCCAAACAGTGTCTCCTCTACCTGTCTGATAGTCTGTGCAGACTAGCTTTCACCCATCTTCACCCAGATCTTCAACAGATCTCTGGAGCAGTGCAAAGTCCCTTCCTGGTTCAAACGCTTCACCATCATCCCCATCCCAAATAATCCAAAGATCACAGGACTGAATGACTTACAGACCTGTTGCTTTTAATGTCCATGGTCATGAAGTCATTTGAGAGCCTGGTATTGGCCCACCTGAAGGATATCACTGGACCCTTGCTAGAACCCCTTCAGTTTGCTTGTTAAGCAGACAGGTTAGTGGATAATGCAGTCAACATGGCACTGCATTACATCCTGCAACACCTTGACAGACCATAATAGTGTATATATTGTTAACTTATTAACTCAGGGGGAACTTCAAGTGAATATATTAATTCAAAGAAGATTACACAATTCAAATCACATATAGTCATTTACTATCCAGCACTGCCTACAAACATGCATTGTGTGTGCATTTTTTTTAGTAACCCTTACATTGTAAGTCCTCCTCATCCTCATCTTCATCCTCATCTTCCTCTTTCTTCTCGTCCTCATCTTCAACTTCCTCCTCGTCCTCATCCTCATCTTCCTTCTCGTCCTCATCCTCATCTTCCTCTTCCTCCTCGTCCTCATCCTCATCTTTCTCCTCATCTTCCTCTTCCTCCTCGTCCTCATCCTCATCTTTCTCCTCATCTTCCTCTTCCTCGTCGTCCTCATCCTCATCTTCCTTCTCGTCCTCATCCTCATCTTTCTCCTCATCTTCCTTCTCATCCTCATCTTCCTCTTTCTTCTCGTCCTCATCCTCAACTTCCTCCTCGTCCTCATCCTCATCTTCCTTCTCGTCCACATTCTCATCTTTCGCCTCATCTTCCTCCTCATCCTCATCTTCCTTCTCATCCTCATCTTTCTCCTCATCTTCCTCCTCATCTTCCTCTTTCTTCTCGTCCTCATCCTCAACTTCCTCCTCGTCCTCATCCTCATCTTCCTTCTCGTCCACATTCTCATCTTTCGCCTCATCTTCCTCCTCATCCTCATCTTCCTTCTCGTCCACATCCTCATCTTTCTCCTCATCTTCCTCCTCATCCTCTTCTTCCTCAGATGAGAAATTGACTTCAGTGTGTCTCACTATGGAAACAAAGTCATTTAAATTATGATGTTTATTCAAAGAGAAAATTTATAACAATCACATCTATATGTTACATGATGCACATCTAATATTTGAACATCCTCAGTACTTTACCTCTACCAGATATCTTTCCTATTGCCTCTTTGCAGAAATCCTCAACTTTCTGTTGTAGCAGAGAGACAGATTTTCTAACATCATCATAATGGATGTGAGTATTGATGACAGTCTTGAAAATATTTGTAGATTCGGGGGGAAATGGGAAATTCCGGGAACTCTGCAGACAAACAACAGTCATCAAATGAAGACAAGAAGTAGCTCAGCAGACAAGATATCAACCATGCAGCATATATATATATATATAATATGTATCTATCACTATCCTGTTCTACTACCTGTAGGAAAAGGATGTGATGCTCTATGTGTGAAAGCTGCTCAATCTCAGCATCTTGTCTCTTTAGGTCATCAGTCTCCTGCTTCATTTGCTTCATGAGTTTTTCAGCTGATCTCACTACAGTCTTTTCCCGAGATTTGATCAGCTGTGTCACCCTAGATCGGCTTCTCTCAATGGAGCGGATCAACTCAGTAAAGATCTTCTCACTGTTCTTTACTTCTGCCTGTGTGGAGCGCTGTTAGGACACACATCACAGTCAGCTCTTACTGCTGTTGCACATGGACTGTGTGCCACTGGGCTCAGTCGACATGTAGAAAACTCACCTTATGAGTCTGCACAACCTCTTTCAGCTCCTGAAGATCTTTCTCTCTCTGCTGGATTCTCTTCTGGAAGTTTCTTTGTGTTTTTTCCAGATGTTTCTGTTGAACAACAAAATTGCTGGAAAATGCTCTAACAAGATTATTTTTGAGTCACTAAATCACTTGACTTCATATGTAATGTTAACGATATACAAACACCGTTTATGTAACTGCACTTACAGTATGCACTCACATCCTATTATAAACGAACAGCAGTCTTACTTAAAACTGAAAACCACTATTTCATTAAAATGTAATGACTACACTCCTAAAATATAGCTTTCATCTACACATGCTGATTTAAAAACACGCTGTCACATCCTTTTTATAATGAAATATACTGATAGCCTATAATCATCATTGCCATTTAAAAAGTGCCTCTTGGATCTTTCCTTACAAATTGACAAATATTAAAATATTCTTAAAGGGGGGTGTAATGCTATTTCATGCATTCTGACTTATTTACACTGTTAAAGAGTTGGATTCTCATGCTAAACATGGCCAAAGTTTCAAAACACGAGTTGGACGTATGACGGAGTATTTCTGTGCCAAATGACTACTTCCGGTTTTGGTACAGGTTTCGGAGGGTTTTTTTCAAGTGAGTCCTGTATGACGTCAAAAGAGACCAGAATTCCTTGTATAGACATCTCCCTGATAAGCGTGCGCACACACATCACCCAGAGCAAGAGCAAGAGCACGCCCATCAACGCGTTTCGTTCGGGATACGGAAGCTGAGAGATTTTTCAACAATGGCTGTGTCCCAATTCAGGGGCTGCACCCTTTGAAGGCTGCATACATCATCGGTCTCATTTAAAAAAATAACCGTTAGATTGCAACGCAAGAAATAAATTACAGTATTTTACACCTCACAATGAATATCAGTCAATTTTATTACGGTTACTTTTCTTAAATATGACATCCTTGATTAAGTATTCAGCATTCAAATATGACCTCCGGAGGACGCAGCCTCCGAAATGAGACGCAGCTCCTGTCACCAAAGGAGTGTGTTTTTGGTTGTGAGGGAAAGATTACCTTTTTCAGCTTCCCAGAGAAACCCAGCGTTAAGGGAACAGTGGATGAAGTTTATTTTTCCGGGGCAGCAACAGAGTTGTGCACGTATGTTTGTTTGTTCCCGGGATTTCGGTGATGAATACTTTGTAAACAAGTCCCAGTTCGACGCTGGATTTGCAGATCGCGGGTGGTGAGTAAAGCTGCATCAGATGTCTGTGTTTTGTTGGCAATCGGCATGCACGTGCATAAAATGTAAACAACACAAACGTTTTTGTTTCCTTTGTATTTATAATGATGTTGCAGCTAGCAGACATCGCAGAAGCTGCGTGCTCTTTAGCTCCGCCCACAGCACTGACGGCAGATACGCCTCCAGGAGCTCGGCTTTTTCCGGAAAGACTCGGTTTAGCGTATCTATCTTTTATAAATATGACAAAACTAAAGACTTTTCGGAGATATGAAGGATGCATTGTTACTCTATATGTACCCAAGATTAACATGAGATTGGCAGAAACTGTGTGTGATACCCCCCCTTTAACCCAGAAAGAGTGAAGCAGCTTTTACATTTTAAGTATGTGAAATGTAATTTTGTAAATGTAAAATTAGTAATATAATTTGATTAATACCTGTTTCTCTGTCCTCTCTGCTGTAGCTGTTACAGTGTCGTGGTTTTTGTGCTCATCAATTGTACACAGGTAACAAATACAGCACTGGTCAGTGCGGCAGTAGATTTCCAGTTGTTTACCGTGTTGAGGACAGATCATCTGCTGGAGTCGTCCAGTGGCATTGATTACTTTGTGTGGCTTTCCTGGGCGAAATTCTTCATGACGTTCAAAATGAGTTTGACAGTAAGATTCCAGACACACCAGACAGGACTTGACGGCTTTGTGTTTTCTCCCAATGCAGACGTCACACTCCATATCTCCAGATCCAGCAGGAACAGCAGCTTGGAGTTTAGTCTTCTTCAGTTTCTCCACCATTTCAGCCAAAATGGTGTTTTTACCTAAAGCAGGTCTTGGAGTGAAGGTTTGTCTGCACTGAGGGCAGCTGTAAACTCCCTTCTGATCATCCTGATTCCAGCAGCCGGTAATACAGCTCATACAGTAACTGTGTCCACAAAGAATGGTCACTGGATTCTTCAGTAGATCCAGACACACTGGACAGATGAACTGGTCCTGTCCCACTGAAATACTGGCTTCTGCCATTTCATTAACTATGAACACAAGAGAGACAGACACAACAGCTTACGTTGCAGGTTCTTTCAGCTGAAGAGTTGAAACAGTTTCCTGATTAGAGACTCATGCAAAAAGGTGTGTCTGTATGGTCTGACTTCAGAGAAATGGGAAGTTAACTTTGTGAAGGGGAAACTGAAAGTGCAGTGCTATAGGTGGCCAGTAAAGGTGCTCAAACACCATTTATTTGTTTGTTTGTCAGCTAGATCTTGTCAAACCATAATGATTCTGCAAAAGTAAGCCAGTGACCTTTGAAATCTGCAAGTCTTTGAGAAATACAAGACATTTGCTATATCAGAGCATTTAATATAGACTTTGCAGCAATATTCAATATAATGTTTTTATGTGGAATCACTCGATGGCAGTATTAAGAAATTTATCTAGGTTATTATAGTTCAAAATGTAAAGACTTTGAAAATCATTCTCATTCTTTTTTATATATATATTATTTAATATTTCTGCCAAAATTTCAAAGTGTACATTTTGCTTTTTATGCATAATGCAAGGCAAATCATTTCTCTAAATAGAAAGACAACTGAATTAACCAAAAATTCAAACAGAATAAAAAAAAAAAAAACACAATTTATTTACTAAAAATAATTAACATATTGAAATGATCTCAATGTGTGTCACTATGGAAACCAACAGACGTTTAAAGTATTATAAAACTCAAAATAATGTGTAAAAGTCTTAGGTTCGTTAGATGCTTCACAGTGTGTGTGTGTGTATATATATATATATTCAGTATCTCACAGAAGTGAGTACACCCCTCATATTTTTTTAAATATTTTATTATATCTTTTCATGTGACAACACTGAAGAAATGATACTTTGCTACAATGTAAAGTAGTGAGTGTACAGCTTGTATAACAGTGTAAATTTACTGTCCCCTCAAAATAACTCAACACACAGCCATTAATGTCCAAACCGCTGGCCACAAAAGTGAGTACACCCCTAAGTGAAAATGTCCAAATTGGGCCCAAAGTGTCAATATTTTGTGTGGCCACCATTATTTTCCAGCACCGCCTTAACCCTCTTGGGCATGGAGTTCACCAGAGCTTCACAGGTTGCCACTGGAGTCCTCTTCCACTCCTCCATGACGACATCATGGAGCTGGTGGATGTTAGAGACCTTGCGCTCCTCCACCTTCCGTTTGAGGATGCCCACAGATGCTCAATAGGGTTTAGGTCTGGAGACATTCTTTAGCAAGGCAGTGGTCGTCTTGGAGGTGTGTTTGGGGTTGTTATCACCCAGTCTCCGAAGGGAGGGGATCATGCTCTGCTTCAGTATGTCACAGTACATGTTGGCATTCATGGTTCCCTCAATGAACTGTAGCTCCCCAGTGCCGGCAGCACTCATGCAGCCCCAGACCATGACGCTCCCACCACCATGCTTGACTGTAGGCAAGACACACTTGTCTTTGTACTCCTCACCTGGTTGCCGCCACACACGCTTGACACCATCTGAACCAAATAAGTTTATCTTGGTCTCATCAGACCACAGGACATGGTTCCAGTAATCCATGTCCTTAGTCTGCTTGTCTTCAGCAAACTGTTTGCGGGCTTTCTTGTGCATCATCTTTAGAAGAGGCTTCCTTCTGGGACGACAGCCATGCAGACCAATTTGATGCAGTGTGCGGCGTATGGTCTGAGCACTGACAGGCTGACCTTTCCCTTTCAACCTCTGCAGCAAGGCTGGCAGCACTCATACGTCTATTTCCCAAACACAACCTCTGGATATGACGCTGAGCACGTGCACTCAACTTCTTTGGTCGACCATGGCGAGGCCTGTTCTGAGTGGAACCTGTCCTGTTAAACCGCTGTATGGTCTTGGCCACCGTGCTGCAGCTCAGTTTCAGGGTCTTGGCAATCTTCTTATAGCCTACGCCATCTTTATGTAGAGCAACAATTCTTTTTTTCAGATCCTCAGAGAGTTCTTTGCCATGAGGTGCCATGTTGAACTTCTAGTGACCAGTATGAGAGAGTGAGAGCGATAACACCAAATTTAACACACCTGCTCCCCATTCACACCTGAGACCTTGTAACACTAACGAGTCACATGACACCGGGGAGAGAAAATGGCTTATTGGGCCCAATTTGGACATTTTCACTTAGGGGTGTACTCACTTTTGTGGCCAGCGGTTTAGACATTAATGGCTGTGTGTTGAGTTCTTTTGAGGGGACAGCAAATTTACACTGTTATACAAGCTGTACACTCACTACTTTACATTGTAGCAAAGTGTCATTTCTTCAGTGTTGTCACATGAAAAGATATAATAAAATATTTACAAAAATGTGAGGGGTGTACTCACTTCTGTGAGATACTATATATATATATATATATATATATATATACACACACACATACATACATATACACACTTAATGATGCTGAAAACAATAGTCAAGTTACCAAACCTGACTGGATGTATTGCGGTCCAATTAAAAGAAAGACAATTTACACTTTATTATGCTTGGCACTGGTTCCTACTGTCTGCATCTGTTTCTATTTTATTTTGTATATTCAAAAGTCAATTGGAGATTAACAGAGAATAATAAAGTATCATACTGTATGTCATTAATTTACTAGTGAAATCCAGTGCCATCCAGATATTGTAATCGCAATTAATGTACATAATGTATAAAAGTCAATACTAACATACTACAGCTCTTGACCAATAAAAATGTGATAACGGTTACAGAATAAACAGCCAGCAGCAAATAGTTTTGCACCAATCAAGAACTGACAATGAGTTTTTAGACAAAAAAAATAAGAGAAAGCTTAATGTCCCAATGTGCATTCATCAGTTACTCTTAATCATTATCTTAATTTTCCAAAACAAAATTCAAAAATGTTCAGAAATTCTTGGTTATGCAAAAAAAAAAACTGTCTGGTAAAAACGTGTTGTTGTCAACACTGTCCAAACTGCGTACTCAACACAAATAAAAACAGTCAAATGAGATGCGTACACACTTAACTTTGACTTAAAATTACTAAAGAATAATAATGTTAGCCAAGATATGAATGATTCAAATTCAACAAATTCAACAAAAACAAATTCAAATGCTGACGCGCGCTTTGTAAAGAGTGCTCGGTCATGCGGCTGTGCGCGACTCCGTTTAAGTGGTTAAATATACTTGCATCTCAAAATGCTTTTATGACGCAAAATTAATGTAAACCACATCTTATATTTCAAAAGAGATCCGTGCATTAGTGTGAATGCAGCTTATTATATCTCCCGCTCTCTATGATGTCATCATAATAATCAACAGTAAAGCTGAGAAAGAATAAAATCACAGTCACCGCTCTTGAAAGGAAAATGTTCAGATACTCTTAAATACTGAAAGCACTGTTTGTTTATTGCTTGTAATGTTTTTTTTGTTTTGTTTTGTTTGTTTTTCTCTCCCCTCTTTATTATTTACTAGCTTTTCCCCCGGTTTCACAGACAAGGTTTAAGCCAGACTAAAATAAATGTTTGAGCTGTCTTAACTGAAAGCAACTTGCACTGACATGCTTTAAAATATATCAGTGCCATTGTTTTGTCTCAAGATGCACAGCATTAATGTTTTCTTTTTTTTCTAAGGCACATTTATAAAAGCTACTTAGATGTCCTAATTAAACTAAGGCCTAATCCTGGCTTAATCTGAGCCCTGTCTTCTATTAGTTTATTTAAAATTATTAACATGCAATTGTTTTAATTAAATTTTTAATGTGTAACTATTTAAAAAAGTACTTATAATTACATATGTAATTAAATAATAAAAAGTTTTATTAATAAGACTAATCCATAAGAAAAAAAGATTGTTTTGGAATCGGACTGTGACTCCCAGAATCGGAACTGAATCGTGAGGTGCCTAAAGATTCCCACCCCTACAATCATTTATTGCTGGTCTTTGTTGAATAATACAGAAGAGAAAGAGCTTAAAAAATAATCGCACATTAAATCGCAATCGCAATATTGGTAAAAATAATTGCAATTAGATTATTTTCCAAAATCGTTCAGCCAGTGGTGTAATGTAACTAAGTAATAGGCTAATACTTAGTTACAGTACTTGAGTATTTTTTGGGAGAATCTGAATACTTTACTTGAGTTTTTATATTTCTGTCAACTTTTACTTTTACTCCACTACATTTCTTAAATAAAATGTATACTTTTACTCCGATACATTTTCCCAAAGCATTTTCGTTACTTACTACAAAATGAAGTCGGAAGAACACAGACTGCAAGCATGTGCAAACAAGTGCTCGAACAACCGCGGTTGATTTCATTTTCCGGGTTGCGTCCGTTGCTGGAGCGGCTGAGAAGAATGCGCTGTCATTAATTATACAGTACAAGAGCGGCCTCCAGAGGCGAAATAATATATATATATATATATATATATATATATATATATATATATATATATATATATATATATATATAGATTTAACACATGACAAGTCATTTCAAAGAGGATAGAAACTAAACCCTACAGAGCGGTTCAACATTCGTCTGTCTTGGTCGCCATCTTGTCTCGACCCCTCAAGGCGAAATAAAAACTATCTCTGACGCCTTGAAGAGTTTGTTTTGACACGTGACGTGAGGCTGAGCGCTGTACAGAGCGGGACACTTCAAAAACGGATTTAAAACATAGACAACAAAACGGTATGTTATACAGTGTACACTACAGTACGTTTTCATATCATTATAAAGTAATTAGTTTGTTGACTAGATGCTGCATTAGTGGAGAACAGTAGTGTGTTTGCCGTCGAGGCTGAGAGGATGCTAACATTAGTAGTACCTCAAGCGGTTAAAACAATGTGAGTGACAAAAACACCAACTGTTTAATGTCACGATTGTTACCATTCATTTGCATTAGCTCCATTTGTTCGCTCTTATGCAGTCGTTATCCAGCGAAGTTGCACATTTAAACTGTATCCTCATCATGCAGCGACAGAAACATAACAAATCAGAAATGTATTAGATTTCAGTTCTTTTTTTATTGGCACTGTAACACATATTTTGATTAGATGATCATCACGTGTTCTAAAATAGAGGTAAATAATGTGTGAAAGTATACATATAATAGACCTGTGCTATGCCTTTGTGTGTAAAGATGGCAATTTTTAAGCATGACTGTTTGGATTTATATGAAATGGTAACACTACAATAAGAGTCCATTTGTAACAATAAATAAGGTTAATAAAAGTATTGTTCATTGTTAATTTCAACATTTACATTTTAAAGTTGTCTCTTACATTAGTTATAATGCACTATGAATTAACAGGAATGATCAATGTATAATTAATATATTAGTATTTTTTTATATTTAAAACTTACAATAAACATTTAGCCCTTTTTTTAATTCAAAGAAAACAAAATGTAAAAAAGAGTTAAAACTGAACAATCTTAATGCTCAAACTGTATAGAACAATTTTATATATATATATATATATATATATTTTTTTTTTTTTTTTTTTTTTTTTTGCTCCTTTTGTATTTTACATTTAATTGTACTTTTACTTTCAATACTTAAGTATTTTTTTTGATATTAAACATACTTAAGTACAAAAAATATCACATACTTTAAAACTTTTACTCAAGTAATATTCTAAACAGTGACTTTAACTTCTACCAAAGTCGTTTTCTGGTAAGATATCTATACTTTTACTCAAGTATGGCTTTTAAGTATATTATCCACCATTGCTTTCAGCAACAAATCTGATGCAGAGGGTCTGGTCTCTGTAGAGAGACTGTAGGTCTTTAACCGTGGCCTTGACACTGTCCCTGTAGAGAGACTGTTGGTCTTTAACCGTGGCCTTGACTCTGGCACTGTGGAGGAAAACCCATTTACACCAATGACTCATCAATGACAAATTATCAGATATTCAGTCAAGCATTAATTAAAGCTGCTAAGTTTGTTATAAAAAAAAACAAAACAATGACATGCTCCATGAGTTCTTAGATGAAATAGTGACCATATAAATTAAACATCTTGAAATGGACTCTTAACTGATGATGTGTGCATAATAGTTTGCTTATAATATTGTGCTTGCGCTTTATTCCAGTGGTTTTCAATCCTGGACCTGGGCATCCACTGCACTTAACATTTTGTATTAGCCGCCTTTTCACTGCTGACGGTCACACCTAGGGGGCAAATGACAGTCGTATCCAAATGTAGCATGCAGTGAAAAGGCGGCTTATGCATCTCTTATAATCTGACACACTCAGTTTAGGTCATGGAGCTCTCTGGAACTGATGATCTGAATCAGGCGTGTTAAATAAGAAGGAAAGAACCTGGGCCAGGGCTGAAAACCACTAATCTGCTCAATGCAGGGCAAATTATTGATTGGAATAATCACATGAAAAGTATGGGTTACATGAGGATAATAAAGTAAACTGAAACAGGAAATATGTGATCATGCAAATGACAATGACTGGTCACCCCAGACTGAACTAAATAAACTTGATCAAGATCTGAAATAACTGATGAATAGTAGACATAAATGCAAATTTTAAAAATAAAAGTTTTTCATATATTCTGTGATCACTAACTGCTTCTAATGAGCATGGATAAATATTTTTAGAAGTAAAAAATAGTTTATATAGTGTGTGCGGAGTGTGTGTGTGTGTGTGTCTCTCTCTCTGTGTGTCTCTCTCTGTGTGTGTGTACTTTATTAGTAACACTTACATTGTTTCACCTTGTCTTCAGAAATGGGAATGGCCACATTGTTTTGCACTATGGAAACCAAAAGACATCTTAAGTATGATGTTCATATAAAGAGTATAATGTATCATGTAATGTATCTCAAATTTTTGAACCACTTTACCTCTATCAGATATTTTTTTTGTCTCCTTTTTGCAGAAATCCTCAAGTTCCTCTTTTAGCAGAGACACAGATTTTACTACATCATCATAGAGGAGAGAACTGGCAGTGGTTCCGACCTCAGGCACAGAAAGTACCGGCATGACAAACCCTCCACATAAACTCTTCAGACAAACAAAGAGAAACAACAAAAATCATCAAATAAAGACAAATGAAGACACACCGTCCTGTTTTTCTCAGGCTCTGCTACCTGCAGGTAATGAATGTGATCGTCTGTGTGTGAAAGCTGCTCCAGCTGAGCGTTTTTCCTCCTCAGGTCTTCAATCTCCTTCTCCAGTCGCTCTAGTTGTTCTTCAGCTCGACTCACAGCAGCATTTTCCTGATCTCTGATCAGCTGTGTCACCTCAGAGCGGCTTCTCTCAATGGAGCGGATCAGTTCAGTAAAGATCCTCTCACTGTCCTCCACTGCTTTCCCTGCAGAGCGCTGTCAGGACATATTACACAGTGAGCTTCAGTGAGACTGAAAGTGCACTTGGAGGAGAGTCTCACCTGATTATATAAAGTTATATTTCTGAGCCAGAAATCAAATTCGGGTCTCCCAAAGCACTTTAGGGTTAAATGTAGGAGCAATGTCCAAAAAGCTATGGCTCTGATAGCATGACAGCTTAGCAAACTCACCTTATGAGTCTTCACCTCCTCTCTCAGGTTCTGGAGTTCTTTCTCTTTGTGCTGAATTGTCTGCTGATATTTTTTTTTATTTTTCTCCAGCTGTTTCTATTGAACAAAGAAATAACAGTGCTAAGAAATGTTCAAACAGAAATTTATTTTTATATAAATGTTATTTTATACCTTTAATTTTTTTACTGACTACCTATGTTAAGTTTAAAACACAAAGCACTATTTATGTAACTAAGAAAAATCTTTCGAGTCAGTTCTTTTTTAATGAATGGATCAAATGGCTAAGCAACAATCGATTTGCAATTCAATCTGAATCATACAGACAGTTCAATTGTGGAATGATTTTTATTTATTTATTTATTTTTTGGCAGTGGTTTCTCACTAAGTAAACCACTGGATGTTACTTTATAACAAAGAACAGATCGTTGGAGGAAGTAAATAGAATTTATTCATTCTTTATTAACCACAATAACCAAACTGTATTTGCACTTCAGTAACTTTAAAGGGGCAGTAAGCGATTTCTGAGAAGCACTGTTAAAGGTGCCCTAGATCACTATTTCACAAGATGTAATATAAGTCTAAGGTGTCCCCAGAATGTGTATGTGAAGTTTCAGCTCAAAATACCCCATAGATTTTTTTATTATACCATGTTTTAACTGCCTATTTTGGGGTGGGATTAAAAATGTGCTGATTCTAAATGCTCGTGCTCCCCGCCCCCAAGCTCGCGACTCCCAATAAACATTGCATAAACAATAGAATAAGTTCACACAGCTAATATAACCAAATACTATAGAATAACACAAGACGCGTCACTCGTATTGTTTTGAATGGGAGAAAGTGCAACGCACAATATGGCGGAATAAGTCCCGCCTTCTAAATAAAGCCAATCGCCGATTGGTAAAGTCATCGCATTTCTATAGAAACAGTCAGAGGCGCGCCTCCGAAATGAGGCACAAGAGACGCGCATATAGGACTGTGCATGCGCATTAGCTTGATTCCGCCTGAAAAATATCGTTTTTTGTCATGATTCGAGCGTTCAGAAAAACAATTTATGAGACAGTTGTTGTCAGATTTCATTGGTGATTTCAAATATGAAATTTAATCGAAAGCTTGGCAAACAGCTTTAGAGAATTTGATGTTTCCCCATTCAAAGAGATAGGAGCTGCACTTGGATGCCCGAGAGGCGTTTCAAAGATGGCCGCCGAGTGAAATGACTTGTCTTAAAGGGACTTTGATATAACTCTCAAAATGGATCTTTACAAAGTGTTCGTGATGCAGCATATCAGATCACACTACAGGAGTTTTAGGCCAATTTATGCCCGATTTTCCCCTCCCGAGAATCGGAGAAAAAATCTTATCGAGGACCTCGATCGGCTCCGATGTTCGACGCAGATTATCTGGTAATGTGAGGCATTCACAGATCAAATCTTGCACCTCCCGATCTGCCTCACACAAATCAGGGCTGCCCCGATCATATCAAACATGTTTGATATTTAGGATTTTAAATCGGGAAGACTACGTCAGTTCTTTAACAACAGCCAATGAGAGAAGTGAATGAGAGCGCTTTTTAAAATTGTGACCGCGAAACCAGCTGCTGTATGGGTCCGTTGGACAGTGGAGATGGCGGAACGGTGCGTTGAAGTGTTGCAACAACACAACTCCTTGAATAACACGTCTTCAAAAACATGACACAACCGTATGGACAAAGAGAAAAGCTCAGGAGAAATCGCTATGGTTTTGAACATACCGGGTGAGTGTAGAAAGCTGCTAGCAAATGTAAACATACCTGTTTATGTCAGTGAGGAATATGTTTACATCCACTTCCCAATGAAATCACGTGAGGTGCTCTTCTGGGTATGATAATCTTAAGTATGGCATGTCTTTTGTGGATGTTTACATTCGATTCTGAATGAGTTTGATAGTAGCCTATGCTGCGCTAATGGGGCTAAAGCTACACTGTTGGAGAGATTTATAAAGAATGAAGATGCGTTTATGAATGCATACCCAATTACTGCAATGACTGCAAGCGTTTAAAAATGAAAATAACGACATGGCTCTGGTCTCCGTGAATACAGTAAGAAACAATGTTAACTTTAACCACATTTAACAGTACATTAGCAACATGCTAACAAAACATTTAGAAAGACAATTTCCAACTATCACTAAATATATCATAATATCATGCATCATGAACAGTTATTATTGATCCATCTGCCATTTTCGCTATTGTCTTTGCTTGCTTCACAATACCTACAGAACGTCTGATGATTCTGCTGTGCAGCTCTTAGTGCCTTGCCTTGAACATGGGCTGGCATATGCAAAAGTTGGGGGCATACATATTAATGATCCATATTAACATATTAATTAACATATTAACATTAACATATTAATGTTATGTTGAGATTCGCCTGTTTTTCCGTGGTGTTTTTCACGCACGAGATTTACATATGAAGGAGGAAACAATGGTGTTTGAGACTCACGGTATGTGATTACCATGTACAGAACTCTAATTATTCAACTATGCCAAGGTAAATTCAATTTTACAATCTAGGGCACCTTTAAAAGTCATTTAGAAAACTAGTCCCGTCCAAATAGGGCTATTGTTTGTCTGGAGATGGTGTGCTGCTGGAGACTAACAACCAACTCTTGTTTGTATATACTCTTGATTTCAAATATCAACTGTTTCTCAAATCACTTACTGCATCTTAATTATAATTATTATCTTATTATAAGCAGGCTAATAATTTATCAAAATAGAAAGACATGATTGGATGAAAATTTCAACAGAATATTTTTTTTTTAATTATTTACTAATAAAAATAACTAAAATAATGTTTTAAAAAAATAACATAATTAGATACTTAGACATATGAACACCAGAGAATATAATTTAATTAATAGGCTGTAGAATCAGCAGATGCGAGTCAGCTTGTGCCAAGTAGTAAATTATGTGATTTCTATCAGATTGCATGTTAAGGATCTATCAGCCTGTGCCATCTAGAGTTTCATGAGTGAACTAGATATGTAGTAATACCTGTTTCTCTGTCCTCTCTGCTGTAGCTGTTACAGTGTCGTGGTTTTTGTGCTCATCAATTGTACAGAGGTAACAAATACAGCACTGGTCAGTGCGGCAGTAGATTTCCAGTTGTTTACCATGATGAGGACAGATCATCTGCTGGAGTTGTCCAGTGGCATCGATTACTTTGTGTGGCTTTCTTGAGTGAAATTCTTCATGACGTTCAAAATGAGTTTGACAGTAAGATTCCAGACACACCAGACAGGACTTGACGGCTTTGTGTTTTCTTCCAGTGCAGACGTCACACTCCACATCTCCAGATCCAGCAGGAACAGCAGCTTGGAGATTAGTCTTCTTCAGTTTCTCCACCATTTCAGCCAAAATGGTGTTTTTACCTAAAGCAGGTCTTGGAGTGAAGGTTTGTCTGCACTGAGGGCATCTGTAAACTCCTTTCTGATCATCCTGATTCCAGCAGCCGGTAATACAGCTCATACAGTAACTGTGTCCACAAGGAATGGTCACTGGATTCTTCAGTAGATCCAGACACACTGGACAGCTGAACTCGTCCTGTCCCACTGAAATATTGGCTTCTGCCATTTCACTGCATATAAACTCAACAACAGCTCAACAATGACTTACACTGCAGGTTCTTTCAGCTAAAGAGTTGAAATAGTTTCCTGGTTGTGTTTATGAGACGTGTCCGAGAAAGACTGGTTTGTTGTAGGGTGTGACTGTGACTTCAGGAATTTGGAAAGTTAACTTTTATCTATAAAAAAATAAAAGTGTCTAGGTTATTATAGTTTAAATGTAAAGCCTTTCAAAGTCAATATTTGGTTGGTTAGCTTCAGAAAGTTAGTCCCTGCTGGTAGATGCTATATCCAAAAAAAAAACAAAAAAAAAAAACAGTAAAATACTCCTGTAAAACTTTAATGATAAATCTTTGTCTGACAATGAGAAACATACCAATTTCACCAAATGTGTAGTGCGTCCTGTATTTTCTGATTAGAAACAGAATCACTGATCACTGATTCATGAATGAATCACTCTTTTGAGTCAGTCCTTTTTCAATGAATAGGTCAAACGTCTTAGCAACAGGTGTGAATCGATTTGTGATTCAATCTGAATGATACGGACCGTTCACACATGGACTGAATGGTTTGCAGTGCATTCTCACCATGTAAAACACTGGATGACACTTCATAATAAAGAACAGATCGCAGGTGGAAATGATAAAGTTTTTATTATCTAATAATCCTATAATAAAATAAAAAATACTATTTTTTTTTTTTTTTGTTTCAGTAACCACAATAACAAGGCAAATCATTTCTCTAAATAGAAAGACAACTGGACTGACCAAAAATTCAAGCAGAATAAAAAAAAAAACAATTATTTGCTAAAATTAATTAAAATATTGTTGTAATATACTGCCCCACTACCAAATCTTTATAATTACAGATAAAAACATATCATTTAATTAATATTTTAAAAATGACAAAGAATCAAGAAATGGTAAATACATTTCCTCTAACATTTATAAAGTTATAAAGATATTATCATAATACATTCACACATACACACTAATGGTGGAGAGATTGCAGAATTCTAAAGAATAATAGGGTTATAACAAGAATATTTGTAGGAAATATCATCCAGTAAACTTTCTTTGTATTTATTAAAACAAAAATCATATGTTAAAAATCATAATTAAGCAGCATAAGAAATGTCCTTTGTCTTGGTGAGCAAAACTCAGTGATGATTTGGGCCATTACTTTGGTGCTGTGCAGAGTCTGGCCTGTGACTCATGGGTTAGTGAAGTTCCAATACTTTGATTTTGACAAGGGTCTCGGCCGTGACTCTGACACTGTAAAGCGGCTCGACTGTGGCTCTGGCACTGTAAAGAGTCTCGGCCGTGACTCTGGTATTGTGAAGGGACTGGTTGGTGATCCTAGCATTGGGTATGGACTGGGTGGTGACCCTGGCATCGTGGGCCAGGACCATGACTGTGGCGCTGTAAAGGAAAGCAAAGATATTAATGTCAAACAGTCAAGCAGTAATAAAAGCTTTGAAAACAAACCACTGACATATTTCATTATAGTTATTAGCTTGAATTAGTGACAATGAGGAAAACAAACAGTTTTAGATTTACTCTTAACTGAGTTTGTGTACCAGCTGGTTTAGAATATTGTACATCTATATAGCTTATAGATTTGAATAATCACATGATAAAAAAAAAATGTTGCATTAGTATAATGAAGGAATCAAAAATAATTGTGTGCATTTTATTAGTAAGACTTACATTGTATGCTCTCCTCAGAAGTGGAAATGATCTCAATGTGTGTCACTATGGAAACCAACAGACGTTTAAAGTATTATAAAACTCAAAATAATGTGCAAAAGTCTTAGGTTCGTTAGATGCTTCACAGTATATATATATATATATATATATATAAATATACATACAGGGCCTAAAATTAACACTCGCCAAGCGCCAAATGCGAGTAAAAATCGGTGTTGGCGAGTGTATGCTGCAGTGTCACTTGCCAGCTGAATTTTAACAATGCATGAACGTGAACAAATGTGAGTGACGCTCGGGGCAGCGCTGCAACGTAACGAAAGCTTAAGTTTTGACAAGAAGAAGACTCGAAAGGAAGCTCATTTCTTTTACGCACTGTGTGTGGAAAGTTTTGTGGGCGCACACATCCGAAGCGCTCTCCCAAACAGCCGCGTCAGACAGAGCGCGAATACTAAACTGAGCTTCTTCTTGCAATTTAATGTACAAATTCAAACAAAATTGTCAAAAAAAATAGCGAGTATCCTAGTAAACATAGTCGGTTATGTCTTAAGTGAACGTTAAGAGTTGACAATATAAACGTGTACAGTGTCCAATATCAGTAGGCTATATTATCCGTGCGTTCGCTCTTAAAGTGACAGTAGCCTAATATTCCTGCGTCTGTTTTTAATGTTGATCAAACAACAAAGGACAAAGAAAAAATCACTAACAGCTCTTGACTGAATAACTTTTGTAGCTTTATTAAGGATTAATCAATAAGGATGTTTAATTTATACAGTGAAGACTATGCAGTGTTATTTTACATTTGCTTACTTTATTAAATTTCTGTACCAGAAAACTACTGTAAACCTGAAAAGCATTGTTTATTTAATTTGTACCTTTATTACATTGTATTTATTTGTGCTTTTGCTTGTTTGCTTATTTGTTCTTATTTTATTACTGACTGTTTACTTGTCTTTAATAATGTTTTAAATGTATATTAGTAGGCTAGTGATTTTAGCTGTCCTGTAGAAATTGTGAATTTTCACTGGTATCTAAAATTTTGGTGTCATTACTGCCTTTTATTGCAAAAACAGTTTCATGGCTGGTAAAAAATATATTTATGGTCGGTAAATTTTCTTAAGTCACAGGCCATTGGTAGGTGTGGCAAAAAGTTAGTTTTAGGCCCTGTGTGTGTGTGTGTATATATATATATATATATAAGTTTTCAAAACATTCCTTTTGAATATCTCCATTATTTTACCTTTATCAGATATCTTTTTTATCTCTTCTTTGCAGAAATCCTCAAGTTTCTTTTTTAGCAGAAAAACAGATTTTCCCACATCATCATATAAGAGGTGAGAACTGGCAGTGATTCTGGGCACAACAGTGGTTTTGGGAGGAACAGAGCAAGACTCGACACTCTACAGAAAGTCACAACAACATTAGAAAAGAAAGACAAACAACATTAAAATGAAGACAGAGACGTATAATAACTGTCTTATGTTTTTCTCAAGCTCTGTTACCTGCAGGAAATGAATGTGATCTTCTGTGTGTGAAAGCTGCTCCAGCTCAGTGTTTCTCTTCCTCAGGTCATCAATCTCCTGCTCCAGTTGTTTCAAGAGTCCTTCAACTCGACTCACAGCAGCATTTTCCTGATCTCTGATCAGCTGTGTCACCTCAGAGCGGCTTCTCTCAATGGAGCGGATCAGTTCAGTAAAGATCCTCTCACTGTCCTCCACTGCTTTCTGTCCAGAGCGCTGTCAGGACACATTACACAGTGAGACTGGCACTAGGATCCTCGCTGATTGGAGGAGAGTCTCACCTGACAATGAAATGTTTCTACCAGTATAGCCAACTCACCTTATGAGTCTTCACAACATCTCTCAGCTCCTGAAGATCTTTCTCTCTCTGCCAGATTCTCTGCTGGAAGTTTCTTAGTGTTTGTTCCAGATGTTTCTGTTGACAAAGAATTAATCGAAGAAATGTTCTTCTTAATGAAATCAGTTGTTTTTTTGTTCATAAATAAAAAGGATTTCTTTCTTTTTTCCTCAATAGGAAGATATGCTCCACACACATATAGCGGGATCATCTGTGTCTGAGGTTGCACGACTTTTGTGAATGGCAGTCAATGGGAATACGCCGTTTTCGGTGCAGATCCTCATTCCTTACATTGTAACTCAGACTGCTTCAGGAAGTCAACACAGTCTTTAGAATGCACAACACACACGGAAGTAAAGTAATACAAAACAGATTCACAAACGCCATGTAAATGAGTGGTTTAGCATGTTTGATAGCATTTTTATTTTTATGTCAAGAACATGCATACTAATGCCATGCATGAAAGAAAATTCAATTATATGTAACAAAATTAAGAAAATATCAAGTTGCTGGAGGTAATAAGAGTGTCCAGGTTGGTTTCTGATGCTGGGAACAATATTTTCCCAAAAGCCATTATTTACCCCATTCATTATAAGGATTACGAAAATAAATATCTAGAAGATCTGACAATTATTTAGTGGGAAAATTATGTTCATAATTTTAGGCTTAGTATTTTAATTTCAATGATAACTAAGACTATTTCAAAAGCCCTTATTTTCACTAAGCATATCTTTTATAAGAGACATGAAATGTAAATAAGTGTAATGTTGTTGTTGTGATATATATATATATATATATATATATATATGTAAATAGACCACTTTTCATTCTAATGTTTGTGGGTTGTTAAAAAGTAATATTTTAATAACTCATACTAAAAGCAAAAACTCATTCTGAAAGCAAAAACATAATGACTCGACTAATGTAAAAGGTAAATGATAAGTTGTCCGAAATTAATATTTGAAAGATTTATCATAATATTAAACAATCATGTTTATGTGCATAACTTTATTAATATTGATGGTCCATTTTGTCATGTCATCACCAGCACCCTGCCCCATAGCTTTAGTTCACCCTCCTCTATTTGCCAACAACAAAAAAAACTAGCCTCTTCTTGGTGCACAAATATTAATTATTCTTAAACCAGAAAAAAGTGAAGCAGATTTTACTTATTACATGCTAAATTATAATGACAAATAAAACAACATTTTAACAACAATAACCAATTATGTATTCCAAGACAGTAATTATTGTATTTACCTGTTTCTCTGTCCTCTCTGCTGTAGCTGTTACAGTGTCGTGGTATTTATGTTCATTCATTGTACACAGGTAACAAATACAGCACTGGTCAGTGCGGCAGTAGATTTCCAGTTGTTTACCATGATGAGGACAGATCATCTGCTGGAGTTGTCCAGTGGCATCGATTACTTTGTGTGGCTTTCCTGGGCGAAATTCTTCATGACGTTCAAAATGAGTTTGACAGTAAGATTCCAGACACACCAGACAGGACTTGATGGCTTTGTGTTTTCTTCCAGTGCAGACGTCACAATCCATATTTCTAGATCCGGCAGGAACAGCAGCTTGGAGTTTAGTCTTCTTCAGTTTCTCCACCATTTCAGCAAACACCACATTCTTACATAAGGCAGGTCTTGAAGTGAAAATCTGTCTGCACTGAGGGCATCTGTAAACTCCTTTCTGATCATCCTGATCCCAGCAGCCGGTAATACAGCTCATACAGTAACTGTGTCCACAAGGAATGGTCACTGGATTCTTCAGTAGATCCAGACACACTGGACAGATGAACTGGTCCTGTCCCACTGAAATACTGGCTTCTGCCATTTCACTGCATTTAACCTTAACAACAGCTCAACAGTGACTTACACTGCAGGTTCTTTCAGCTGAAGAGTTGAAATAATTTCCGCATTCTGTATACATTAGACATGCTCAAGGAAATAAAAATACTGGTTTGTAGGGTGAGAAAACTGGTTTCAGGGAACTGAAAAGTTTTTTTCTGGAAAGTTTTGTGTATTAAAAGTGAAACTGTGATACTGCAGAGATAGAGGCAAACAGTAAAGGTCCTAAAACACTGCTTTCAAACCATATTGACTCTACATCTGCAAAAGTTGGCCAGTAATTTTTAAGATATTTAGATATTATGCCCTTGTGAGAAAAGTAGATGCAAGTGATTTTATAGCCAGTAGCAAGAAATGTGTATAGGCTGTTATATTTCACAACTTTTAAGGTCAAGGTTTGGCTGGACGTTGGCCTGCTGGTAGATGCTTTAACAGTATTGCCACAGTACAATATTGATGTGTAATATTTTTACTGACAAATCCTTGACAAATATTTCTCTAAAAATTATATCAAACATGTGTCTTGTATATTCTGATTAGAATCAGAACCAGTGACGACCGATACGCAAATTAATAGTCTTCATTTCTTTTAAATGAGCGTGTCTGTTTATCAAAGCAGTGTGAATCGGTTTGAGGTTCAGTCTGAATGATTCGGACATTTCACATGTGGACTGAATCATATGCAGTGGAATTCTCACTCAGTAACACTTGAACTTAACCCTCTGTAAGATGTATGCTGTGTCTTGTGTTTCCCTGGGATCTAGTTTCTTTGTTGTTAATTAGTCATTTCATTCACCCGTGCCTTGTTAATTTACTCATTAGTTCCCTTTGTTTGCTCCATGTATTTTTACACTCTGTTCTCCCTCATTCTCTGTCTGTTCTCGTCAATGTTATGTTGTGTTAGTGTGAGTTTCCTGTCTGATCTCCCGAGTTTTGTAATTAAATACCATTATTCCTATTCTCCTTCGTCTTTGTGCCGTTTACGCGACTGTTTTGAGACACCCTCCTGTTGTGTTGAAGATCTGGTACCCCATTTGTGTTGAGAGCATTGCCCCTCATTGGTTTCAAAGCAATTCTCTGAAAATTGACAATATGACACTAAAAAAAGAAAGTCACGTAAAAACATAAAAGCTCTATTGCACCTTGTCAGAGACTAAAACGTAAAATTTGAGAAATTATGTGTATGATTCAGTTTTGAGTAAACTTTAAGTCTTACATTTCATAAGTTATGTATTTCATATTTTAGTCTTAGACAAACTACAAGATTTTCTGTTTTTTGTCTTTACTGTTTTTGAATGGGTTGATTTTTGACCCCAACACAGACATAGTCACCAAAATTTCTACAGCCTTCAAAAACATGTATCGAAACTTTGCATGCACATTCATGGCCCTAAATGAGAAAAGGTCACACAATTTCAAGAAGAAAAAAAAAAAAGTATAACCAGTGTTTCAAGCAGTTTAAAAAGGAGGGTTAATAACAGCAAACAAGCTAAAACAATTGCTGGAGGGAGTGAATATTTACCTACAAATGTGCATCCTATGAATCAATACAGTAGTTTGCCGTTGACGAAGAAGCTTTTTATTTTGTTCTTGTGAAATACTATGTACTTTAAGACTATTTTCCAATCAAAAGTGTATCAAAAAAGTACAAATTACCTATTTTTTCTCTGACCATTTTTTTTACTGTATCAATACTGTATACCACAGTACCATACTTTGTCATGTAGACACGTCTTTAATGGCTGCAAATGGGTCAATGAATAATGTGAACTGAGATCAGACTACATGATTTCTACACTTCTTTTGTGGAATATATTACAGTGTATCCAAGCAAAGTTGACAAATGGAAAAGTAAAATAAGGCAAAAAAGTAAATTAAAGTGTGAGAATTATGTGAAAATATGAGAATTAAAGATGATGAGAATTATTTAGAAATCATACTATAGTGATCTCTGGTGGCAAACTTGTGACATGACACTTGAATGGATATTATTATACATCATCTGGATTGCTGCTTTCTTTTTATTAAAGTTAGACAATTGTGTCTATTCACTTCCAAAAGCCTGGAGAAAGCTGGTCCTTCAGAAACCTTATGAAAATAAAAACAAACGAAAACATAGATGATAAAATCAATATTGAATTAGCATGTAGAGATTTGATACTTAAGTGTATATTTAACTTTATGTTTACAAACCATTTCCTGTGAAGCAGATGACTGCATTATTTATTTGATTAATGTTGTAACTGCACAGCGGAAGTTGACGTCACGGAGGGCATTAGTGTGCTGTGGCTCCATCTAAAGGTCAGTAGTAGGCAATACAGTGATCAGCATTAACCAAATGCAACTAAATTACCTACAGATGTCTTTGCAAATAACGAAACTTTGTTTTCACATAAGTAACTTTAAAAAGTGGGTAAATGAAACTTGTTTGCCTAAATAAAAAATGACTGCATAGACTAAAATAACAATTTAAATGAACCCCGCCCTGTTCGTACCGCTGCGGAGTAGCACAATACCGGCGTGACTCGTCATAGACATAAACAGAGAGAAGTAGTTCCGGTTACAATGTTGTTCCGCAAGACGCATGTAGTTCTGTTTATTAACCGCTAGAGCACCAAAAGTTACTCCAGCTTTAATAAATACCATACATGTATTAAAAATAGCCTTGATACTCTCATTAAAAGCAAACCCATTTAGTGGCTGAGATTAACTAGAATTTAAGTAAATAATAAAAAGTAGTAGTATTATGTATGGTTTAAATTATTAATTAGCAAGTTAATTAAGTCAGTTCGCAAGCTGTATTGTATTATCTGTTTAGGATTGGTAGCTGTTGACAACATACAGACCAATATGAAGTTAATATGCTGTTCAGTTCTGAGCATTTTAGAAACCATGTTTTTTTGAGACTGCAGAGAATAATAAATCACTCATAGTGATGTCATGACTGTGTTGTGACCTCACGAATGCTATAGTGAACCAGCTACAGCACAATTTCAGAGGTTGATATATAGCAGTCCTGTCTTATGTTCTGCCCAGTAACATGAACCTTAGTTACTCTTCAGTCTGTAAACTGCTGTAGAAAAAAAGCTTCTGGTACATAGGAAGTTATAACCACAATTTAGATGTTTGTTGCCTTCCTATCTAGCCTTTGCAATGCAAACATTAAAAGTCATATCGCAATAAAAAAAAAGGGGAAAAAAAGCTCATGGCGTTTCCCCAGTGTCCTTTGGTTTTCATTTTCACCTTGATCTCCAGTGATGCATCAGCTACTTTTAAAGGCACTTTGCCGACTGGCATTCCTCCAGCAGCCGTAAAGCCTTGTTTCTGAAAATATGAAATCTAGAGCATCTTGTTTGTAGGACCTTGGAATGATCTTGGATGAAAATGGGATCTGATCATTCCCTTAAACGGAGGTCTTGGTTCGAATGATCAGCCTCCCTGTCATTAGTTTCTGTGCTATAAGAATGCTAGGTTGTTACAGGTCAGACTAAAGCTTGCTCAAGCACTTTGTGTTATTCGGTCTGGATGTGTTAATACCACAGATAGAGAGATTTTATCTGGTGTTAGTTTCAGCAGCTGTGCACTCCATAAAGAAATTCAGGGGACCTATTGCCACAACTTAAATAAATGCATGGTTGCAAGTTAAAAATCCAAATTTATTGATTTAATTAAACATTTTAAGTTGCAAACATCATTCTGATGAGGTCTGTTGACACAATAATGTTGATAATTACATCAGCTTAATATTGTGTGTGTAATTGAGATTTCTGCATCAATTTTAAAAAGTTAAGTTTTAGTAACTTGCACTTGTCTAATAAAATAGTCTTCATAATTTTAAAAATTGCAGTGGATTTCTAGTTCCCAGCATCCTTTGCATATAAGTAGAGTAAATGTTGAAATTAAGCATTATTTTATGTGTTTTTAGTAAAGGGAAAGACTGCGCTGTTGTGTTTGACATTTAAATGTTTGTTGTAGTTTGTTGGTTGAACATAATTTTATTAGAAGTTGTCATAACTTAAAAATATTGATGCAATATTTTTGGTTAAATCAAAACATTTTTAGAGTGCAGATGGTGAAGGTGAAGGTGAAAGGTGAAGAGCTGTCTAATTATGTATTTGCGTATTGTGAAAAAAGTCATAGACCTTTCCATGCACTTTGTTTCATTTTTATTTTTGAATTTACATTTTTGCCCTGCAATGAACTGAGTTATTTATACGATAATTATGATAAATATTCATTTATTTGCATTATGTTTGTATTATTTACTTTTTATGTATACATGTGCTTATTTCTATTGAATTGTAATATTGACACATATTTAACTAGTAACAGGAAATGGCACCTGGGAGAGCGAACCCATTTTCAAGGACAATGCTGGTGTGTGTATGCCGTACAAAGCAAATAAGAAAATAAATTGCTTTCAAAGAGGAATTACTGGACTGCTTCCTATAGTCAATTTGCAGGTTAGATATATAGCCAATGCTGAGTTAATGTACAGTACAATGTGTCTCTTTCTATTTTCCAGGAAGAATAGATAACATCTCAAACAAATCATAAGGTTAATGGTACCATTTCATAAAAGACACTTTTTTAAAAGTTCCAACTTCATAATCAGTCATTAGTCATGTGGTGTTATTTACACACACACACACACACACACACAAAATGAAATATGTTTTTTGGGGTATATTGTTTGTTCTTTATTGTCAAGTGATTTTCTCTGTTGCAGATGACAAATACAGTAATACGTCATACAGTAAGTAATCGCAAATACAGTAGGTCATACCATATATAGATTTTTTTTCACACAAGTTATTACACAAAAATTAATATTTCTTATTCAATTTTTAAATTACAAATATAAGACAGACCATACTTTAGAGACCTACTAAATTGATAGAAAATTCAACAATAGCCTATACATTAATACTCAGTAAAATGAATGTCTTTCACACACAAGACAACACACAAGGAAACTATTTGTTTATGCAGAACAGGTCCGTAACCACCACTGTCAGTAATATAATACTAAACAGAGAACAGGGTAAATATGGTGCATATTAAACAGAAACTTTAATATATGTTCATATAGAAACTCGAATGTATTTTTGGAGAGCTGTCAATCAGTAAATGTGAAAAAGTAACTTGAGTTACTTATTTGAAAAAGCAACTTAGATATTTTGTTGTAAATTGAAAAAGTAATGCGTTACTTTTGCTCTGCATTATTACTAATATTTCTCTGAATGTTATGTTATGTCTCTTAAGTCCTGTTTTCTATTTTTTTATTTGACTCTATTCTTCTGTATGCTTCCCTGTCCATTATTGTTTTCATCATTGTCTACTTGTATTATCTCTTCCTTGATAATAGTAAAGCGTCCTTGAGCCCTGGAAAGGCGCTATATAAATAAAACTTATTATTATTACTTTACTAGTTACTTGAAAAAAGTAATCTGATTACCTAACTCAAGTTACTTGTAATGCGTTACCCCCAACACTGATGATCTAATGTTTTCCAGGAGTCTTCAGCTGTCCCTAACAAAAATTGCTTGTATTTTTATTCATAGATTTATGTTGCAGGATATATCGTAATAACACTTTATTAGGGCTTTGTAACTGAATGAACACACACACACACACACACCTCTAAAAAACTCCACACAACTGCAGTGTGATTCTTCAGTGAGTTTATACAAAGCTTTTCATCAAAGTATTTAAATCAAGACAACAACACGTGGTTACAGTTTCAGTTCTGAGTTTATTATGTTATTGAATGTTAATGTGTTTTGCAAAGTAGTTTATTTGTTTTACAATGTTATGGCATAGTTTTAAATTAATTTGTAGCTCTTTAATAAGGTTTATTGCAGGTGTAAACAGTAATTGACAATCATTAATCAGAAAGGTCCGGTGAACCTATGAACCAGTAAAGCTCATTTGATTAGAGAGAATAACCACCCCGTCCCCCTCTTGTGTTTGATAACCCCACACTAAAACCCCAGCCGACGCCACGCTTCTGATTAATGATTGTTAATCAGTGTTTACACCCGCTATATACCCTATAGCATAAAGGGCTACAATTAGTTTAAAATTATGCCATAACACTGTAAAACAAGTAAATTATTATTCAATGGAACTGATACTGTATCCTCGTGTTGATATCTTGATTTATACACTTAAAATATGATGAAATAAATCACACATAAACTGAAGCAATGAATCGCATAGCAGTTGTGTGTAGTTTGGTGCCCTTATTGAGTTTAGAGGTGTGTGTGTGTGGTCCTGGTAAACCCTATGTTGTGGGGACAAAATGTCCCCACAAGGATGGCAATACAAGAAATCTTTGACCTTGTGAGGACATTTTTTGAATGTAATTTGGGCATAATGGGTGGAGCTGAAATGTCCAACCTCTTTCTAACCCTACCCATAACGCTATCCCTCCACCCATTAGATCCACAGAGGTGGAGCTGGACTTGGTCAAGCTCAATTTCCATGACGTCTAGAGAGGTGGAGCTGGAAGTCATTTGGCTCTGCAGTGAGCACCACTTGCATTTTTGCATTTAGCTTATAAATCATACTAAATGATGTTTTTTGAAAATGTAGCCTTAAGATGCAGAAAGTTTTCTGTGATGGGTAGGTTAAGGGGTAGGTTTAGGATATGGGGAAAGAAAAGGAAGCTGGAAAATATTAAATCAAATGCAATGACAGCAGTATGTCTTAGAAAAAATATGCAGAAATAAATCTGCATATAGGCTATTTGTCTAAAAAAATATAAGTAGGCCTATTCACAAACTAAAAAACATGTTCATAGAAACATAGATATTAACATTTGTGTTTTATTTGCACAGTATTTGCCCTCTTCTCTCTATTTCCTTTCATTTATTACACATCATTTATAGAAAACAGATAGGAGCTCAAAAACATTTTTATCAAAATAATGCTGAAAATCGGCAAAGAATGAAAATATTTAAGCACCTGTCAGTGGTATAAAAATACTTAGGTACTTAATTAGCGTAAATTAGTTAAATGTTTTATGTATTTTGATTTTCTATCAGCCTTTTTATCTGATGTTGGATATTTTCTGCAACCGGCCCGTGAAGACTTTTATTTTGAAAGCATTCATCAAGCTCGAGGCTCTCACTGGCAGCCATTTTGTAGGTCACGCCTACCGGAAACGGTGTCTGCACCTGCACCGACAGCAGAACCGAAATCGGAGGAATCCCCGTCGAGCCTCGTCACGTTTCTCTCGGCTCTCCCACTCCCATCCCGCTCACTGCCGTTTCCATCCCGTTTCCTCTGCGGGTCGCGCGCCTTTTCACGTCGTCGTGTCGGAGGGCTGATCGCTGGAGCGTGGGGGGATTTTACAGAGAGGGGGAAGAGGGAGGAAGGGCAGGTCCCTCATCATTATCACTTTCACTCCCTTCATCATCATTTCCAAACATCATCATCATCAACGCGACGAGGCGTGTCTGCGCTCACTAGAAACATACCGCAACACTAAGCCAGCAGCGGCGGCACCGAACAAAATGAAACCGCAAGCCGAGCCCGGACGCCGTTTGATGTAGCACGTTTTATTATTTATTTATTTTTTGATCTGGAAATTTCTTGACTTTGTTGGGAGAGCGAACGAGCACTGCGGCCTTGCATCCAGCTGAATGAACGATGCGGACTTTACCAGCACCCTGATTTAGCACCACATTTCCCACGGATGACCGTTTCACCACACCAAACAGCGTCTCTTTTCTTCGTTCTGTGTGTTTTTATGGGAGTGACGGATAGCTAGTAGCTGGGATAAAATGTGGAAGTGGAGGCGGCTGATGCGGTTGTCCAACCGCTCCTTAATGGCCTTCATTTTTTTCTTTTCCATGTCCACGACCTGCCTCTACTTCATCTATGTGGCTCCTGGAATAGGTGAGTGTGTATGATAACTCCCCAGCATCGCTCATGTGACTGATCGCGAGCGTTGTGATTAAACGTGTTAATCGTGTTTCATACATCACTGACTCCAGATACTGATCACCACCTCCCAAAACAAGCACTAATGACAGGTTGTGTTTAAAAACACAGTGAGCTACCTAACTAAACAGCCATTGTACTGCTATTGCTGTGATGCTCAGAAATACCAACAATGCCATCTAGTTAGGCGGCTCAGTAGGTTTTGAGACGCAGTCGGTGTTAGATCCTCCCCTTATGCGAGCACAGTTGAATCAGATTTGACTTTCAGTTTACTTTCCACCATTACACGGTTTCTGGTTATTTCTGTTAGAGCCCCCTTAGCCAGCAACTGTTTTGTACAAGCGTGTATATTTAAGATATATTGAATAATGGGCTGTTAATGTAAAGCTCAACTGCTTCTTGTTGAATCTGCTCATATCATAAACCACATACGGAAGGTTAATTTGTCTTTGAGCCTTATCTATGAGTTTTTGAAAATAACGGACTTTTATAAGCGGTGTTTGTAGTAAGAACATAGTAAACACAGATATACCGTGTATGGCTGCTCACTACTACAATGTTCTTTCTGTAAAACAAAGTAGTATTTGTCGTGAAAGATACTACTCTAATACATTTATAAACTATAACTCGTGTCCTAGTTGTAACATTGAGTAGATTCCCTCCACTAATACGTTTGGTATGTTTGCTATTATGATATTTACAATTAAAGGTGCAGTAAGCGATTTCTGAGAAACGCTGTTGATATTTGAAATATCCAAAACAACACACCCCTACCCAAAAGGATCACACCTAGGGGTGGGTGATAAGGAAAAAATATCATATCACGATTTTTTTCCATGTTTGTTTTACTATTTTGCAAGTGACTGAGCAGTACAGCCAAACTAATTTCTGTATTTTAAAAATGTAGTCTTACAAGGTAACAAAACATAAAAGAATGACAGACCATTTAGGCCAAAGTAGGGGGTGGGTGGAGATGAAAATATTTATGATTTTATCTTTATGTAAAAATAAGAACAAAGATGCACATTACAAATACCATATAATGTACATCTTAAATAAACAATGCTTTATTTTTTCACTGTAGGTGTATTTAACAGTAGAAATTGAATAAACAAATGTAAAAATAAAACACTAGACTTCAGTGTATAAATTATATAAACTGATTATTATTAAAGCTACTGAAGGTATTTAGTGAAGAGCAGTAAGTGATTTTCTCTTTCTCTTTTGTTGTTTGATTAACATTAATGACAAACGGCAGCAGGTTAATTAGGCTACTGTCACTTTAAGATCGAATGCACGGATCTAATATACAGACACGTATCCAGTTTTCCCTCAATTGTTTATGTTCACTTAAGACATTCGACTGCGTTTATTTAAACCTTCCGTGTATTTGACAGTTTAAGCGCAATGAGACGCAAAAGATAATTTAGTTTAGTACTCACACGCTGTTTGACAGGCTTTTCTTGATAGCCATGCCCCCCAAATTGACGAACACACTATACAACACAGGCACCTCCCCCTCATGAGTGTATACGCCCCTTGCTGCTGATTGGCTAGAAGTGTTTTGGTGCTAAGTCCATTTTCAACAGCTTTTCTCAGAAATCGCTTACTGCACCTTTAAACGAATATTGTTGTTTATGTATATTAAATGCAATTAGTTGAACTTGACCCACTCAAATAGGACTTAAGTACTTCTTGTAATGTAAACTATGTAATTTCATAATTCTATTGTCTATGAAATATGGTTAAGGTGCCAAATATACTGACAAGTATTTATGGTAAACTTTAATATCATTTCTATTTAAACTTGTTGTTTTGTAAATATATTCGTAATTACGCATTAATAAGGGTAAAGTTGCAATGTAGTACATTTACAATGTTAAACTAAAATGTAATATCAAATAACACTCTACAGTTAAAATTAGAATCAAGTTGACTTTCATGTGCTTTAGTATGTTAATCAGTAGTTTAGAATAAGTGTACTACTTTAAAGCCTGACAAAAGATCGTTGAAGTATAATGATTTAAAGTGTACTTTAAAGCAAAACATTTGATTTGACGTTACTACAACGTGTGTTAAAGGGATAGTTCACCCAAAAATGAAAATTCTGTCATCATTTACTCACCCTCAAGTTGTTCCAAACCTGTATAAACTTCTTTGTTCTGTTGAACACAAGGGAAGATATTTTGAAGACAGTTTGTAACCAGGCTGCTTTGGGGCACCATTGACTTCCATAGTAGAAAAAAAAAATACTGTGGAAGTCAATGGTGCCCCAGAACTGTTCAGTTTCCCTCATTCTTCAAAATATCTTCCGTTGTGTTCAACAGAACAAAGAAATTTATACAGGTTTGGAACAACCTGAGGGTGAGTAAATGATGACAGAATTTTTGGGTGAACTATCCCTTTAAGAAACAAACATAAAATGTACTCTTTACACTTAAGTGGCCTTTTACTTATAGCTGTATTGGGATTCTCTCACAACTAGGTGTGCCTTAAATTGTTTGCAGCTTGTCTCGACTTGCTTAACTGAATGTCTACACAGATGTTATGTTGCTGTTAACCAGCTGTAATATTTAACATCATCCTCACTGTCGTTGACCTCATAGATTTTTGAAGATAGCAGGGATTTCACAGCCTTGAATCACAGTTATGTGCTGATTTGTTGTTGACTTTTTCAGTGTCTGTACTAAAATCTTTCTCTAACAATCCAAGCAACCCTCTAACACATGCACTACACCAGCAACACACAACCAAATCCTGTTTAATAGCCTTTTCTGTTTGTATAATCAGTGTCCAAGAAACGTAATGTTTTTTTCCTCACCGCTGTTTGACCGGTGTTCACTGGACTGTGTCTAATATGAAGTGCTCAGGGTGGTTAGGAAGAACCAATGTGTTTTTTGTCCCTAGGCTTGGAGTTCATTTTTTGTACCATTAATGGCAGCTGTTTATATTCTGGCTTGAAGATTTGTATCAGAGTTGGGAATCTACTTGCTGCAGTGCAGTTTCCATGTAGCAATTTTTATTAAAAAGCAAATTTTTAAGTAATTTTAAGTCTTTCCTTCAAGAGGCGCATCAATTTTTGGTCAAGATCTTGTATTGACAATGCAAGAGGTGAGCACTCTGTAAAGTATCCTCCAGCACATCCCAAAGACTTTCAATGAATTTAAGGTCTGGACTCAGAGGTGCCAATTCATGTGTGAAAATGATTCTTCACGCTCCCTCCCAACCATTCCTTCACAATTTGAGCCTGATGGATCTTGGCTTTGTCATCCTGGAATATGGCCATGATACGTCTTCCTACATGGTTGTTTAAGAAATAAAAAGCTACACACTCCATCAATTACAGTTAGAAGAACTGTTGCTAAACATATAACATGCTAGAAATATAATAATCACAGAAATAATGATCCAATCATAGAATCTTAAGCATTTGCTTATTTAAATCCAAACAGCGACTTTTTTTTGGCCGGGCAGTGTAGGTTTTGCAGTATATCAATGCAAATCAGATGTCTAGACACTACATGTACAAATGTATGTGGACAACCTGTTATAATTTACATCTAAAATACTTTTTCTTCGGACTACACCCATATATAGTGGAATGGGGCCTTTTTCATTTCCAAGGTGAGGATTCCCCTGCAAGGGAGGTCCATAAAGAAATCATGTAGAAGTTAAATGGTAATCAAAAATGTCTTTGGTGTTTGGGTGTCATTATACTTTTGGCCAATTTTAACATATATATTTATATAATTTATGTAAATATAAAATACAGTTTATATGTGATAGATAAACAATATTAATGGAATTAACATTTTTATTTTGCACTATTTTTCACACAAAATTCACTAAAAAAAATTAGAGAAGTGCTTTCCACACATAGACTTTACTTGGGCGGGCCGCCCAGGTATATTAATGGCCGCCCAAGTATATTTGGAGACACATTTATGCTTTTATTATTTTTATCCTTGTATACTTTTGGATCCGCCCAAGATAATGAAACCATCCGCGATCGATTAACTAGTGGAAAATCTCCCCTCGCCCTACGCGTTTCGTACCTGCTCGTTACGTGTGCGTCAGAACTGTTTACTCCCGCTAACATTCCCACGTGCGCTGCAGAGATGCGGTGGATATTTCACAAAGAGCGCTGCATGTTGCAAAGTCACAAGGCGGCGCTTCAGACTGCTTTAAAGTGATTCTCAATCAACGAAAAGCACAGATTTATGCCAAGCGATTGCTAATGAACTCAAGTTGATGAATTATGACAATGTCTACTTTATGGCCTTTATATAATATGTTTTAGATGGTTGTAAGAATCTGAAGGATCAGCCCACAATTGTGTAGACATTTCAAAATAAGAGTCCCGGTGTATTTCGGGCTTGTTTATAATTAAGTCACAAGCTAAGTTTTTTTTTTTTTTTTTTTCTTCTGGGCATTATTGGTATTTTGGTTACACAATAAATTGTATTTAATTTGATTTCCATTTAATTCATAGTAAATTATTGTAGTCTCCCCCACAGGAAGAAAAGACTAAGAACATTATTTGACACGTATATTATTCATTATATAAATTTTACTAGTGTCCCATTCACTGAGAGAGACACTATATGACATAGCAAGGAGAACATAGGAAAAGGAAACTATTTAAATGCTGTAATTTTGCATAATTTACAATGCATAATAATACATAATATTAGTATGTAATTAAATGTAATAGTATGCTATGTAATTAAAATTAATTTCAATAAATAAAATACTGTTAAAAATCACACATTATTTGTTTGTCACATGTAGTAGACCATTTTTGTGCCGAGGGTAATAGGAGGATTTTTCACCCGGCTACCACCACAAGTATATTTCAAACCTGTGGGAAGCACTGATGTATGGCAGTTATCGGCCAATGCTGATAACCTCAAATTATCCAAATGTCAGCTGATGTATTTGTCTGTCCCTAAAATATACAGACAGTATTGTTTTGGGTCGGTAAGATTTTTTTTTTTTTTTTACTCCTTCCCCACCAGTGCTTTTTAAAAACGTTGCCAGCCAGCATCAACTTGGGGCAAAAAACAAAAGTGCTTTTTTCCCCCCATTTTTGAACTGTCACCGTTGGCATATAATGCAACAAATATTGTTAAAGTAAACCGATTTAACTAATAGACCTACCAATCTCTGTGTAAAAATAAAATGATGCTGCCATCTTTCTAAAGTCATTTTTAGAAAGATGACTTTAGAAAGTAATTTGGCTCCAAATCTCAGGTGAAAATGGTCATTTTGACCCCCCTCTACAAAATAGTGGATTACTTCGTAAATGTACGTCCATGACATTTAATATTTTGGCTTTAATCACTAATTCTGTTTGTCTGTCTTTATAAAAAATACTAACAAAAGCTGGGAAACTTTCCGAAGTTTGGTTGATTTGACACGGAATGACTGTTTTGTATATTTTAAAATGTAATTTAATTCTCTTATGTCAAAACTGAATTTTCAGCTTCATTACTCCAGTCTTCAGTGTCACATGATGCTTCAGAAATCATTCTAATATGATGATTTGCTGTTCAAGAAACATTTCTTATTAATATCAGTGTTGAAAAACATTTCTGTTGCTTAATATTTTTGTGGAAACTGATACAGAAAACTGATACTGGTACTGTTTTTTTTTTTTTTGTTTTTTTTTCTCAGTATTCTTTGATGAATAGAAAGTTCAAAAGAGCAGCATTTATATAAAATGGAAATCTTTCAACATTATAAAAATGTCTTTACAGACACTTTTAATCAATTTTTAATCAATGAATAAAAGTATATTAATTTCTAAAAAAAAAAAAAAAAAAAAAAAAAAGATATATAAAATATATTACTGACCCCAAACTTTTAAATGGTTGAATATAAGTAAATATTTGTGTATATATGCAAGGAAGCTTGTTCTTTTACATGCAGTATCCAAAAAAAAATAATTCAGTCAATATAGATTTTAGTCCACACAGATATCATGGGTTTATACTTATGTGCTTATATAGTTTGTCCTATAGCAGGATGTGAAACTCAGTTCAGACTTCCCTTCAGACCCACAGTTGAAACGTAATGGTTGGCATTCTGCTGATCTCGGTTCATTTCTCCCTCATATCTGGACACAGAAACATTGGACTCGGGAATGCTGACATAATCTTAACTGTAGCAGTTAAACTAAAACAAAACCACATTACACTGACAAGAACCGAGGCTGAATGCAGACAGCCATTGATGCTTACAATGATAGCTGCTTATAGTTTCAACATTTGCCATTTTCTAATATTGTTTCTCTTAGGAGCTTCCCAGTGAGAGGAAGAGGGGAAAAAAGCAGTTTTGCTGTCCAGTTACAAATGTTTTACAATGTGGACATTATAACATAATTTTGTCATTCAGCAACTCTGTACTTCTGAGTGCAATGACCATCACTGTTTCCTCTACATCATTTGGGAAATGCTTTAAACACGCTCTCTCTTTCTTTGTTTCAGTCAACACATATTTCTTCATGGTACAGGCTCAGGGTATCATGTTACGAGACAATGTGCGGACCATTGGTCACATGATCAGGCTATACACCAATAAGAACAGCACTCTCAACGGCACAGGTAAGAGTCAACGACAACGTCTCTTCATAATAACTGATCTTTGAACTGATCCCTATTGCAAAGGTCCAGGTATAATATTCCTCGTTCTGCTTTGTGTAGCGCACAGTTGAGTGTGCAAGTCTTTCAAAGTATACTCCATTGACTGTGAATGTGGATGGATGAGTTCAGTGAGTTCGTACTGCATCCTGAACCTTTGTTTTTGAGTGCTCAAATTACTTGTACATGTAATGTTGTTGTCTGTGTGTAAACAAAATTTGTTTATATGGACAATGACATTTACATCACGCAAACTGCCCACAGGCTGGAGCGAAACATTGACTAGGTAGTATACTTTCGGCTTAGTGGATCCTGTTCCTGGTCTCACTGTGACTATTCATCATGTTGTCCAATGCCAAAAAAAAAGTATTTGTAATCTCAGAAGTCCGAATGTGTAATAACTTTATAAATTATCTAGTGTCATAGAACGTATAGGCTGTTGAATGATCTTAACCAACAGCCAAAGAGCTTTTTAGACACTCTCATTCAATTCTTTTCACTGTCCAATCCATTCCCAATGGATGAAACCAAGTGCCGCCACACACTTTTCTTGTTGAATACCTTTTCACTCATAAATAAGTCACATTATGGAAATAAAATGAGAACGGTAATTCACATTAACTTTAATATGTCTGACTGTCTTTGTTTTAACAGATTATCCAGATGGAAATAATTCTAGCGAGTATATCGCTCAGCCAACCACATACCTCCCTGAAAACTTCACATATGCTCAGAACCTGCCCTGTCCTGAACGATTACCTTCTATGAGTAAGTTAAACAATTAATTTGTCTACTTGACTCAAATTATTTGAGTTTAGATTAGGGGTGAGCGATATGACCAAAATCTTATTTCTTTAATCTATAATCTTACGATATGAGTAATTTTATTTCACGATAACAAGTTGTTTTTTTTCCTTAAAATTATTTTTTTTATGATACACTATATTTTTTTATAATATTAACCTAAAGTAAAAAACAAACAAAAAAGAAAAAACTCAAGCTTACTGAAGTCAAGTTAACAGTCAGTGATAAAATAAGAACAAAGAAACTAATTACAAGCAATAGGACAAAACTACAATAGAACAAAGACACAAGTGAAATAGACCTACCTGAAAAACTTCAAGCACTAAATAAGAAATACTACGTCAAGGTCAAGGTAGTATTCATTGTCTCCCTTAGGAGAAATTTGTTTTGGATAACAGAACTCCTGCAACATCAACTTAACATACAACATTAACAACCATCCTAATCCTATAATCCTGCATCATAAAAACAATACCATTAAAATAATAATTTATTTTAAGTATTAGTTCACTTCAGAATTAAAATTTCCCTGTAATGTACTCACCTCCATGTCATCCAAGATGTTTGTCTTTCTTCAGTCGAAAAGAAATTAAGGTTTTTCTCCATATAGTGGACTTCACTGGGGTTCAACAGGTTGAAGGTCCAAATGTCAGTTTCAGTGCAGCTTCAAAGAGCTCTACACGATCCCAGACGAGGAATAAGGGTCTTATCTAGAGAAACCATCGGTCATTTTCTAAAAAAAAAAAATAATAATATACTTTTTAACCACAAATGCTCGTCTTGCACTGCTCTGCGATCCGCACGCATTACGTAATCATGTTGGAAAGGTCACGCGTGACGTAGGCGGAAGTACTGCGGTAGGGTGAAAAACTCATTTTCTCCTCCAACTTCAAAATCGTCCGGCATCGTTGTTTTACCTTCTTTTTTTTTTGTAAAGGCCGTTTGACCTAGTCTTTGCACATTCGCTTTGTAAACGCTTGGTACTTCCGCCTACATCACCTAAGTTTTCCTCAAAAACCTTAATTTCTTTTCGACTGAAGAAAGAAAGACATAAACATCTTGGATGACATGGGGGTGAGTAAATTATCAGGAAATTTCAATTCTGAAGTGAACTAATCCTTAAGGGAAAACCACTCAACACACCCCTCAGTTGCCTGTTGTACCAGCTATTGCAGTTATTGAAACATTCTGCTGCAGTTGCTCATCAATTAATTTAACAGACTGTGGGACAAATGAGTATTTGTATCGATTATGCCTGCATAATGGAACCCTGTATCTCCGACCAGAGTTCATCTCAGGGTGCAACTCGTGAAGAGTCCGATAAAATCTTGTTGGCCTGCTGGATCGAGCGAAGCTCAAAAATATCTTGTCTGTATCCCAATAATTTTTTCCTGCCACTCTTACCAAATTATTTATTTGGGCTCTCAGTTTTACTGTTAAATTCCCAAACTAAACAATGATTCCATATCTTAAAACGGACTCTATCGTTGCTTTATAAAAAATAACATTATATTGCTACTCACTCCAAATAATCTCCATAAAAAAATGTAGGCGCTGATGGACTCTTGTGCAAACACTTGACGTGTGTGCCATTTAAGCTAACTGTTGATGTGGACCCCCAAATATTTATAATAAGCAACCTGTTTAATATCTTCTTCACCATGAACCACAACAGAGCTCCTGTCCCCCACTGATCTGGGGTCTATAATGACCTCTTCAGTTTTCTTAACATTAATCTGCAAATAATGGTTGTCACACCAGTCCACAAACCCTTCTACAGCAGCTTTGTAGACGTCAATACTGCAGTCTCTTGTCAACAGGTGCAATAATACAGTGTCATCCAAAAATTTCATAATGAATTGATTTGACTGCTGACTAATGCAGTCATCTGTGTAAAGGGTAAACAGAAATGGTGAGCTTACACACCCTTGCAGGGCCCCTGTACTATTTACTGCAAAATCAGACAACACTGAATTAAATTTCACCTGTTGTACCCTATTTGTTAAAAAGGAATAATACCAGTTAATTGTAAAAGGATTAACTTGTAAATTAACTAATTTCCCCAGCAGTCTGTGTGGTTGAATTGAGTTAAACGCAAGAACAAAAATCAATAAAAAGCAGCCTAGCGTAAGCAGCCGGACTAAAACAAGGTGCGTTTATGTAGAGACCGCATTGTTAGTACCACGATTACTTTTGTATGCAAATTGATACTGATCTAAGGATGGCTCCACTTCCTTATGCAGCTCTCCTATTATGATCTTCTCAAATGATTTCATAATATTCGATGTTAAGGCCACTGTCCTATAGTCATTATTGTCCTGAGTAGGGATGCACCGATACCATTTTTTTTTAAGGACCGAGTACGAGTACCGATATTTTTTTTCTAGTACTCACCGATACGGATGCCTATACATTTATTAATTTCTTTCTTTATTTATTTTTCTTTATTTTATTTATTTATTTTTTTTTTGTGATGTGGCAGTTTTCCAAGCACAACACAGAGAGACTAATGAATATAGGACAGCTTCTTTATTATTACTCCAATGAAAAAAGTAATAATTTTTATGTGCTTGTCACAAACTTAAAGCACAAATTTCACAGTGACCAATAACCTTCAAAGGGCCTAATTACCAAAGTCATAATAAAAAAAACAAAAACAAACATCAAGTCTTTTTTAACCTGCCTTTCAAAAAGTGCTAAACAAATATTACAGAACAAATGTTTATAACATAACACTGTGAACCAATGAAAACAACCTAGGGTGACCAGATTTCTCATGGTGGAATACAGGATGAGTGGGCAATATGACCATGATATGAGAAATTTTGTTTATATATATATATATATATATTTCATTCATTTAACACCTTTTGTTGTTTTATTAACATTAAAGACAGACAAATATTTAATTAGGCTACTGTCATTTTAAGACCGAATCCATGGATGTAATGTCCCGTTTTCACCCACCTGTTTACGTCCACTTAAGCCATAACCGACTGTATTTATGTGAAAAACTCCACACGATGGACATTTTGACAACCATTTGTGCATTTGACCATTCAGGCGCAATGAGAACTGATCGCGCGCTGTCTGAGAGAACTGGGATCGTGCGCGAGAGAGAGAGAGCGCGCGCGTGAGAGAGTGCTTCTGGTCTGTGTCATTCAGCACGATTTGCATGCAGTTCGCAATGTGTGGGTTGTCATCATTAATTTTGATGTTTCCACACCTGACATTGTTTGTGTTGCTGCTGCCGGTGTCTCTGTGCGTGGAAAATTCTGTCAGTTACATCACGTGAGGTATCGGTCTTTGGTATCGGTGGTATTTTTACGAGTACGAGTACAAGTACATGAGCTTGGTATCGGGACCGATACTAGTATCGGTATCGGTGCATCCCTAGTCCTGAGGGCATGCATTTTCTGGAATTGGGATTATAATAGATTTTTTCCAAAGCTCAGGTACTGTGTTCATATCAGTTGAGAGCTAGAAAAGGCAATGCCAGGCTGATGTGAGCTCCTCAGCAAATGTGTTTAAAAGAAAACATGACATCCCATCTGGGCCTGTTGCCTTACTAGAGCATACATTTTTAAAAGCCCTCATAACACCCCTTGAATAAATTAATAATCTGCCATCACCGATATTACAATTTATTTTACCTAAAATATCACAACGTTCCTTAAAAGTGTCAGTCTCGAATCTCATATAAAAGTTATTCAGTTCATTTGCCCTATCAGCTTCGTTACCGGCGAACAATGGCTTCCTTGTTGGGGTCATGTTGGTCATTCCCCGATTGAGTTCCACAGTTGTTTTGCATCACATTTTGACAAATTTTGTTCAGCCCGTTCCTTATATTGTGTCCGTGCTGTCCTCAATTGCTGATTAAGGTCTTTTTGTTCTGCCCTGAGTCCCCCGTGTCCCCCAACCTGTAGGCCATTTTCTTCCTTTTAATGCAGTCTTTAATTCCCCCGTTACATATGGTTTGTTATTTGGATACTGCTTAATAACTCTCTGAGGAATAACTAAATCCACACAGAAGGAAATATATGCAGTAATTGTTTCAGTGACCATATCTATGTTTGTATCGTGGTTTTTAAAAAAAAAAAATGTCCCAGTCCCTGCAGAGGAAACATCCTTTCAGCTCCTCTAAACTCCTCTATACATAAGTTGTATAAACTAATTAAATGTACAGAAAACACTGCATAGTCTTTACTGTGTAAATTAAGTATAAATTTATTCTTATTATAGTTACAAAAGTGATTCAGTCAAGAGCAGTGAGTGATTTTCTCTTAAACGTCTCCAATTATCATTTTCTGCAGTATCGATACACAGATACCAGCTGTGCGTTCTTGCTCTCTATCCTCTCTGACGGCGATTTGACACACACCCGCCTCCTCACTCACTTGTCTCATTCGCTCCGGTTAAATAGTGCTTGTATTGCTCATAACTGAGTCAAACAGCTCACGAGTACCAAAATGAAGTCTTTTTTTGTAGCTTATTGCGCTTAAACAGTCAAATACATACAAAATGGTGTCAAAATGCCCATCTTGGCAGGTATTCAGGTGAATAGTTGAGAGAAAACGCATGTTGTGTAACAGTATATTGGATCCGTGCATAAGCTCTTAAAGTGACAGCAGCCTAATAAACCTGCTGTTGTCTGTCATGTAAATCAAAGAACAAAAGTCAAAGAGAAAATCCCTCACTGCTCTTGTCTGAATAACTGTTGTAACTTTAATTGTAAGCAATAATCTGCATTTAGTTTTTACATTGAAAATTTTCCAGTGTTATTTTACATTTTAATACTTTAATTTCTTTATTATTTCTTATCTGAATACTACTGTTAGACCCAACTAAAAAACTTAAAGCCATGTTTATTTCATTTGGTATCAAAAATGGTAGTGGTTAAACGGATCGTTGTTGATCCGTGATCCGTACGGACCAAGCCCCACGGTTCGGCACGCATGTGATTCGCGGATCAATTGCAAGTTTAACTGCAATAGAGTGAAAGGTTATCATTTGCACGTGTTTTGTCTTGCTAGTTCACACGTTAAATAGATATAAAACCATTCCAGCGCTAGAAGAGGCAAAAGAGGATTTAATTTGGTAGGCTATCGCACGCCACGCTGTTATCGGTGCGCGCAGACGCACATACATACAAGGCTCGCTCGTGCGCACACACACAGGGAGAGAGGCGCGTTTCAGATAGCTTGCGAACTCCAAATTGATTTCTCTTTCGCGTCCTCAATGCACTTGGATGGACACATACACATACATGTCAGTCAAAATACCCCTCTCGGCAAGTAATCTCGTAAACACATTCGGTTATGTCTTAAGTGAACGAGGTGAGAATTCGGATGTGTATCTATCGGATGTGTGCGTGCATGGGGTCTTACTCTTAAAGTGACAGCAACCTATAAATACCTGTTGTTGTCTGTCATGTAAATCAAACAACAAAACACAGCTTTAACAAAGATTAATCTATATTAAATTTATACAGTGAGCAGTGTCATTTTACATTTAATTATTACATTTCTGTACACAAAAATTAATACTACAGTTAGACCTTATATTTATTTGTAACTTTATGTTGTATTTATCTATTCTTGTAATTAGTGTACAGTATTTGTTCTTTTTACAGTCTGTTCACTTGCCTTTAATAATGTATTAGTTAGGCTAGTAGTTTCTGCTGTGGTATCGGAGTAGTTAAAGTGGGCTAAGTAATAAATGCAAAGTTACCCCCCACCCCCCCAAATTTTTTTTTTTGTGCTGATCCGAAAAATGATCCGATCCGTGACTTAATAAGCGTGATATGATCCGAACCGTGAGTTTTGTGATCCGTTGAACCACTAGAAAATGGTATCGAATATCGATATTTTTCATGATATCGAAGTTGGAAATTCCAGTATCTTGACAACACCACTATGTTGCCTCTCTAAAATGCTTTCTAACCAGTTAGCTTCTTAATCTAGATATCCCAATTGTACCCTCTGTACCTCATTTGTCTCTTTGTGAGGAACACCCAGCTTTTATTTTAGCTGGTCTTCATGCAGAAATTTTATTCTCAAAAATCTTTTTCTTATTTGCTTGCTGTTGTATTTTTCTTGCAGAGGGTCAGATGGAAGTCAACATGACGGAGGTTCCTATGGAGGAGATCGAACTGAGGCTCAAACGTCTGGACATTCGATTTGGAGGCCACTGGAAGCCCAAAGATTGCAAACCACGCTGGAAGGTGCGTCACTGTTGTGGTTACATCGATCAAAAAAGGTCATCAGGACATCAGCATGACTGCTTTTGTGTCTTTCTCTCTTCATTTCTCTCAGGTGGCCATACTAATCCCTTTTAGGAATCGCCATGAGCATCTCCCCATCCTCTTTCAGCATCTTGCCCCTATGCTCCAACGCCAACGCTTGCAGTTTGCCTTTTATGTCATTGAACAGGTGTGTACACAAATACTTCAAAACTTCATTGCCATTACAACATATTTGTCTGGAATAAGCATGTGGACTTCCAGAGAGGTATTTAATATGAAAACAACTAATATACTGATGATTGAGAAAGTAAATAGGGTGGATTTCAAGTTGTCTGTGCATTTTTTTCAGTCATGTATTTATGTGCTTTCAGGCGGGTACTCAGCCGTTTAACCGTGCCATGCTGTTTAACGTGGGCTTTAAAGAGGCCATGAAAGACCTGGACTGGGATTGTGTGGTGTTTCACGACGTCGATCACATCCCAGAAAACGACCGTAATTATTACGGCTGTGGTCAGATGCCTCGACACTTTGCCGCCAAGCTCGACAAGTACATGTACATGTAAGTGACCCATCTGAAAGGTTTACTTTAGTTATTTTCTCTTTTCACTACTTTTGCTCTCCTTTTTCTGCAGTTTTCTGATTGTTTAACGTTTATTTTCTTTATTGCCCGGCTCTTGACGTTCCAGGTTTTTAATGCAGATAAGTTGAGTTCAGTTTGTTTTCAAAGTGCATACTTTAAATAATTCTAGGCTCGTGTTTTAAACAATTCTAGTGTTTTAGAGCACACAATGTCGTGTTTAAGTGTGTGTGAGTGTATAAACTCTTGTGATGTTATCCGCCGTCTGTAGATCCTTGCAGATCTTAAGGGATATACGTATGCATTTGTGTTTAGTTAGTTGGTTGTTAGTTGGTTGTGTTTGTGCAATATTATCTTTCTGATTAAGACCTAAAATGAGCTATTTTGAAATTCATGTAACTAAAAACTGGAAAATTTTCAAAAACATATTGAGTCAAGAATGTTCAAAGCTTAATCTTGAATGCCACTAGATAATGTGTGAAAACATTATAGTTTCTGTCACTTTTAACTACAGTGTGTTTTTGTTATTTGTGGCCTCTTTAGATTTGCCGTATGTTGCCATGTCACTTCCTTGATCATGAGATGTGAACGTGTAAACTACCCTTTTTCTTGCAAAACAAATTGGCTTAGTTAAGACAAAACTAGATGAAGAAAACATTTGTGATTTCCTCAATATTAGCTTTTGTAATGCAGCTTTAATTTGATACAAAATGTGAGGTCAGGTTATATGTGGGCTATTGAATATTCAGGGTGTATTTGCATTGATTTTAATGTGCTTTTTATTTAGCTATTGCGTTTCCTAAAGAATGGTCAAATGAAAATTGTGTCATTATTTACTCAAAGATAAATGAAGATATATTTAATGAAATCTGAGAGCTTTCTGTCCCTCCATAGAGATCCAACACAACTACCACTTTTCAAGGTCCAGAAAGGTAGGAATGACTTCATTAAAGTACTCAATGTGACTCCAGTGGTTTAACCTCAATTTTATGAAGCGACATTAGTGCTTTGTTTGCCCACAAATAAACATAATTTACCACTTTATTTACAAAATAATATTATCCAAAGTGTTCACACAGTGTCAGCACTCCTGTGAACACAAAAGGCATGCATCTTGATGCTCTCGTGATCGCGCGTTGAAGATCAGTATTTTCGTTAATAAAGTGGAAAATTATGTTTTTTTTGCACACAAAAAGCACTAGCATCGCTTCATAAAATTGAGTTTAAACCACTGGAGACACATGGAGTACTTTAAAGGCGGGGTATCACACACAGTTTCTGCCAATCTCATGTTAATCTTGAGTACCTATAGAATAGTAGTGCATCCTTCATATCTCCAAAATGTGTTTAGTTTAATCATATTTATAAAAGATACATACGCTGTACCGAATATTTCCGAAAACAGCCGAGCGCCTGGAGGCGTGTCCTGTGAGCGGAGCTAGAGTCACGAGTACACCCAGCTTTTGTGTATCAATGGTCAGCTAAACAACTGTATTTAAACACAATACACCATCGCATTATCCATGGATAACTTTTGAATCACTATAATGAATATAGCGTATGAATGATGAATAATTAATTTATGAATTCACTACGTTCGTGTTGTTTACATTATATGCACTTAGGCGCCTATTGTCAACAAAACAGACATTTGAAGCAGTTTTACTCACCACCTGCGGTTCCGACTCATGACCGGGATCATTGCCGCTGTGACCGCTCCATCTTTCAGTGTAAATCCAGCGTAGAACTGGACCTTGTTTATGAAACCATAAGCGCCGATCCTGAGGGCTCGAGCAGCCACAGAAAAACACGAGATATTCTCCATTCATTTTAACCAATAAAAAGTGATTGCAACTATCAGTTTCTATGGTTATTTTAATAACAAATATCGAGAGCGCATCAATGTAATGCATGAGAACAAATCTCTCAGCTCCACTGAACACTGGGTTCTTTGGGAAGCAAGGTTATCTTTCCCTCACAACCAAAAACACACTTCTTTGGTGACATTGTTGATTTCGTGCAGTCCTGTGACCTGTGCAGCGCTGCTGATGACTTCCGTAAACCCAAACGCGCGTTGATGGGCGTGCTCTTGCGCTCTCGCTCAGGTCCACGTGTGCGCGCGCGCCCTTCCGGGAGAAGTGCCCGTACAAGGAATTCCGCCCCCGTTTACGTCACTCAGACCGGTACTCGAAAAAAAAAAGTCTGAATCCTGTGAGGATTTGGAAGAGAATTTTTGGAACAGAAATACTCCGTCATACGTCCAACTCGTGTTTTGAAACTTTGGCCATGTTTAGCATGAGAATCCAACTCTTTAACAGTGTAAATAAGTCAGAATACATGAAATAGCATTATACCCCCCCTTTAACGATGTCTTTCCTACCTTTCTGGGGCTTGAAAGTGGTAGTTGCATTGGATCTTTATGGAGGGACAGAATTTTAATTTTTGAACTAACCCTTTAAACTTAAGCCATTCTTTTCTCCATTCTTTCATCCCATGGTTTAGAGTCTTTTTTTTTTTTTTTCTTCTTTCTTTCTTTTTTTTTCTTTTTTTTTACATTTCTAAGAAATGTTGAATCATTTATCTAATCCATGTCTGTCCAAATTTTTTTCATGGGCTTCTGGAAACCTGTGTCATTTTGTTGATGTTAAGGGCCTGAAAAACTCTCCAGATCCTTAAGTTCACTTCCTGGTGTATTGTTTCGGCATATGTGTGTCTTGACCACAGAGAGAGACCAGCTCACGTTTGGTCAAATAAATACAGGGCTGCAGTTTTTTGCGTTTTCAATGTAATATAGGACTGAAATGCTTTTGGGACATGGTGATTTTAGGACTGTTTGTTATGCAGATTATGTCATTTGTGTAATGAGGTGTAAACGCAGCTCTAATTGTCTCTCAAAAGTATTTGGGGTAGTTGGAGAATTTACCCTTATTTTGCATGTGACTAAGGACTGATTTAAGACCCCGTGGTTCAGCTTTGCTTTGGTTGAGTTTGAAAGGACGGTTGTTCATGTGGACGTATTCTGGTTGAAACCAAAAATGCTTTGTGGGCAGATTGCAAGGAAGTAAAAGAGTGCCATATCTCCTCATCACCTTGTGAAGTAGCATGATAGTCTGTGCTATTAAAAGGCTTGTTTTTTGTTGCCTATTGCTTTCAAGTGATTCCTGATGGTAAGGTTTCTGTTTCTACTTTTCCCCCCGCTCCTTCTCTTGTTTGATTTCAATTTTTAGACATTTTTACAAGTGATTGCATAGTGGTACTTTAGATTACTGAGTGTTAAAGTGTGTGTGTGTGTGTGTGTGTGTTTTTTCAGCCTTCCCTACAATGAGTTTTTCGGTGGAGTAAGTGGACTTACTGTCGAACAATTCCTCAAGATCAATGGCTTTCCCAATGCATTCTGGGGCTGGGGTGGAGAGGACGATGACCTCTGGAACAGGTCAGTTATGTTTAATTTGATGTATGTGCATATTCCTAAGAGCAGCATAACACGTAGTTTATAACTATCCAGTTACTTATGAAGTTATTGCTTCACCATATTGCTGTGCATGACTAAAGAATGTATCATGTTATCATAAACAAATAGATGTATATGTAACAGAATCTTAAGTGTGGGTGGGTTTCTTGTTCTCAGGGTTCATTACGCAGGGTTCAATGTGACCAGGCCAGAAGGTGATATTGGCAAATACAAATCTATCCCCCATCACCACAGAGGAGAAGTGCAGTTCCTGGGGAGGTCAGTACCCACACACATACATAAACACTAGATGTGGGTGATGTATAAGAAGATCTATGAGTCTATGAAGCTTGGTTACTGTAGGTGAAAAGGGGAGCGCTACAGAGCCCCTCAAATACCACCATATAAAAGGGTGTGCTGTAGAGCCCGCATGCCTGGCCATAATGGCCAACGATTCCAACATATGTTTAAAGTTTCAAGAGCTGGGCCCTACATAATCCTAAGGAGAACAATAGGTCTTTTTCCCTTTCAGGGCTTTGGCCCTAAAAACAGGAACTGTGTGTTTAGCAGAGGGTCAAGTCGACACTGAGGAAGCCACTTTGTAAAGGAAAATTGCTCCACCTACTTCCTCAATCTCCTTTCAGTCCATCCCCAATTTTGGAAGCTAGGACTTCAAAAAGATTTGGAGGGTGGAAAACAGCTTTCTCTTCACTGCACTCTTCAGTCTTTACATCTGACCTGCTTACACTTGACCTGACCTTAAACAAAAGTTGTATTCATCTGTGTAGCCTAGAGTGGATTGACCTATGTGTGGCAAAAACATATGTGCGGTCATACTTGTATAGATATTTGCATATTGTAGCAGATTATCTCAAGGACATGCTAACACACGTTCATCTCGCCCTTCATTCAGGTACAAGTTGCTGAGGTACTCTAAAGAGCGACAGCATCTAGACGGCTTGAACAATCTGCAGTACTCTCCGGAGATCTCTCTGAGCAGCCTGTATAAGAACATCACGGTCAATCTGAATCCCGAGCTCGCCCCCATAGCAGAATACTGACAGGCTTCGCCCCCTCGGCGTGACTCCGAGTCAGAAAATGTGATGCCAAATGCCCTTAAAAACAGGAGTGAAGAGGGCAAAGGCCTGTCTAATGCACAGTTAGTTGTGTGACGTGAGTGTGTGTGTGTGTGTGTGTGTGTGTACGATTACTGGATCATATCTGTGAAAGTGTATTAGCGTGACTGCGTGTTTAATTGCATGTTCCTGTGTCCATGCTGGCTTTAGCGAATCAGATCACAACACATTTTAAAAAAGGTGGGGAGTGCCAGCGTCAACAAATCAGATGTTTACTGCGAAGCCTTAATTGAATTTTATAGGCTATCAAACTCTGTAGATCTACATTGTAGAAAGCTTGGTTTTACATTGCAACAGCACTCTTGACGCCAATAGACATTTTGTCATGTTCTGTTAGTATAATTTTTTTATACATATCGTTTTTTTAAAAAGAAGACCTCAATGCAGTTTAAATGGATGTATTTTAAATCTGTACTTCACCTTTTGTTCTTGTATTACGATATACATTTCACCTTGGTGGTGTGCTACAGTTTTATTTTTTCCCCAATTCCATGGCTAAACAGAAGGCTGTGACCAGTTGCATGCATGGCCCTGACTCCCTTGTAAATAACTGGCCTTTTAAACAATGCTTTAGGCCCCCAAAAGACGCTTGTGATTCCAGTGGAAACACTCTTCTTTTTGGCAGCTAATTGTTGTTTTTGACTTCTGTTAATTTTTTTTTTTATTCTTCAGCGGTTTGGGACACACGACTGCCGGTCAAAAAATATCAGTAACTGTAGAATGCAAACAAAAAATCAAAAACGAAATATAGATATCATTACCTGCTGCATGCCTTAATTTATTTTTTTGCTAAATGCTTATTTTGTGTCTTAAAGAATTTTATTTTTTAGTCATATTGAATTTTTTTCGTCTTTGCTTTTGTTAATAGCATAATCATTCTCATGTCTCGTTTTTGAAATGCACTCCACAGTAGTGAAAGATATGACTGAAATGGTGTTTAGAAGACAGGTCGTTCACAGGATAACCTGTTGGTCAGTCAGGTTCGCAGCTGCTAAAGCCAAAACGCCCTTCGCAGGGTTTGGCATGTGTCTCAACCTGTGTGTTTTTGTCTGTTCGTTTGTGTAGCTCTCAGTATGAAGTAGTGGGTGACGTTGCACTCCTGTAGGGCCAAGATGAGAGAGCGACGTCGCAAGTTGCTCTTGAATGGCATTCGGAGTACCCTTGGGCCATGACGACTTTATGCTGTTAAAGTTTTGAGCATTACAAGCTGTTGGTATATGTTTGCCTTTTGTATATATCTTTATTTTTTTGGAGTTGTCGATGTACTTTAGTTTTTTTTTTGTGTATATTTTAAGTTATCATATAAATGTCCTAAAACTGCTATTTCATATCCTCTCATGCTGTGTGTGTGTGTGTGTGTGTGTGTGTGTGTGTGTGTGTCCATCCACTCAGAATTACACATCGAGGTTGAGATTTTGTCAGCAGCACGGTTTGCGACATTAACTGGACTTTCTGACACTTGAAGTTGAGACACTCACAGCTCACAAAAATGCTTTATTGCGCCTCTTTTCGAGGTTTTTTGTAGGTTCTTTCCATCCGCATGTCTCTGAAGTGTAGTTGAGCCATGGCATCTCTGAGCTCCTCTGCTTGCTTTGTCTTTTTCTGAGTGGATGATTTCTTAAACCCTTGTATGGTCTTTTCCCATTGATGGTGACCCCGACGTGATCTCCAGTGCCCAGTCTGTTGTTTACAGTCTCCTCTTAAACCATCAGACTCGCAGTTGGGTCTAATCAGACCCGTTTACTGTGGTTACGGGTTACAAAAACATTTGACCAACTCAGACGAGGAATTGAAGAATTCTGTCATTTTTCGAAATTAACTGAATATAATATATTTAAATGGAGGTTACTGGTGCCAAAGTCCGCTTTTCCTCATTGATCACCTCCTTTTCACTCATTCAGCATTGTGTGGTAAAATGTAGCTCTAGGACTTTTCAAGCCAGTCACTTTGAAGATCTGCGAGTGTTTTTCGGTATGCGTGAAGCAAGTTTGTGTATGAGTTTGTGTCATATGCAGTCTAGTGTGAGAGGATTGCTTTAGGCTATAGAATGAAGGCTGAAAAACTCCTCGCCTCGCTTTTCCACTGCACGGGGCCAACAAATTTACATAAGCAAAGTTTAGGCAAAGTTGGCATCCAATGCGGGATGCTAAGCTGTTGTTTAACGCCCTGTGTTCATGTTGAAGCAGCTGGTGAGATTAATAGGTGTTGTTTAATGTAGAAATAGAGGCATTTTAGGCTTTCAAAGAGGGGAAGTGTGGCTTACAGGTACTAGTTTCCAGAATGCTCAAATAAACGAGTATCATTCCATCTTCACAGTGCACTGTTTTCTTGTTTTGCAGGCGGTAGGCCGCACTTTAATGTGCTAACGGAGTAAAAAAGTGGTCTTGTGCTGCAATACGGAGTCGGATAGGCCTGTTATGGATTGTGTTAATCATTAGCAAAACGCTTTTATTTGGTTACACAGATGGGTACTGAAATTTACGCATTGTTCTTAAAGTGAGGTGGGTTGCAATATGAATATTGAATGTTAAGTTGATTTGAATTTTATTTTTTATTTTTTTATTTTTATTTTTTTTTTGTGGTGGTGACTGTGGTCACGCCCCATTCCCCTGATATGAAATGTGCTTTTCTAATATTATGGGAAACATACCGGTGAGACTGCTCTGGTGTGTTTGGATCTGGTGGTTAATCAGTTGTAGCTTTTGAGGGAGCTTTGTTCAGCGCTGTCATTTGTCTTCTAATTTAAGGATCATCTCATTTTCCATCCCAAACCAACCCCTCTCATAGCTGCCCCATCCTGTTTAGCTGTCTTTTGAAAATATCCAGAAGAAACAATAGATAGAAAATTTAAAAAGATGATTTATTCACCATTACATATCTGTAATGTGTAGAGTGTTCAATTTTTGCAGTATTCATATTTGTGCCTTGATTATTTTTTTTTTTTTTTTTTTTTTTTTTTTTTTATTTCGCATTGTTGAGATGTGCAGTGGGGTGTGTGTGGATGGTGTTTAAAATTAGAATCGGGAGCACATTTACATTTTTCTTTAACAGTTTATTTCAATCTGGAGCTGTCTATAAATCTAAAATGTCTGCTGGTCATTCAGTGGGAACTAAAAAAAAAAAACATGAGGATATTCTCCTGTGTTTGTCTCTCCAACATTGAGGGTCCACTTTAACTGTAACACCAGTATGAGAAGCAGAATGTCTTGAGATGCCAGCTGCTTTGACTGACATGTACAATAATGGTTCCAGACTTTTGTTTTGTTTTGTTTTTGTTGTACCGGTCTGTTCACTGCGTTTCACTCTGTAATGATCATTAAAAGACTTTATAGTTGAAAACTTATTCTGATTCTGATCTCTTCAATTGGTCTAAGGGTGAGCGGGTGTAATCATGGTCCCAAATTAACTCTCGCCAAGTACCAAATGCAAGTGAAAACTGGCTTTGTTGAAGAAATAGTTACTTTTATTACAGGCAAGCTACAAAAACACTTGTTAATGTTTAAAGGCAGGGTAGGTGATTTGCTTCAAAAACATTTTTTTTTATGCTAGTTGAAAGTCTCTTCACATCCCGATAACAATCACTAAGTGGTCTAATTGGATGAACATTTTATAAATACAATCACATCCCTTGGTCTGAGGGATACAATAGGATGTCCTTCCTGCCTGTCAACGTATGCTTTTACATACCCTGTTCATACTATGCAGAGTTCAGATGCCAGTTACAAGCACTGCAACCAAAACAGCAGCCACGTTTAACAGTTCCTCCTTAACCAAAACAGCGAGCTTATGCTGCTTTCGCACCATAACCACTAGGGCTGTGTATTGCCAAGAATCTGGCGATACGATACGCATCACGATACAGGGGTTACGATACGATATATTGCGATCCTGTAAGAAAGACGATATATTGCAATATTTCTTGTTTTTTTTTGTTTTTTTTAGAAAAAACTCATAAAGAACACACCACCATATGCATAAAACCTTATAAACAACTTTATTTAATCAATACAGTACCATTTGCATTTATATCACTAATCACTATTTTGTGCAATCTAAGGGAAAATGACTGCAGGATTCTTTAGGTGTATATGTTTTAAAGGTTCACAGTATAGCAGTTTTTAATTTATAAACTATTAAACAACTAGTGCATAGTCCATTTCATGACTGACTGAATATCTGTTTGTTTTATATTTAATAATGTAAAGCTGCTGTCTATTGTATAAAGTGCTATTTAAATAAACGTGCTGAACTGCAGAGCTGTTGCAAACATATCCACATTGCTATGATCAGATGCTTTCTTTCTGCTGTCACCGCTGTCATTTTTGTTGTGTGTTTATTTTGTTACTGAGGAAAACGTGCAGTACATATTACATATTCTATCGAACGCCTCTCTCAGCAGCGCGGATGGCATCGGGATATTAAGTGAGCTCTCAGATTCAATGCGTTTCCTGAGTTTTGGATTTTAACATGGCCTATTTTGCAAACAACTGACTCTAGTCGATCTCCTTAGTGGTTTCTTTATAGTTGAAGCCAAAATGAGTCCACACACTTCAGCTCTGTATACCGCGGGAGCGAAATAATAATTCTATCGTCTTGTGAGCTGGGTTTGCTAATGCTAACGCTAGCGATGCACCTTAAGCTTCTCCGGCTACGCGTCAGTTTACGTTCTGAGATAACACTGACATCTAGCGGTTGGGTTTTATACAGTCTGTGGTTTAAACCGAACACAAAGCCACGAATCTTGGATGTAAATAAATATCGATACAGTGTTTTTGAGAATCGATACAGTATCGCCAAACATATCGCGATATTCATGTGTATCGATATTTTCTTACACCCCTAATAACCACCGTAACTCAGATGAGATGGAAACCCATGCCATGACATTATACTCAGAGCGGTTCGTGACTCGAATTTATGCGTTTCAATGGCAACACTATCAACGCCGAAATTAATCTGCAGCAGTCAAGTGGCACAGGTCAGTGCTTTTTAAGTTGTTTACGTTCATTATTATTGTAATGTTATGTGCTTTGAGACATGAGGTAGTTTAACACCGTCTATCATGACGCTTTTATTTGCTCCCTACTGTACGTGTTCGTGTATTGAAGGAGGCGTGGCTTTGGAGATTCTCTGAAGGGAGGGTGGGATCTTGTGCTTTCAAAGCTAGCTCGCTAATGCTAGCCTCTCTGGAAATGACCTCCCCTGCCTTTAAGTTGACATTGTTTAAAGGCCGTGACACACCAAGCCGACGTCAAAGAACTAGCGGCAATTAAAGGCGACTGTTGTCGGCTGCGCCTGGGCCAAAAAGCTGCACATCACAAAGACTACAACTGACTGCCAACTAGCACGTGCATTCTGCGTTTGCTTGTAGGGAAATAATTGTCTAACAACAGTTTATTAGTCATTCAAAAAGAGAATCAAAACAAGGGCCGCTGTTAAACAAAGCAACGCTTGCTACCATTTTGAATATCAATCGTACTGATCACTTTCTTCATTCTAATGTTATAAAAATATTCACGTATTGGAATGCTTTACGGCGCTAAATCGTTTAACCTGTTATCACCAAAATGGAGTTTTTCGCTCTTCATTCGTTTCGCTCTTTGCCGCTTCTGGCTAGCTCACTGAGAGACACTTGATTTTTTTTTTTTTTTTTTTTTAAGCAGCTCCCTGTTTATTTTACCTAGAGGTGGGTGATATGACCAAAATCTTCTCCATAAGTAGGCCTAATTTTCGACCAAAGTCTTTGCCATGATATAAAATGTTTAAAATGTAGAAAATGTTTAACTCACATTAGACTCTCTCGGATAACTGGCTAGTTTTCATATAAGACAACTGATCATATCTTCATTGATGCTTTATGAAAATTGTTTATCCTTGTTTAAAACAAAACAACCATTTTCTAAATCCCTTCTCCCAAACATCAGACTTTTCATCTTCAACCAGGGTTGCCAAAAAGTCTGAGGCTATATATATATAAAACAATTCGTAACTCATGCTAATTAATTTTACTATCAGATGTTTATTTGTGTGGAATATTCCTTGCATTATATTCACAATATACAAGGAAAAAAATTGTAGTGACAAAAGAGTAATTTTTAAATAAAAAAAGTAGTTTAATTGCTAGTAATATATCTCAACCTGGGATTACAAGGTGCAAGGAGTTAATCTTGGATCCTGGATGTGAAGTAATTTCTCTGTTTAAGTTGACGTGAACCAATTTTCTATGTGATGTCAATCATGTGCTTTGACGACCACAGCTGTTGTGGTGTATGAGAAGGGGCTCAGAAGTAGAGCCAGAGTGTAATGACGATGCCCCTCCGCATGAGCCTCAAACACCACCTGCAAAAACACACAAGAATCACTGAGAAACACCATCCAACACGAACACATCTGAACGACAAAATGGTTTTTACAAAAGTGTATATCTGTCACTTCACAGACTCTTTCATATGTCAGTGCCTGTGTGCTCCGTATGTCTGTGCGTGCATACATGTTTTGTCCTTGAATGCTCTGTCCTCTTATCTAACACTGGTCCATTTACTGTGTGTCTATAGAAAACGAGATATAGGTTCTTAAATATTTACCTCCCCACAGTTAATATAGCTCTTGGTTCACATCCAAGACAATCATTCAGGGTATTAATTTACATATATTTGCTGCAAGAAAGGGCTGTATGCATATCTAGTAGGTAGCTCTTAGTAAAGATAATTACAAAATATATATATTAGTCTCAAATCGTCCTAATGAAGCGTTTCAGACTGTGTGTGCTTTTGTGGTTTAGGTGCCTTGATACAACAATAACCTATCACTTCGCAACCAATAATCACTCATGAATATAGGAGTATCATCACAGCACTGCTTACATCAGCCATCTGGTGGAATGGTGTACGACCCTCTTCCTTCCAGTAGGCTTTAGTGTCAAACTCCACACGATACACACCAGGAGTGAACTCCTGCTCAGTGATCAAGTTGTGCACCTCGCCAGTCATATCCACTTTCCTGTGTAAGAGGAAGAGCTTATTAATTACAATGACAGCGACAGGAAAGAGGAACCATGCGGATGTGTCTAGAATGAAAATGTGCAGCAGAGTGAATGGAGCAGTCAAAACCTTTCAACAAAGACAAAAGGGATGTTTTTTTTCCATTTGAATTTAAAAAATGAATCAAAATGCATACATTTGCACACCATTTTCTTTATATCTGAGTATAATTGAGTCAAAGTCTGTCAGTACAGATCACTCAATTTTGACAAAATATGATTTTTTAGTAACAATCACAAAACTTATACAACATTGTAGTTGTTGCTGCATTTAAATAGTTTTGTAGATTTTCAGGTTAAATCTGTAGATTTTAAGGTAAATGTGCAGGAGTGTGAATAGAGCAGTTATTACTTTCGGTAACACTTTAGTATAGGGAACACATATTCACTATTAATTACGACTTTTCCCTCAATAAACTCCTAATTTACTGCTCATTAATAGTTAGTAAGGTAGTTGTTAAGTTTAGGTATTGGGTAGGATTAAGTAGAATAAGGCATTAATAAGTACTAATAAACAGCCAATATTCAAATAATATACAAGCTAATAAGCAACTAGTTAAAACACCCTAAAATAAAGTGTTAACTTGCTTTCATACAAAGACAAAATGCAGCAACTATGCCAATTTTGGAACTAAAAAAGATATTTGAGTAACACTTTATTTTGTCATTGTACAATTATTGTGCAACTAACTCTAAACTAAAGCAAACCCTAATCCTCACCCTATAGTAAGCACATGTAGTTGCTTAATATTACTTAAATGTATAATTACAGTGTAATAAAGACACCTTAAAATAAAGTATAACTGATATTTGTTTTTTACTGAATGAATCAAAATTCATCTATTTTCACACTGTTTTCTTTAAATTTGAGTTTAGTTGAGCTAAGATCTGCTAGGGCAGATCATATAGCTACTCTCAATTTTTACTCTTTCTTTTTTTGTTGTTGAAAGATATAAACAAATAAACAACATTGTAGATGTAGTTTTGTAGTTCTTTAGGTTAATATTTGATTGTACTTTTTTAGGTTAATATTGGACTGGATTGACTAATTAACAAAATTTGATACTTAATATAATTTATTAAAAATGGTCCATGAACAATAATACATTTCTGTCCAGAGATCCCAGCTAACAAATAAAGGTGTATAGAGATGTACAGCATATGATAAATATAACAACTATTCTGGATAATGTTTGAAACGTTGCATTGCTAGCATATGTTATAAAATGAGGCACTTGTATTCCTCATTTGTAAGTCGCTTTGCATAAAAGCATCTGCTAAATGAATAAATGTAAAATGTGAATGTCAAAAAGGTCATTGCTGAAGTCAGACTGAGCTCATGGATAGCAATCGCATTTATGAAAAGTTTCAGTGATCCACTGGGTTCTAATTTGAAATGTAATTATTGATTTTATTTATATATATAGAGATATATATATATATATATATATATATATATATGTAATTATTGATTTTGTATATATATATATATATAATACACACACACACACATACACAGTTCGTTCTGGTTCTCAAATCTGATTGGCTGAGAGCCTTTTCCAACTATGCAGTATTCCCCCAGTATCAGCACTGGAAGCGTTTCACCGTTTATATCGCTCCGTTAGCGGCAACTGTCATGGCGGTCGAGCAATTCCACCATGTTTTATATAAATAATATGCCATATTTGGTATTGAGAAAGGGTCCGCTAGTGACGCTAAAGCCATTATTACACCATTAACTGTCTTTATGAGTGAGTCAGTAGCAAATTGAAAGGGACTGGTTGTAAACAAGGAAGTTGTTTTAGCGCTGTCATGGGAAATCTTTTAAAAGGTCAAAGACAAAGATATCGCTTTCCTCAGTGGACATTCAAACTGATACTTTATAATGGATATAATATTATGGACATCGACCTGAAGAATGAATGTTATATCAGATGCAGGTAATACACTCGTTTAGTCGATCTCTCTTTCATAATACTCTACTGTACATAAAACAGTAAGCTTCAATGAAGCGACTCAATGTTTCTTCGTTACTAGTTCTTGGGCTTGGCTTGGGCTCAACTGTTATAATGTCAACTTGAGATTTGAATCCTTGGAGGAAGGAAGTAGTTCTGCACAAAAGAGGGTTTTTAAAGACACTCTGATGTTGTTTCTTATTTATTTACACACTCGTGCCGTCGAACTGTTATATAAACACAATATCACACTCGTAGCCGTGTGATATGGCTGTATATCAGCACGCTGTGCTGATATACAGCCATATCGCACAGCTACGAGTGTGATATTGTTTATATTATTATTTTTATTATTATTATTATTGTTAATGATGGTTAATGTGATCTTACCCACTGGCAATCTTTTTCCATGTCCCACTTTGTTCTTGGCGATACACATCCAGAGTTACATTTCCAGCGGGAATCCCCTTCACAGCATCCAGGATCTTTACCGTCAGAGGGCAGTGAGCATCTGAACCACCATGAAAACCCTGGAACACATTCAAAGCGGCTCAAAATCAATGTGCATTCAAATACTCCTTAGTTTTGCTTAGTCTAAGCATGGTGCTATAGTCTTTTCTTGTTCTGGTTTAGGCCTGAAAATGATCTTGACTTCAATGATCTTGTCTTAAGATGAATCTCTTGTTGTATTCCTCATTTTTAACTCGCTTTGGATAAACGGATACATGTAAAATGTAATGGAAGTAGATGCAGATGTATCAGCTCAGAGCTGTTTGTTGGGTCAGTGACCACCTGGACGTACAGTTGTGTGTTTTCCAGGTATAGAGTTTACTGCAGCACTTTGCAGTATGGCAGAGTGCAGATAACTTTATGACCTTTATGTTAGCCCGTCCAACAACAGAAAGTACCTTGTCTCACCCAGAAGGGGCCATCTTAGGAGACATTTTATCTATCATATACATTTCATAGATTTTGTGTCCATGCCAAGTTAAATATAACTTAAAGCTGCTGTAAGAGATTTCAGCCAGTTCACTTCACAGCCTCTTTCCCAAATTACACCCTCCAAAGACGCAAACCCGCCCATGCAAAATGAGGCAGAAAGCATTTTGGATTGGCTAGTTTTCACAGCAATACCATACAAGAAACATTTTTGCCTTTCAGCAAACAGTTTTTAAAGATTTTTTTTTTTTTTTTCTTAGTGTGAAGTACATCTTACAACATTTTTCCACTTTAAGAATGTTTTATACATCAGAAAAGTTCAATGGATGTTAGAGGTCCTTTATGTTTAAGAGTCTGGTTAGAATTGTATATATGATACATGACACAGCATATTAAGAATCAAGGCTTGACATTAACTTTTTCGCTCACCAGCCACTGTGGCTAGTGGTTTTCTAAAGTTACTAGCCACTCAGCATTTTCACTGGCCACAATTTTGACATCCATGCCATGGGGAAAAACTGCCATATAGATATTTTTAATACTATCTCATAATTTGGCAGCAGGTATATTAGGCTGCTGTCACTATACTGTTACACATGCGTTTTCTTTCTTAACTCTTTACGTTCACTTAAAACAAAACTGACTGTGTTTATGTGAATACTCGCCAAGACCAGCATTTTGACATTATTTTTTTGTGTATTTGACTGTACATAAAACAGTAAGCAGCAAAAAAGAACTCAATTTAGTACTGAGAGGCGGCTTTATGTGTGTGCACTTTGGGTGTTAGCACAAAATCTTCGGGAATTAGTAAAATTATGCACAATAAGTGCAATACCTCGCTGAAATTCAAGCTCTGTAACACCAATAATATTCATCCGGAGTAAAATGAAACACGCTCTGGTAAGAATGCATTGAACTGGTCACTTTAATGATACTAAAAGGTTACATTTCTATGCAAAATTTTAAAATTGTGCCAGTTACCATGCTATAGCTCTATTCTGTAGACCCAAGCAATTGAACTTACCACTGGAGCACATCTACAGAAGGCAAACAGAGATGCGAGAAGCACACAAACCACTGCTTTAGCCATGTTAGAGCACAACTGTGGGCGATAACACCCAAAATGCCCTTTATACAGCTGCCGACCCCGTCATCAGGTGACTCGAGGGGGTGTCTGAGGCGCCCTGTTGACACAGTAAATAAACGGGAATGAGTAACTCCATACAATTTGGTTAATCCAGTGGAAACAATCAAGGGCATCAGCCCATAAACAGCAGCACTGTCCTTGGAATTTGTGCATTTCATGAATGTTAATTCCCAAAGTTCCTACATTCTGTATGAGATCTGATTCATTGTGTGTTTACTTTCTGAGGACCTTAGTTCAAGCTCACCGGTGAAATATTTCTGGCAGCACAAATTTGAGGGTCTGAGCTATTATTGACAGTTCAAAGAAAAGTGTACAGATACCCCTTGAGAGGCGAGTGCACACTTGTTTTTCACATATTTTCATGTGCTAGCTGTATTGCTAAAGGCATTGAATCTATAAGTGGAGAACAGCAGAATTCCTTTGCTTGTGAGCAGATTCACAACTGGCCCACACTGTAAAAAAAAAATTGCCAAGAATTTACAGGATTAAACAGTATTATTTTACAATAAATTAATGTAGTCAGAAATTTACTGTGAAATTAATGTATGCTGGATCTTACAAATTACTGTGAATCAACAGCAAATGATGCTAACATCACAATAATTTACTGCTCTTTTTTACTGTGAATTCACATGATAAAGTTGCCTTTAACCATGTAAGAAAATATATTGTTTACCACTGTACGTCACCATAATGGTGATCAGTGTTCCATTTGCTTGTGATCTTGGACCTTGTATATTCATATTGAAATGTCTGATCTAGCCAAGTCAAAAGTGTAACAAATGAAAACATTTGTTAAAATGATGAAATATAAATGAATATAAAATAAATTAATTGGCTGATTATAAGTTAGTAAAATAATATTAGCATTATTTAATTGTTTGTAGATGGAAATGTGATGGAAATGTGATTATTGTCATCATTGTTTTAATCAATGCTTGTGACAAATATTCTGGGTTGCTGTTTCAATTTAATATGATACATTATTGTAGCTGGACGTGTGTGTGTGCCGCGCGTGCAGTTCAGAGAGAGTTTTCTCGCAATACACTTTTCAAAGCAACGGTGAAGCATCGCCTCTGAATGATGGGGGGAGGGGTTATATATATATATATTTTTTTTTAATTAAAAGGATTTTTATATTTTATCCACTCAATAGTCTACAATATAATAACCATATAAACGTAGCGTAATTATAATAATAAAACATAGTGGGATATTCAGTGATATTGGCTGTGCAATATCAACTTTTGTGATTGGCCAATACCGGCAGACTGGAGCCAATGGAAATGCTTCTCCTTCGGTGCGCGTCTTATTCAAAGATGCATTGATGATGATTCAATGATGATGAGAAGAATTATTATTAATATTTCAGTAAAGTTCATTAAATCTATTCTGTTGTTAGTGTGGTCTTTAAACTTATGAACTGTGTATGGACTGACAAAGGTGGTACATGAGGAAGCAATTTGACAACAATGCAGTAAGTATTTTAGGTGCATCAAAAAGCGTGCTCGTTAAGATACCAGCAGACAAGCTAATCCAGCACAAATTAGTGCATAAAAGGTCACCAAAATGAAGTATTTGAACCTCATAATTAAATACAAAAGGAGGAGAAAAACTGCAAAAAGGTCCACTTTTTGAAAAAAAGAACCCCCCCTTTCAATAGGCTGGCTACGGACCTGAATAGTGAACTTGCAACACAAGATTTTTTTTCTTCCATCACCTAATGATGCACAGACATCAGTACTCGACATACAAATAAAACTCAACAAATAAAAATAACAAAAAGATAAACTCTGAAGATTACAAAATAAACAACACAAACTGCTAAAAGTGAATAAAAAATAAGTCCATCAGAAGCACAGATAAAAACTCTACAGCATAATCTATTCATGTTGCATTGCATGCTGGGTAAAATTTTTAACAGTGCATGGTTGGGTCATACAGAAGTCATGAAATACAATTTCACTGTTCTTTTAAAGAAATTTAGGCACAGCAACATTTGAAGGAAAGGGGTAAAAACAAATCTAATTGGCGCCTTTGTATCTGCTAAATACTGGCTCACTGGTGTCACGCACAGAAGGCGCAACTTGTTTGTGCTCATGAAATTTGGATTATTATATTTTTGTACTTCCACTTTAAGGGGCCATTTTGGGATTTTCCTGGGGTCAGTCATTTTCAACAGGAAGTGATGTGGCAATGGCAGGGGGAAGGGAGACAGTTTTTTGACCTACACTATACTACTCTATACTGCTTTGGAATCACGGTTTTGCTTTTAAGTTTTCACCTTTTTGTTACAATAAAAGTATTGATCAAACAGGTTGTAGCGTCAAAGATACTTTCCCAACTGGAAGTGGCCATTGATCAAAAGGAAGCCACTACATATGGTAATGGATGATTTTTGCCAGTGAGTTAGGAAGCTGCTTTGAAACTTTAGCCTGCCAAGCTACAAGCTAATAATGCTAATTTGAAGTAGTAAAATTTGCTGGAGTTTTGAATTAATTCAATTAGGATGACAATACCAAACTTCAACATTTAAATTTATACAATGAGAGCTTTGAAATGTACATAACCAAGTCGATAGTATGTACAGGGAGTCGAATCGGTGAATAATGTTTTTGAACCTGTTAATTTACATGAACTTTCCGAAGCTATTCATTATAGTAAATCAGACCTTCCCGTGCTACATATGAATCAGACTTTCCAATGCTACACATGAAAAAGATGACGGTTTGAGATGAATTGATTCACTAGAATGAACTGAACTTTCCAATGCAACAAATGAGAGAGAGGAACATTACTGAATCAATTCACTACAATGAATCAGATCCAAAGTGATATATGAGGACAATTAGGGCAAAGCGATTTACTTTTCAGCGCTTTATATAATACAGATGGTTTCAAAGCAGAAATAAACAGGAAAATAACAGTGTTGAAAAATTCATCAATTATGAAATGCCTTCAATTTCAGCTGTAAAGCAGCTCTACAGAAGATAAGTGGCATTATTCAGCTCAATTTAGTTCAATGTTGATTCAATTCAGTTCAATAACTGTCGATTTTGCAAAGTTCATCAATCACTAAACAAATTCAATTCAGCTATAAGACATCTTTACAAAGCACAATAGTGTATTATATTCAGCTCAATTTAGTTCAGTGTTAATTCAATTAAGTTCAATAACTATTTGGGTAAGTGTGTTTGGTTTTTTAAAGCTACAAAAACTCTACAACTTAATTTTTCAAAGATGCATAGTTTACAGGTGCTGGTCATATAATTAGAATATCATCAAAAAGTTGATTTATTTCACTAATTCCATTCAAAAAGTGAAACTTGTATATTATATTCATTCATTACACACAGACTGATATATTTCAAATGTTTATTTCTTTTAATTTTGATGATTATAACTGACAACTAAGGAAAATCCCAAATTCAGTATCTCAGAAAATTAGAATATTGTGAAAAGGTTCAATATTGAAGACACCTGGTGCCACACTCTAATTAACTCAAAACACCTGCAAAGGCCTTTAAATGGTCTCTCAGTCTAGTTCTGTAGGCTACACAATCATGGGGAAGACTGCTGACTTGACAGTTGTCCAAAAGACGACCATTGACACCTTGCACAAGGAGGGCAAGACACAAAAGGTCATTGCAAAAGAGGCTGGCTGTTCACAGAGCTCTGTGTCCAAGCACATTAATAGAGAGGCGAAGGGAAGGAAAAGATGTGGTAGAAAAAAGTGTACAAGCAGTAGGGATAACCGCACCCTGGAGAGGATTGTGAAACAAAACCCATTCAAAAATGTGGGGGAGATTCACAAAGAGTGGACTGCAGCTGGAGTCAGTGCTTCAAGAACCACTACGCACAGACGTATGCAAAACATGGGTTTCAGCTGTTGCATTCCTTGCGTCAAGCCACTCTTGAACAACAGACAGCGTCAGAAGCGTCTCGCCTGGGCTAAAGACAAAAAGGACTGGACTGCTGCTGAGTGGTCCAAAGTTATGTTCTCTGATGAAAGTAAATTTTGCATTTCCTTTGGAAATCAGGGTCCCAGAGTCTGGAGGAAGAGAGGAGAGGCACACAATCCACGTTTCTTGAGGTCCAGTGTAAAGTTTCCACAGTCAGTGATGGTTTGGGGTGCTATGTCATCTGCTGGTGTTGGTCCACTGTGTTTTCTGAGGTCCAAGGTCAACGCAGCCGTATACCAGGAAGTTTTAGAGCACTTCATGCTTCCTGCTGCTGACCAACTTTATGGAGATGCAGATTTCATTTTCCAACAGGACTTGGTACCTGGTTTAAGGACCATGGTATCCCTGTTCTTAATTGGCCAGCAAACTCGCCTGACCATAACCCCATAGAAAATCTATGGGGTATTGTGAAGAGGAAGATGCGATATGCCAGACCCAACAATGCAGAAGAGCTGAAGGCCACTATCAGAGCAACCTGGGCTCTTATAACACCTGAGCAGTGCCACAGACTGATCGACTCCATGCCACGCCACATTGCTGCAGTAATTCAGGCAAAAGGAGCCCCAAGTATTGAGTGCTGTACATGCTCATACTTTTCATGTTCATACTTTTCAGTTGGCCAAGATTTCTAAAAATCCTTTTTTTTTGTATTGGTCTTAAGTAATATTCTAATTTTCTGAGATACTGAATTTGGGATTTTCCTTAGTTGTCAGTTATAATCATCAAAATTAAAAGAAATAAACATTTGAAATATATCAGTCTGTGTGTAATGAATGAATATAATATACAAGTTTCACTTTTTGAATGGAATTAGTGAAATAAATCAACTTTTTGATGATATTCTAATTATATGACCAGCACCTGTATATTAAATTTATATATTTAAATTTAATATTAAAGGACAGGATGCTTCTGCACTGCCTCATTTTCTTAATACTATCTGATACAAAATGAGATGTGATCAGATATGTTTAAACATGAACATGATAGTTGCAACTGTCAGGCATGCTCTGATCATTGTGATTCACATGATCCAGTTTGAATTGGGCAAAGCATGGGAACTGGATGCTTTGTAGGCCTAATAGTCTTAAATCATAAGTGACAAAGTCTAATGTTTGCTGAAAGTTGTCATTCTCATACTTCAGCTCATACCCTGTGGCATGAGGTTAGCTAATTGCAGGTTTATGACTGCATTTGAAAACTGCTGGTAAGGCAGGTTTCAGCAGGTAGCATGAAAAGAGAAAATTAGATTTGTTTTTGAAACAGCTCCTCAGGGTTAACGGGGAAGCTGTCAAGCTGACAACACATGACTCACAGCAGTAACAAATGGAGAAAAAAAAAAACAAGACTCTGCAGAACTGGAGCATTAAAGGACTTTATTAAAGATTATTGTCTGAAATCCCCCTAATAAAAGATTTTCATTAATTCATGCAGAAAAAAAAAAAAAAAAATCACCACTGGATAATAACCAGAATTACCAGTAAACAAGAAAATAGATGAGTCAATGTGTAAAAACATACATTTTGGAAGTTTAAAAAAAAAAAAGATTTTTTGGCAAATGTTATAAAGCATTTTTTTCTTAATTTTACGAAAAGTTTTTTGGCTCTTTGCCATTTTATTGATGGTTAAAAAAAAAATAGAGAAATAAAAAGAAATGATTGTGAGAATGTCAGGAAGACACTCCAGCTAACCTGGAACATTTTCAGAACGTTCTGGCAAGGTTCTCTCAACATTATTAACAAACATTATTCCAGTAACATTAATAGAAGGTTCATTTAAAGTCTTTAAAAATGTTCTCAAAATTTTAGCACAAAAACATTATTTATACATCGTTCATGGAAAGTTTTCTTCTATGTTGGATGTTTGTTGGACGTCTAACATTTTGAACTTTTTTCAGAAAACTTTCAAAAGTTACATTCCCATAATGTTTCAAGAATGATAAAATGGAATGTTTCCTTAATATTTGCATTTTTTTTATTTTTTTTTTTTTTAAACAAATTCAAACCCTCACTTCCTGGGTGAGCATTAATGTGCCTGGATTTCTTACTTTCCTATGTTTATTTTACAGTTTCTTCCCACGGGCCATCTCCATCTGTAACACTTAGCTCACACACAGTGTTCTTTACTGTTCACTCTCCCTCAAATGATTCCTCCTTCAGCTGTAAGAACATCTGGCCACATGCATGTGTGTCAGTGTGAATGCTGATGAACCTCAAGGCCAAATGGTCCAGATGGTGTCTGCATAGACACACCCTTCTCTGACGGACTGAACAGCGCAAGAAATTATCTTTCAGTGAGGACATTTATGTTTCTCCTTCCAGACATTTTTTGATAAATAGTAGCTTCAGCTGAAGACAAAGCGCTGGATTTTCAAGTTGTGCTTCTCAGGCTTGATCTCATTTTGCATGTGTGACCCTGTCTTTACATTTTCTCTGTGAAAAACAGCGTTTCGCTTCAGGGTTAAATGTCATTTGATCTAAGTGATCTTATCTATTATGAAATTAAATTAAATTTCAAAATTCCACTGCTTTGGAGTCACTCTCTTGAAGTTTAGCATTGACTTCTGACTACAGACATTGGCGGTGTCTCAAAGCCTAGTGAGCCGTCTAATGGGCAGCTGTCTTCATCTATCTATACAGACATCAACCCATATGGAACTTCATGTGACTAATTTGAGAAGTTTTTCATAGACAGCAACAGTCGATATTGCTATCTATCTATCATCTACCTATCATCAGGGGTGTAACGGAACATGTACTCGTCCTGAACCGTCATGGTACGGGCGTCACGGTTCGGTGCATACAGTCAGACGACAAAAACAGTCGGTCACAGGCGATCCACACTCCAATCCAGAAGGGTGCGTACATAGTAATGCAACGCTGTTTGCTAACCGCCACAACAGGAAAAAGCGCAGAAGAAGAAAAACAGACAATCTGTGCATAGATATGTTTACATGTAATCTCTCAACTAGTGTTTCAACTGCAGAAAGACATCAATAAAACAGCTTGAGAATAATATCTAACGTAGCATTACATCTACCTCAGGCAAGTCATTTAGTGTCCACAGCATGTTAGTTCACTAGAGAAATGAACTCTAGAGGGAGCATCTCACTATCTATCTATCTATCTATCTATCTATCTAATCATTTTTTGTGTAAAATATGGCAAAACATTTATAGTCACAGCACTATACTCCAACTTGACCTGTTTTTCTCAAATTGGGCTTAATTTTGGACTGTGTCATAGGTGCTTGTCTTATTGGATCTTCTCTTATCTATTTAGATGACACAGTATCTTTTAGTTCACTACTTTGGTACCTATCAGCTCAGATGGTGTTTTCTTTTTATGATTTTTGGCCAGTGCTGGAACATCAGCAAGCAGCAATGGTGGTCTTCCGGTTTCCTTTTCTACTGCTTTCTCAGAAAAATGTGTCTGCATTAGCAGTACACCTCCAGGTGCTCCGATGGGAGATGAGACGGGGCTAAATCCCAGCACTGCCTCCTGTTCCTGTACTTCCGTTTGCAACTGAATCGGCTGATGAGCAGCTACAGGGGCTCCATTTATCACATACATTGCCTGCTGTCCTCTGCTTAGCGTCGCCTGTGAAATGTTTCTGCCTTGCAGTATCAAACCTTCTGTCCCAGGGTTGCCATTTATTACATACAAACCCTGAGTGGGGTTCTCAACAAAAACTGTGTTTGGCATTTGCTGCTCCACCAGGTAGAATAGAGGCTGCTGTTGCACGAAAAGTGTCTGGCTTGCTTTGGCACTTGGAAGTGTGGCTGATTTATTAACCGTCTCGACTTTGGTAACGGAGCTTTGTTGTACCTGTTGTGGAGGTGGAGTGGTTTTGGTAACCTGGATGGTGCTAGTGCTGGTGCTTTTGTAGCTGGTTTCAACCGATTTGACTACTTGCTCAGTTTTGGGAGGGGGTAAGCAAGGCTTTGGAGGACGGCATATGTCCGCTAATGTAAGGAACTTTGACCCAAGGTTGTTAAGGAACTCCAGGTCATCGTCAGACTCAAGGAGGCTGCAACAACCAACAGAGCCAGCAGGGGTGCCTTGACCCTCATACTCATACTCCAGAAGACCGTCTGTCAGGGGAGGCTTTGCTGCAGCACAGCTTGCTTTCTGCAATAAAGAATCAAATGAAAATTCTGTCATCATTTATACAGCCTTAAGTCATCCCAAACCTGTATAACTTTTTTATTGAACACAAAAAGTGAGTTTTTGAAGAATATCCTGGCCACTGTTTTCAATATAACATAAGTAAATGAGTCTGGGGATGTCAAACAAGATTGGAAAAGCACTATAAAAGTATTCAGGGCTTGACATTAACTTTTTCGCTCACTAGCCACTGTGGCTAGTGGTTTTCCAAAGTTACTAGCCACGCAGCATTTTCACTGGCCACAATTTTGACATCGATACCATGGGGAAAAATTGCCATATAGATATTTTTAATAGTATCTCATAATTTGGCAGCTGTCACTTTAAGACCTGATGCACAGATCCATTATACTGTTACATATGCGTTTTCTTTCTCAACTGTTTACGTTCACTTAAAACATAACTGACTGTGTTTATGTGAATACTCGCCAAGACCGGCATTTTGACATTATTTTTTGTGTATTTGAATATTTAAGCGCAATAAGCAGCAAAAAAGGACTCAGTTTAGTACTGAGAGGCGGCTTTATGCAGGAATGAGTAAAATTATGTGCAAAAAGCACAATCCCACGCCGAAATCCAAGCCCTGTTACACCAACAATATTCATCCGGAGACGGGTTTGTGTGTCAACTCGCTGTCTCTGCAGAAAATGAGTATTGGATGCATTTCAGATATTTCAGTATCGATATGTATCGAAAATTTGATATTTTTGACAACACTACATTACACTTAGTTTATTATTTTAGAAGCCTTTTTAAAAGGCTACAATTGAAAAATGTATTTTATATATAAAATTCAACCCGCCAAAGTGTCTAGTAGGAGTGACTGCGTTACACGCCACTGCTGAAATCCACCCGCATTTGGCAGGATAGCGGGTGTTAATGTCAAGCCCTGAAAGTATTGCAAAAATGGTCAAAATTACTTATATTCCAAGTCATTTTACTCAAAAGAATGATTCGTTCATGAATCAGACATTGCTACTTCGTTCATAAACATGCCAAAAAGAGCTAGGATGGATGTCAAGATGTTTATCGAATAAGACATGGAAAAAAGTCATATGGACCCCTTTTATGATATTTTTATGGCGTATGATTTTTCATTTTGAAGCTTGACAGCCCCAGTCCTCATTCACTTTCATTATATTGGAATGATTTCCCAAGATATTCCTTAAAAAATTCACTTCTTATTTTCCACAGAATAGTCATACAAACGCTATGCAGGGAAATCGTGATCACAATTGTTATTACATTAATTTAAATATGAATAAGATGCTTCAAAACCTAGATAATCTCATACCTGAGAGAAGTATTCATTGAGGAATTCATCTCCCACTGCCATATCCCCATAAATATCCTGTTTTTCACGCACGAGTGTTGCAGAGTAGAGAGCACCATTGCGCTGGTTGGCTGTTAAAAGGGTGTTTTGCCGGTACCAAAACCTGCCGTCAGTTTCTGTAAACACATCGTTTGTTTCCTGGTTGAACATTTTGCTGTTATTAGCAATACTTGCTTGAAATGGCATTGAGGATACAGTGTTGGAAACCTTGAGATCCTGGAACAGTTGTTTTTGGGGTATTGTATCAACAGGACTGCTGAGAAGAGGAACCCCCTAAATACAAAATCAAGTTGATGTGTTGTAAGTGTGTTTTTTGATATAAACTCAAGTTGTAATTTTAAATTTGAATCTGAGTAAATAGCTTCTGAGTAAATACCTTGTCCTCCCCTATGCCTTCAGTGTGATATGAAATAAGACATTCTTTTGTATCAAAGGGCAAATCTGTGAACTCGCTCACGGTCCCACACTGGCAGAAGATCAGTAGGAAGGGTACCACTGAAAATGCAAGCAACACAGCGTTTGTATTATAAGCTCTATAAGGATGACAAGCTGTACAAATGTGTTGCGCACACGGATAACTCACGCAGGAGCAGAGCTGCACCGCTGAGGAACAAGCCAATGGCTGGTGCTCCTATTTTGAACGGGACGCCACGTTGCGCGGCTATCCTCGGCCCACATGAGCCTGTTTTCTCACAGGTGCACACTTCTACCTCAAACTTTTGGCTGTCTGGACAGGACAGACCCTGAGCATCAGAGATCTTCACTGTCAGCTTATAGATGCCTTGCCACAAAGCCTCATGTGCATGAAAGCTCACAGTTGTTCCTACAAATAAGAGAGAATTACACTCTGCTAACTGCATTCGAGTTTGTCCAGTCTAGTATGTTTTAAGTGAATAAACCTGCTTTGTCTTTACCATTTATAGGCACCATCTCCCATTTTCCCACACTCTCCTCTTCTATCAGAACAAATTGGAAAGGTGCGGCGTTTGGATCAGCGTCCTCATCGAAAGCCGTGACATTTATCACTTTATTATTTTCACAAGTTTGATGATAGGTGCTGGTCAATGTGGGGCAGTGGTCATTTGTGTCCTCCACCTTTAATGCTATTGTCCCAGTAGCTGTCTTAGCTGGCACATCTAAAAATGTTGAAAGAAATGTAGATATTTTAAAGGAAAACAACACAATCGATAGAATAAATGTTTGATGTTCAATGATTTAGAACAGTGGTTTCAAGATTGTAACAATACAAATATTAATACAAGTATCTAAATATTATCTAGATATTTTAAATATCTAAATATTATCAATTAAATATATAGATATTTAATAAATATTAGATTCTGTAAATATTAATGTAATGCAGTGATCAAGATGATTAAATCTAAGATTGATTAAATATCTAAATATTTAAAACATAATGAATATTTAAAAAACAATATTTAGATACTTATTAACATTTACATATTTACAACATATTAATTATTTACAGAAAAAAAACATACAAAAAAACATTTAACATCCTTCTGTTACAAAACCACCCAGTCCAAACACCTTCAAAAGTAGTTTAACAGGTTCTCTCTGTTTTTTTGAACATAAATTTTTAGCTTTCTGACAAGGTTGGAGTTCAAATTCATTTCAGCATTTTTTTTTTTTTTTTTTTTTTTGCACCTCGGTAGGCTTGGAACAGATATGAAACCTGAAAAATGATGCTTGCCTTGAGTCATGCAGATAATCTTTGCGAAGTAGGTTCCATTGACCAAAAACTTTGATTCTCGATCAGGAACCTTTGTCAGTTTAATCTCAGCAGTTTCTTCATCAATGGTTAACCAGTTATCAGGATCATGACCTTTAGCATACCTGGGTATTTAATTAATGATCAAAACAATAACATGAAAACAGTGGATCTAAGATTATTAGGCCCCCATATAAACAATACTATTTGATAATCAATTATAGCAATGATAGAAATCAATAATATCTATCTTTATTTACAAATATAATCAATGAATATAATTCTGTATTGAACCTTCATGTAAAATCATTAATATACTTAACATTAATATAACAACTAGCTGTACATTTTATAACACTGCGTCCTAACCAAACACGACGCGAAAAGATTCGAGCGACAAGCAGTGACGCGACTACGAGACGCGACAAAATCAATCAAAAACCACATCCGATCAGAAGATCGTGAGGGCGGGCTCTCTTGGGAAGCGCACGGCAGTCACAATGAAATGGATGTGCTGTGTATCATCAATGCATATTTTATCATATATACAGTGCACAGCATAAATGAGTACACCCCCTCTGAACAAATACAAAAGATGTATTTTCTTTATGATCACTAATACAATTCATGGAAAGATGGCAAAACTAAAATGTATTAAACATATACATAATAAAAACTGAGAAATGTATGTCATTAATAGCCATAAAATAAGTAAATTAGCCAATTTTGTTTAAATTAAGGATTGCAGAAATGAGTACACCCTAGATTTAATTCAACAAATGTATAATATTCTAGTATTTAGTATGCCCTCCATAAATTTGAATATACTGCTTTGACCCTTCTTGGCACGGAGTGTACAAGATCATGACAAATTGTCACATCTGTCCTGTTTAACTCCTGGATGATGAGCACATAATCAAATTCATAAATATTACACAATTTAAATATTATTTGAAGTACATCCAGAGTGACTAAAACCATTTTTGTCATATAATACACTTGTTTGTTCACAATAAGTTGAACGTTTGAACGTTCCTGTGCTGTGCCCATTATTTTCACGATCTGAGGTTACTTTCAGAACGGCTCCCTGTTGAAAAAAAAACAGCATATGTTGGTTAGGTATGTTTTGAAGCATGGAAGCTGGTTTGAGCTGGTTTATGCTGGTCCTGTGCTGGTCCTAAGCTGGTCCTGAGCTGAAGCTAGTTGGACCACCACTTGACCAGCTTAAACCAGCTCATGACCAGCTAAGAACCAGTATAAACCAGCTCAAACCAGCTTCCATGCTTCAAAACATACCTAACCACCTAACCTGTTTTTTTCAACAGGGCTACAAAGCAGAGAACACAAAATGATATTCAAACGGACATTAGACGCTTTTAACAATAAATAAAGCACATAAACAGTACTTGAGATTATCATTGCCATACTTTGTGTTGTTGTTGAAGCCGCATCGTCGCAGAAACCGTTTCTAAAATATAATCATCGCGTGTCGCTAGTCACAGCTAGTTAGGACAAAACTCTGATTAACATGGGAACGATACCTTTTATCACATGTAGTTAGGACGCGGTGTAATACCATTCATTACTTTGAAAAAAGTGACCTTGGTATCAAAGCTCACCTCACATTTTCAGATGGTTCTCCAGTATCACCATCCAAAGCAGCATAAGTGCCCAGCACTATTGGGAAATCTTCATTATCTGGAGCTTCTGACACGGGGAAGTCTTTTAAAGAAGGTGAGAATCTAGGGCCATCGGGTAGGTTATTTACACTAATCTTAACTGGGTAACCTTTCCCAGCTGGTTTTTTATCAAGCTCAGATCCAGGTTTGCCAGAAGGTTTAGTGCCCGGTTTTGTTCCTGGTTTAGACCCAGGCTTGACACCAGGTGAGGGGCCAGGTTTGGCTCCAGGCTTACCATCAGGTTTAAGTCCATTATTACCACCCGCATCTACTCCGACATCCACTCCAGCACCCAGATCCAATCCAGCATCCAGTCCAGCATCTACATTCAATCCAGCACCCAAATCCACTCCTGCATCCAGTCCCGCATCCAGTCCAGCACCTACTCCCACATCTAACCCTACTCCTAACCCTGCTCCCAATCCTGCTCCCAATCCTGCTCCCATCCCGGCCCCTGCTCCTAAGCCCGCTCCAGCCCCTGGTCCATCCTTGTCCAGATTAACGTCCAGCTCTAAAGCACTTCCGTTTATAAAAGGAGCTACATTTGATATAACCAAACTGAGGTCCAAGTCCTTTACCTTTTCAAAATCAACAGGCTTCAGACAAGCAGATAGACATGGAAAAGAAAAAAGGGAATATGAATAAGACATGTATCAGGGTTGATGACACAAGAAAAAGTGACTAAAAAAAAAAAAAAACTAGTTTAAAATGCTTGTACCAAGTGAAAAATAAAATTAATAATAAATAATAGTATAATAAAATAATATTATAATAATAAATAATAAACTTTTTAAATATATATTTTCTCAATGCATATTTTATCATATATACAGTGCACAGCATAAATGAGTACACCCCCTCTGAAAAAATACAAAAGATGTATTTTCTTTATGATCACTAATACAATTCATGGAAAGATGGCAAAACTAAAATGTATTAAACATATACATAATAAAAACTGAGAAATGTATGTCATTAATAGCCATAAAATAAGTAAATTAGCCAATTTTGTTTAAATTAAGGATTGCAGAAATGAGTACACCCTAGATTTAATTCAACAAATGTATAATATTCTAGTACTTAGTATGCCCTCCATAAATTTGAATATACTGCTTTGACGCTTCTTGGCACGGAGTGTACAAGATCATGACAAATTGTCACATCTGTCCTGTTTAACTCCTGGATGATGAGCTCCTTAAATGCCCTGATCTTTAATGGGGAGTGTTGCTCAACTCGTCTCTACAGAATCCCCCACAGGCGCTCAAGAGTGTTAAGATTGAGTGCAATACATGTCCACAGAAGGTTTATCACCTTGGGAGAATGCATATCCTCATTGTCATGTTGAAAAAATGCCCAACAATGCAGGGAATGAGGAAAGGGTAACATCTTCTGTTTCAAGTTTGTGTATTAAATTACACAGTGGTGTGGGAATTCATGACAGCATTGATAAAGCACAACTCCCTCACACCTTCAGCACTCATACATCCCTATATAAGAGCTTTACTACCACTGAACTTTACTGTGGGAACCAGGCACTTCTCACTGTACTCCTCCTCTAGCAACACCATAACATTTTGGATGCTGTTAGATCCAAAATGATTGATTTGGTCTCATGATACCAGAGTATTGATTCCCAGAATCTATATTTTGTAAATATGGGCTTTGGAAATGGCTAACTGACTTTATTGTGCTTTGGCTACAGATTTCTGCAGGCTGCATCTTACTCTGTGAGATAAACAGTCACTCTTTTAATAGTTTTTGATGGCTCTGAGACATTCGCTTGGTATTTCTCCTGCTCATTGTCTGACTTTCAGAAGTTTCAGAGGGGGTGTACTCATTTATGCTGTGCACTATGTATATATATATATATATATATATATATGTGTGTGTGTGTGTGTGTGTGTGTGTAATTATATTTATTATGTTATATTAATATTATTATTAATATCTTCATTATGATATCAGGAAAGTTGTAACACCCTGACATGTTTTAACTTATAATAATAATAATAATAATAATAATACAATTAAAAATATTCATAACATGTAAAAATAACATGTAGTCATGTATGAATTTGCATTTGTAATGTATTTTTGAATGAATTGAGAGATCTTTTATTTTATTTGTTTATTTGGATCCCCATTAGCCACTACCTAGATAGTGGCTAATCTTCCAACACTGAATTCAGAGATGTCAAGTCATTGAGCCCTCAACAAATAGTATAATATGAAAGGGTGATTATTTCCATATAACAAAAAGCATTCACCTTGACAAGTTTTAGAATTCCCTCATTCGTTTTAGGGTCCGTTTCAATAGTGAAGAGATCGTCTTCATTTCCTTTGATAATATCAAACACTGCCAGCCAGTTATCAGTGAATTTCAGATCCTTGTCCAGGGCTTTAATTCTCATGACAACCACATCAGTCACACCTTCATCAACATTGCCTGAATACTAACAGAGGAAAGAACAACTGATACTATAGCACAAAAAACATTTATATGTCGTTGAATAACCACAGCTTGCAGGATATTTTAAAATCTTACCTGATCTTTCTCAAGAGTGGGAACATTGTCATTTATGTCCAAAATATGAATTTGCACAGTGCCTGTTCCTGTGTTTCCAGATGGAGCTCCATACATATCAGCTCCCTGAACTATTAAAGTATATGTGTCGTGTCTCTGTAAAAGAGAATTGGCCAAAATCCTGAATTTAAATGATCATGCAGTTTAAATGTTATGCAGTGCCAGTTTTCATATCAGTTAGCTTACCTCTCGATCCAGGGTTTTCTCCTTCACATAGACTTTCCCAGTTTCTTTATCTATGGAGAACATATATTTGGATTCCGCTGGTGTTTGTTTTACTATACTGTATGCTATTTTGGAATTGATAGTGCCTGGCTCGTCTGCGTCAGTAGCTGTTATCTGCATGACAGGTGTTCCTGTAGTTTCATAAGAACATTGACAGAAAAATGTGTCATTTGTATTAAGTATTTAGAATAGGTGGGTGTATGATAATGTTAAAGGGGACCTATTATGCCCCTTTTCACAAGATGTAATATAAGTCTCTGGTGTCCCCAGAATGTGTCTGTGAAGTTTCAGCTCAAAATACCCCACAGATCATTTATTATAGCTTGTCAAATTTGCCCCTATTTGGGTGTGAGCAAAAACACGCCGTTTTTGTGTGTGTCCCTTTAAATGCAAATGAGCTGCTGCTCCCGGCCCCCTTTCCAGAAGAGGGCGGAGCTTTAACAGCTCATGCTTCGGTTGCTCAACAACAACAAAGCTGGAGAATCTCACGCAGCCAAAATGACGACGGTGTTCAGCCTTACATTGTTCAAACCTGTTCAAACAACTTATAAAATGCATCTGGATGTTTCTGAATGGTTAGTGGATAAATTTATGTAGTTGCTGTGGAGTTAATTCAACTCATCGACTAGCATGTGTCGTCATGTTAATCTTTTGTGCAAATCCAGCGTTGAATTGACCCTCGTTTGTGAAGCAGTCCGGCATAAAATGACGGCATAGCAACAACACTCTACTACAACAACTCTTCCTCTTCTTTAAAGCAGCCCAACATGGCCTCACTCCCTTTATTGCGTGTTCTCGGGGGCGGGGTTTATGTAAATGTTGGGGTTTGTGATGTCACCAACCCGGGAAGAAGCTCGTTGTAGTCCCTACCAGCTGTTTGTTGTAGTCCTTAAACAGAGAATTCTTTAAAAGAAAATATCTCCCTTTGCATTGAACTTTGAGCGTCGTAACTTTGCAGATGTTGTTTATGCTCAAACAGCAACATTACACACTAACTAAAGTTAAAAAAGTGAAATCATAATCAATTTAAAACACGATAACTCGCCTGTAACAGTTATTATTGGAGCAGTAACCTTTTAACCTGTAGAACAGAGAAAGCTGTGTGTTTAAGAAAGTTGGGAAACTGCTGTGGTTGATTGGGAAAACAGAAAGAACAGTGTGGTAATAAATTAATGCAACCTACCAATCTTGCTGCTTTCCTTCACAGATCCCCTTTGTAATTTGAATATTGGTGTGTTATCATTCTGATCCTCAACTTTAATCTTCAGCTCAATGTTTTCTTCTGCTATTGATCCATTACGAAATTTTGCAATGCCAGTCAACTATACAGAAGAAAAAATTAGAAAAGATGTGTTTTTCAAGGTCTCTTATTTCAGTCATTATGTGAATCATCATTTCATTCATGAACCTGAGGCACAACTCACATTGTATAAAGATGTTTTCTCTCTGTCCAACAGGCCGGTGACCCTAACAAAGCCATTTTCTGGATTGATTACAAACAAATTATATGGTGCCTTGTCAGCACCATGACCTCTTAGTCTATATTCCACCATCTGCCAGTTGATATCTTTATCAGACCGGATCTAAAAAGAAGATCAAAACAATACTGAGAACATTAGTAAATATTGAAAATGGTCACTTTAGCAAAATTTCTGTGAAATTTTGTGGTCAAAATAGGTCCATTGTCAATAGTGTAATAAGCAATGCCGGTACATGACCGGACTTAAAATCACCATGAAATCAAAATGGACAATTCTTTTTCTTTCTTTTTTTAATGGAATATTGCAGTGTTTATTATAAATGATTTATCTGTGCACATCATTTTTTTTTTTTAAATCTAATTCATGTGCCCTCATAATGTTTAATCAAAATAATGTTTCCCTATTGCAGGGACATCTCTTCTGTTCTCTGATGACGTGTTTACTAGCGCAAGGGCGGGGCAACCTGTCACTCACATGACATCACACCAATAGCAAACCACAACCATCCAATCAATTCCCGATACTCAAAATCAAGCCCCACCATACATTTTTTCTTGTTCGAGAAGTTTCACTCGGGTATACGTCACAATAGGAAAGAAAAGACCATCGCAATTCCATTTTATGCCGACTTTAACATGCAAAGTAGGCCTACCCATTTTGCTTTAACTTTAATTTTTTTCACAAATGAGTAGTACTACATTAACTGAAAAACCACTGAAAAAACTACCTAGCTTACCAATTCAGGTTAATATTTACCTAAATGATTTGTATGGTTTTATATGTTGGTAAATCACCAATAGGATAAATTTGCTTTGATGCAGCAGCCATTACATCTGATATGCTAAAATATTACTTTGACAAACAGTTTTTAAAGTAAATGGGTGACTTCCACCCCCTCTACATGCTTCTCCTTTTCACAGTCTGGCAGAAACGATGGGTGGTTCCAAAATGTATGGTCACATGACAATAAAAGTGTACAGTTGCCAAGATACAGTCAACTTACCCACTGGCTCATCTTACCCCACTCTCCCCTATAGTGCCCTTTTAATATGCTATAGACTTACGTAATTATTATTGTATTGTTGGTGGAACTGAAGAGCTTTTGTGACTCTTGTTTACGATAGTGTATAGGCATAATGAAAATGTGTTTTGGTGTAGACTATAGCCTACTTAATTTATCTCAATTGTTGTAGGCTGGACTAGCTTGTGTTTTGGTGTTCTGTTTTTAATATAGATCTTAGTCAGTATTTCAGTTATAATACCGTTTTTTCAAATTGCTTACACACTAAAAGTAGTACTTAAAGGGTTAGTTCACCCAAAAATGAAAATTTTGTCATTAATTACTCACCCTCATGTCGTTCCACACCTGTAAGACCTTCGAATCAGTGGTTCGGAGCGAGTATCAAACTGCCAAAGTCACGTGAACCATTGACATTTTGAAATGTTTCGAAACACGACGTAACGAAGCCTCGTTTACTGAAATCATGTGACTTTGGCAGTTTGATACACGCTCTGAACCACTGATTTGAAACAATAGATTCATAAAGCTTTGAAGCTTCATGAAGCAGTGTTTTGAAATCACCCATCACTAGATATTGTTGAATAAAGTCGTTATTTGTTCGGTTTTTTGGCACACAAAAAGTATTCTCGTCGCTTCATAACATTAAGGTTGAACCACTGTAGTCATGACAGAATTTTCATTTTTGGGTGAACTAACCCTTTAAGGCCCACTCAGTGAAACCATTCAATCATGTACCGAATCTTCAGACCAAGTCTGCTTTACACTCAGTTTGCTATTGTAAAACAAACTTTTTGCAAAACTTTAAACACAGTTCTCTACATTAGACACATCACTCAAAACTAACAGCTCTTGTGGTTCATTTGGGGAGCACTACCATTTAAAAACCACACTCATTTCCTGATTTACTCTTATACACAATTTGTTCACTTACAAATCAAAACTCTGTTTTGAGAAAGAAAGAAATTATTCTTATATATATCAACAGTTCAGTTCAATACCTGTGTAAACTTCATCAGTTGTGCATACATACTGTATATACAGTGTATTTGTGCAAATGTACATGCGAGTGCTATGACAAACTCCTGTACACTCCACTGCACACTGAACAAGCAAAATACACAAGAAAGTAGTGTTTTACATTTTTCACATCTGTGTGCAGTTTGGCGTGTATGTGACTAATCATTTTATGTTTGTTTGTAGAGTTACTACACACAAATTAAAATAGTTTTGAATGAAGTGTTTGCTTTTGAAAGATATGTATGACGTTTTGCATGTTGTGTGCGTGTTTGGTTTTGTGTGTAGAGTTTTGAGAAATGGAGCCATAGTTTCAAAAACTGTGTAAGCAATTTGAAAAAACTGTAAATACAGGTTTTAGTGAATGTGTGTTTCTCAGAAAGTGCAGTCAGAAAAAAAAACAGTCAATATGTTCTGGCGACAGCCCTGTATGAATGCACTATTAATTAAGTGTATGCAACTATGTAAAAAAATATAGGCCTAACTGAAATACATTTTTAAAACATGCTTTCAGCTTTTGTTTTGCTGGTCTCAGGAGGATTTATTGAGCAGTATGTAGGGCAGCTTGAAACGGGTGAAAATGTGAAGCTTTAATAACCAGTAGATCCAGATCTCAAGTTTTTCAGGTGATTGCACAAAGAAGAAAAGATTGACATTAGGACCACTCAGTGCAAGCATATGCAAAATATGTCTTTGGGTTGTGTACAGAAAAAAAACCAAAAAAAAAACCCTGTAAACTGTAAAATGCTTACTTTTGCCACATACTCCTCTTTTGTGTAGTCAACATTCTCATACAGCCTTGTTGGTGGAAGAATCCACTCTCGTTTCCTTCGATTAGATCTGCTGTTGGCTCTTGATGCCTAAAGAATTAGATTTTTTCAGAATGTACGACATTAAGCACATATAACTTCGTTTACCATACATTCAGTATTATTTATTATTACATATATGAAAAATTTATTATTTTATCTGTACTCAACATATATAACTACAGTACCTCTAATCCTACAATTAATGTAAAGATCTTTGGGATTTTGTCTTTATACGTTTTAGTGTCTATTTCATCATGTCACGTAAATTTGATCTTCTTTGCCAACTGTTTATGGTTGGCAGCTGTTGATGTTGATAAAAATAGATCCAAATGCTATTTTCAAGTGTGTGAATACTAACAACAATGTATTATGGACTATTGGAGCACTGGTGTATGTTTTGTGAAAGCAGTTATCTTTCTCTCTATGCTTGTAAATTCTTTTATGAATTATTTATGGCCTGCCATGACAGCATACCAGACGTGTCAACAGTATTCGTGCTTAGAAATGATATACACAGTACCGGTCAAAAGTTTGAAAACATTACTATTTTTTAATACTTTTGAAAGAAGTCTCTTATGCTCATCAATCATGCATTTATTTGATCAAAAATACAGAAAAAACAGTAATATTGTGAAATATTGTTACAATTTAAAATAATGGTTTTCTATTTTAATGTACTTTAAAATATAATTTATTTCTGTGATGCAAAGCTGAGTTTTCACCAGCCATTACAGTCTTCAGTGTCACATGATCATTCAGAAATCATCCTTATATGCTGATTTATTATCAATGTTGGAAACAGTTGTGCTGCTTAATGCCTAGTTCTGTCATGAAACTCTATTGAGATGATAGAAATGTGTTTTATAACCTGTGATACTTTTTTTCAGGATTTTTTGATGAATAAAAGTTAAAACCGGAAACCGAGGGTAACGCGGATATGACGCCATTGACAGGCGACTCCCGGACACGTCCCAGATCCTTGGTTAAAATCACGATTTTCTCACGATTTACAAATAGTTGGAAACATTTGGGATATTGTAAGTACTCAAGTGAACAAAATATATAACTGGCCTAGTGGTTTTTTAATATTTTACTGCAAAAATCTTACATATTGTAGCTTTAAATTGATAAAAAGTGCTAGTAAAGACTTATATTGTTAGAAAAGATTAATATTTTGATTAAATGCTGTTCTGTTTAACTTTATATTCATCAATGAATCCTGAAAAAAAAAAAAGCTTCACAGGTTCAAAAAATATTAAGCAGCACAACTGTTTCCAACATTGATAAATCAGCATATTAGAATGATTTCTGAAGGATCATGTGACACTGAAGACTAGAGTAATGATGCTGAAAATTCAGCTTTGATCACAGAAATAAATTATATTTTAAAGTATACTAAAATAGAAAACCATTTTTTTTTTAATTGTAATAATATTTCACAATATTACTGTCTTTTCTGTATTTTTGATCAAATTAATGCAGGCTTGATGAGCATAAGAGACGTTTTTCAAAAACATATATATATATACACTACCAGTCAAAAGTTTGGAAACATTACTATTTTTAAGTCTCTTATGCTCATTAAGGCTGCATTTATTTCATAATAAATACAATAACATTGTGAAATATTATTACAATTTAAAAATATGGTTTTCTATTTTAATATACTTTAAAATATAATTTATTTCTGTGATGCAAAGCTAAATTTTCAGCATCATTACTCCAGTCTTCAGTGTCACATGATCCTTCAGAAATCATTGTAATATGCTGATTTATTATCAATGTTGGAAAAAGTTGTGTTGCTTAATATTATTTTATAACCTGTGATACTTTTTCAGGATTCTTTGATGAATAAAAAGTTAAAAAATATCAGCATTTATTTAAAATAGAAATCTTTTGTAACAATATACACTACCGTTCAAAAGTTTGGGGTCAGTAATTTTTTTTCTTTCTTTCTTTTTTTTTTGAAAGAAATTAATACTTTTATTCAGCACGGACGTGTTAAATTGATAAAAAGTGATAGTAAAGATTTATATTGTTAGAAAAGATTTATATTTTGAATAAATGCTGTTCTTTTTAACCTTTTATTCATCAATGAATCCTGAAAAAAGTATCACAGGTTCCAAAAAAAATATTAAGCAACACAACTGTTTTCAACATTGATAATAACTGAGTATCAAATCAGCATATTACAATGATTTCTGAAGGATCATGTGACACTGAAGACTGGAGTAATGATGCTGAAAATTCAGCTTTGCATCACAGAAATAAATTATATTTTAAAGTATATTAAAATAGAAAACCATAATTTTAAATTGTAATAATATTTCACAATATTATTGTTTTTTCTGTAATTATTATGAAATAAATGCAGCCTTAATGAGCATAAGAGACTTCGTTCAAAAACATTAAAAATAGTAATGTTTCCAAACTTTTGACAGGTAGTGTGTGTGTATATATATATATGTGTGTGTGTGTGTGTGTGTGTGTGTGTGTGTACTGTAAACCTTTCCTCTTTACTGTAAACTGAACTAGTACTGAATACGCTGAGGTGACAGTAATGTCTTTTTTTCTTTCTGTCTACTGTAAGAATCCGCTGCTGCAGCACAGAGTGCAAGTTTAAACTTGAGACTATGCTGCCCACGGGCGTTTTTTTATATTAACAGTGATTAGTGTTAGATACCTCTATAGGCATAACAATAGGCCACAACAATTAGTGACTGTTATGATACTCATATGATACTCATATCAATATAAACTTTTGAGAACTGATCAGACCAAATCTATTTCATTTAACTGCATAATCTCATACAAAAGCTTTGAAAAAAAAAAAAATATGAAATTGTTTTTGTTAAAGTGATCAAGATAGTGTGTGAAGTGTGTATAGTATGTTAATAATAAAAGTGTTTTTCATTGTCTGTAATAATTACAGTTGCTTAAGTATGTGTGAAAGAAACCAAATTGAGCACTTGTCACTCACCACAATCCTGCACAGCAGCAGGACCAAACATATTCGTCCAAGCCAAACGAGAGACATGACAGCTGTAGGTCAGATGCAAGCGGTCAGACCTTGTTTCTCGTATCTTCTCCGGCCCTTCTTCTCTTTCAGTTCCGAGCTGTTGATCAGAGCTGTGCTTATGTAGAGGGTTTGAGGAAAGGGTTGGAAGTGGGGGGCAGGTTACTGATCACTTTTTTGGGTGGGGCATCTGAAACAGGACTTTCTCTTGTACACACCCAAGTGTAAGAGTTTTCTGCTATGGAGGAGCCCCCTACCACCTCTTTCTCTCTCTCTCCACCCTTCATTTTTTATTCACATTGTGTGATGAAGGATGCTAATACATCAGATTTAAACTGTAAAAGACATAGTTACTGTGTACGTGAGGTTGTGCAAATGTAACATGAAATAGTGCGCCTGCTGCGGCATAGATCGCAAAATATCAAAACCAAATCACAAAATGTCACAATACTTCAGTAATGGGCATTGTTTTATCATTTGAAATCTGACAAACCACTTGAAAATGGCTTGTGCTATATTTCTTTAAAAGAAATGGCAGTTTGTGTGATATTTTGCTACATAATGTAGCTTAATATGTTTCGGTTTCACTAAACAGATGATACTTCAAACACTTTAAAGAACTTTGAGAATTCACCTGCCCTGCAAGTTCATGTGCCACACCTCTCACCGAAATGCAGTCTGCTCCAAGCAAAACATTCAGAAAACACCTGACCAGTGTGGTAAAAACATCAATACAGTTTCATACCACTAGATGGTGTAAATCACAAAATATCACTCTAGCCATATATATATTTATTGCTTTTACAGTGGTAACAATAAAGGTAACAGCTTCCATAGCTATGCAATGCAAAACACACATAATTAGAAACAATATGCATTGTAAAAAATGCTCTACAAATAAACTTGAATAATTATAGTGTACAATAAACCTGCAGTAATGCTTAAAATTAATGATTAAGGAAAGGTTTTTGAAGCTACTGAAAAAATAAGATACATTATTATCACATTCACAAGACAACATTGTGTTTAAAAACTCCTTACAAACTCCTTAACTTCAGTGATTATTATTACAATGTACTAAACCACAGTCGTTTCACCAAAGATGTGTTCCACAACAAAAATAGAGAAATATTAAATACAATAGTATCTGTGGTTTGATTTTTACAGGAACATAACTTTGACTCCTCCCCACTGTTTACAGAAAGCAATTATATGAATTCCATGGAATCATGTGACTGCATTCTCTGCATTCTAATGACTAATAATAATCAACACTCATTTTAAATCAATCAACTTGAATGTTCACATTCAAATGGTTCAAAATGTAATTATTTAATTTGTGAAAATAAAAGCTTTACAATATATTTAGATGCTACATAATCAGACATAATAAATGGCTACATAATAAATTGTTTAAAGGGATAGTTCGCCCAAAAATTTAAATTCTGTCATTAATTATTCCTAATGTCATTCCAAACCTGCAAGACTTTCGTTTTGAATGAACCTCATTGGTTGTCGCATTTCAAGCAAACATGCTTGCACTTCCGTTTACCTCAACTGGTGTGTGAGTTCATGAATGTTTATATATGAATAAAAGCCTAAATTCAATCTGTTCATCATATAAAGCGATCGAGTCTCTTCAGACAATTTGGACTAAACCACTCAATTCATATGGATTAGTTTTATGATCTCTTTATGAACTTTTTGAAGCATCTAAGTGGTAGTTGTGTAGCTGTCTATGGAGGGACAGAAAGCTCTCAGATTTCATCAAAAATATCTTAATTTGTATTCCAAAGATGAACTAAAGTCTTACAGGTTTGGAACCTGTAACCTGACAGAATTTTCATTTTTGTGTGAACTATCCCTCTAATTTATTGTTAATCAAGTTATTTATTGCCTTATAAAACATATTTCTAATGTATTGACCTTTTTTTTAAAAAAATCTACTCTGTAGAAATAGGATACCTTATCCCTTTGTAAAGTAAAATACAACATTTATTAACATTATTGGCCTTTAAAACAAGTTCAAAACACCCTGCAAAAATGTAGATTTCTCTAAAAAAAAAAAAAAATGCTCATGCCCACTTAGTGTTGTCATTAATATTGAGTACTTGTAATTCATCTGACACCTAAAATAGTTTCTGTGCTTCTCCGTGAGTAATTCTGCACAGAGAAAAATAATGGTAATAAAATTGAGAATTGATCACTCCTAAACATTCAGGTGCCCATTTGCTACAAGACCTCTGGATTTTGGTGTCATAACCATTGAAGTCAGAACTTTGGACACTGTAGAGCGGAATAACTGTTTGTTTGCCACCTGAGGCAATCCTGGACTTATGGCAAGTGGGTGCTGAGTTGGACCCTCTAGAATAGAGTGACCATTAACCAACAGTCTACTCTGTCTACCTTCCCCTGCTACAATGTTCTGAACACTCGAGAAGGGACCACTTAATAATAGCTGGCTGTTTACTTGACCATTTGCAATTTGAGGCATGCTCACTAGGTTTGGTGCTCCTGGGCCTCCTACTAAAACATTACCTCCATTGACGAGACCCTCTTGAATTGTTACTTTCCCTTGTCCATCATTCTGTGCATTGGAAAAGGAGCCATCAATTACACTTTGGTTCATGTGTACTGCTCCACTCAACTCTTGAGAACTTATTGGGTAAAATTGTTGTGGGTTCATGGGACGATGATTTGGACCTCCAACTAATACCATACCTCCATTGACTGAACCATCTAGAAGAGTTAATCTACCCTGCCCACTCTCTCCTGATGCAACCGAACCCACAGGTACTTGTACCATCTGTAGTGAACCAGTTCCATCTAGTTGTTGCTGTGGCATCATTACAAGGTTTGGAGTTGGTGAAAGGTTCTGGATTACCGCAGGGTTAACTTCACCTAACCCTTGATTAATCATGACTGGATTTTGAGGTCCAATTTGAGAGTAAAAGATGGAATCACCGATGATGCCCTGCTGTCCACTACCTAAATGTGCAAGTGCATGGCCGTTACCTTGAGTGAGAAGTCTGTCAGCTTCTGGAGTGCCATTAATTATGTAAACGCCTTGCCCAAGACCATCCTCAGACAAGAAAACATTGTTTTGCGTTGGTTGGTTGAACCTATAGTACATAGGCTCCTGTATGACCATCCCCTGACTAGGTGCAGTTTGGACAAGTGGTGACTTAACAGTTATCTCCACAGGACTGGGTTGGACAGTGTTGGTCATGTGATTGGAAGATACTGCAGTAAATGCCGTTGTGGTTGGTGTTGTCTCCACAGTATTTACAGTAACTTTTGGGTCAACCTGAGACATAGATTGAGTCTTTCTAAATCCACAAACCTCAGCCAAGGTGGTGAACTTTGAACCAAGGTTGTTCAAGAACTCCAGGTCATCGTTGGACTCGTTGTAGCTGCAGTTGTCAATAGAACTGATAACAGATCCTTCACCCTCATAATCATACTCCTTCAATCCTTCATCTGGAGAATCAAACTTTTGTATATACCTACATTTCTGCAAAAGATTGAAAGAAAATGACACTTTCAGTGTAACTTCATGAAGTGTTATAGGCATAGTTCACCCAAAAATGAAAATCATCTTATACATATCTTCATGTTGTTCCAAAACAACTTCATGACTTCAAGAAGAAACAATTTTGGGTGAACTATCCCTTTAAATATATAAAAAAATGCCTCTATACAATAATATTAATAATAATAATAATAATAATAACATACTTGCATGAAGTATTCATTTAGGAATGCTGCATTAAACAAGACCTCATATTCTTCTTGACGCCTGGCAGAGTTTTCCATGTCTACTTCATCAATATCATCGTAAAAGCCTCCAAATGCACTCTCTTGCATCATTCCTACCATTTTAGAACTGTTATAGACAGGTTGGTTTGATTCCAGGACTTTCCCGGAATGATGGAATGATTCCGCCACCATTCTTAAAGGTTCTTTGGACATTTTCATTTCACCACCCCCTCCATTGTTGAGTTTTGGTGGGGTGCTCATCAGAAGAACATCCTGGAAGAGAAAAAGAATAAATTATCACATACTACAAAAGTGTTTTACACTGTCACTTGTTCCCTCAGAATATAATTATGAGCTGTGTGAGATCATGAAGGGATTGTTTTACCCCATCTTCTCCTTTTCCCTCTGTGCTATAGGACATAAGGTGTTGCATGGTTTTAAATGGCATGTCAATAAAATGTATTTCAGCACTCCCACATTCACATTTTATTAAGGCCATGGGCACCACTGAAAGTACAGACATAAAAACAAACACATCTAAATCGTATGTCTATTTTACAATGTTACTGCAAATAATTTGATCCAGACTAATTTAGCCAGTAGACTTTACAGTTAACTAAACTTTATATTTACAGTAGTAGACCATAGCAAACTAAACATCATGCTCACAGATTAGGCAGAGGAATCCTAGAATCAGGAAACTAATTCCTGGTGCTCCAAGAGTGGCTGATGCAGTGCGTACTGCTGCCATTTTTGCACCACAAACCACTCCTTCAGAGCAGGTGCAAACCTCTAACTGGAGGACTTGCTCATCGGGGCAGGTCAGTCCTTGCATGTCTCTGATCTCCATGGTGATTTGGTAAAAACCAGGCCATAAGTCATCTTCAGCGAACAGTGAAGCACTTACATCTGAAGAGGTGAGAAACAGTGAGAGACCTGACTATGTGGTTACTTTCGACTCAAAACAATGATTATCTACTGTATATGTTGCTTTCAGTTTATTATAAATAACAAAAACCGTCTTAAATCAAATAGATAACGCTTAAAAACAACTTAGTTTTTGTTGTTGTTGTTGTATATTAGATTAAATATCGGAAAATTATAATTTTGGAAAATTAAATTTCATAATTCAGACCATTGCAGATAAATTACATCAGACATTTACATGAATATCTGAATATGTTTGATAAGATATCATTATTGAAAAACAGATGTTTTACCATTTATTCTCTGCAAGTTCCATTTGCCTTTTGTCTTCTTTTGTATCAAACTGAACTCCAGAGGAGCTCCGTTGGGATAGAAATCATTATCTTCTGCTGTGACATTCACTACTCTGGTATCACTGCAAACAGTCTGCACATTATCAAGGAGTTTGGGGCAGTTATCATTCAGGTCCTCCACCTGCAAGGCTATAGTCCCTGTAGACGTCTGAGCGGGCAGCTCTAAGATGAATAAGAAACACAAATCATGTTACAATTAACCTTTATACAGTAAATCTTCTTTTAATGTTTGACATGGAGACTCTTTCACTAGTGTTTAAAAAGCATCCTAGGAAGCACTCCATGAAGTTAGTTGGGAGAAATTAAATAATGTGTAAAGTAGGTGTAGGTGTGTCCAAACATTTGGCTAAAGGTTCCCAACATAATGTACTGACTCTTTGTTCCTACTAACCATCTGTAATGCAGAGGATCTTGGCATAGTAGGTCCCGTTTACCACATATGGAGACTCACGATCTGGTACCTTGTTGAGTTTGATTTCAGCAGTGTCCATGTTAATAGAAATCCAGTTTTCAGGATCATATCCCTTTGCATATCTAAACAAACATGGTGAACATTACCTAATTGCAATTATAAATTCCACATTTGAGGTTTATAACAGGAATAGTTAATATTCAATCACATTTTGTAGAACTAATGCTTCTCAATACGCCTGATTGAGCTGTTGTAGTGTATTGCATATTTAACCAGATCATTTTGTTGAAAGATTGTAAAATCTTGAAACTGACATTCCCTTTCAGTCAGTCACGTTCGACGTCACGTCAGTGACTGACAAATTGGGATCTCGCCTGAGAGCCCTATCACCTTTGAGTGTAAACTATTTGAGCCAATGCACATTAGCGTGCGAGATTTGCATCTCGCGCTCCGTCCCGCAGCGTGGGTATAAATGAGGAAGCGGGTGCGACGCACATTCAGCTTTTCACTTTGGAGCCGAGCGGTTCAAATGTTCTGCTCTATCTGTCACTTCAAGAGTGTTCTACGAGTGTCTGGGAGTGCTCTTCGGGAAGAAGCCTTTATTATTCCGGTGTTGGTGTGACGGCGCTGCAGCGGTGGTCGCGATCTTCCAGAGCATTTTCCTGCTGTTTTCACACAGCCTAAAAGACACACTGCAGACTGCACTATTCCCTGCTAGCTGTGCTGCGGCCATTTCCCCTGTGCACTTCAGCACTTAAAGAGAGCTTAAATTTCTCTAAAAGAGCAAAACACAGGTGTGATGTTGCATCTTTCTAAAGATGTCATTCCACCCGTGTGTTTCTGGGCATCAAACACGCTGAGGTTGCTTTCGTGGATGTACCCACTGCGGTAAGATGACCATCACGGTGTTGCGGTCAAGACTCCAATACCTCAAAGGAGGTGGAGTCCCCTTACCTATGCCCCAATCTAGATCCTCTTCTGGGCCTCAGAAGAGGGCTACTTCAGTGAATAGCCAGGGTGACCTGAGGATAACAGTGGGGGCTAACCTGCCGAGTCAGTCTCTGTGGGCCCCCCACTCCTCTTGCACATCGCAAGCTGTGGAGTTTCCGGTTGAACGCGCTAGTCCTTCTCATGGGGGACCAGCCGTCTCATGATCAGATGTCGATCGCAATATCGGAGGGTGAGCTGGAGTACTCCGGGGATGAAGACTCAAGTTACCCGCTTCGGGGAGAGTAACATTGCCCAAGCCTGACCCAGAGCTGATGGCTATGCTTTCCCTGGTCGCTGAGAGGGTCAGGCACGAGTGGAGACTTCCACCGTGTCCCAAACTCTCAAAGGCTGGACGATTGGTATCTCGGGCTGGTTCTCAGCCCCCCGTCCCAGTGCCATTCTTTCCGGAAGTGCATGAGGAGGTTACTAGATAATGGACGCCACCTTTCTCTGCCCGAAACCGGTCTGGTACCTCCTCCCCCCTCACTACCCTCGATATTGGGGCAGCCAAGGGATACGTGGCGATCCCCCCCGGTGGAGCGCACTGTTGCGATGCAATTGTGTCCAAAAAGCGCTGCCACCTGGAGGGGTAACCCGCGTCTCCCATCCAAGGCCTGTAAGTTCTCATCCATTCTCACTGCCAAGGCTTACAGAGCCGCTGGACAGGCTGCCTCTGCCTTGAACGCCATGGCTCTTTTGCAAGTATACAAAGCCAAGGCACTTAATGAGCTGCACAAGGGTTGTTTTGACCCAGGACTGATGCAGGAGCTGCGCACAGCAACGGACCTTGCCCTACGAGCAACGAAAGTCACTGCACGCTCCCTCGGTCAGACAATGGCCACATTAGTCACTGGCTTGGCTCCTCAGTGAAAACCTGAATGTGCGTTGCACCCGCTTTCGCATTTATACCCACGCTGCAGGGTGGAGTGCGAGATGCAAATCTAGCACGCCAATGTGCATTGGCTCGTTTAGTTTACACTCAAAGGTGATAGTGCTCTCAGGTGAGATCCCAATTCGTCAGTAACTGACGTGATGTCTCCGTTCCCTCCTTCAGGGAACCAGGGTTACATATGTAACCGAGACATTTGTTGTTGTTGTTGTTGTTGTTTTTCACAAGAAATGCTTGAAGAACACTTACTTGACTTTTTCTGCTGGTTTCCCTGTGTCTTCTTCTACAGCAGTGTAGGTGTTAATTACTCTTGGAATAGAACTTTTGGTGTTTTCAGATACAGATATAGGCTTGACCCGTGGCTGGAACTTTGGGCCTTCTGGTTTGTTTTTTACACTGATATTCACTAAGTATGACTTTTTCTTGGAGCCTGGTTTACCGCTTCCTCCCAAAAATACAACTTCAGGGCCAGCTCCAGATTGACCACTGGCTCCAGATCCTCCAGATTGACCACCGGCTCCAGAAGCTCCAGATTGACCACTGGCTCCAGATCCTCCAGATTGACCACCGCCTCCAGAAGCTCCAGATTGACCACTGGCTCCAGATCCTCCAGATTGACCACCGCCTCCAGAAGCTCCACTCCCTATAGGTGCTCCTGGAAGAGCTTTGTTAGCAACAGCTAGGTTCAGTTTCAGATTAGATGCTGACTCAAAGTCAACAGGCTAAAGGAGAGAACAAAGTGCAATTGGTTACTCAATACAAACCATGTAGCAAATATGTGTGTAAATAGCACACGTGTACATCGCATTAATACAGCACATTACTACATTTTAGCCCTGATCTCCTTCACATGAACTTGGAACTGTGTACAAAATAAGCACTGACCTTGTTCAGGTACAAAATACCCATATTTGTCCTCGGATCAGTTTTAATAGAGAAACGTCCATCCTCATTTCCAGAGATTATTTCAAACACGGCCAACCAATTGTCTGTCCTTTCTTCATCGCTATCCAGTGCCTGGATCTTTAAAACCTCAATGGGTGCCACATTCTCATCAATGCTTACTGAAAACTATGAAACCAGAAAAAGTGTTCACCCTCTTTCCCAGTAACATCTATTATTAAACATTTTCTTATACTACAGTAGACAATTAAGAGGCAGTGCTGGGTAGATTACTTACAAATTGTAGTCTGTTACTGATTCCAAATTACATGACAAAAATTGTAGTAATCCATTACATTACACATTTTAGGTAATATAATCTGACTGGTGACTACTTTTTGATTACTTTTAGATTACTTTTGACCTAACTTTATCACATTGATTTGAATGGTATAATAGTGTGATATAAAAATACAAAGAGAAAGAAAAATATTCCATTCTTTGTTATGAACAACATGAAGTGACATGACATCAGGGCTTCACAGTGTTTGTGAGTTGAATGAAAAGCTAAAAGTTAAATCATAAATATTTAAAATGAAAAAAAAAATTAATAATAATTTTAGAACAAAGTGTTTGAAAGACAAAAGCCTTCCAATGCATAGTTAAATGGCACTGAGTGATTAATAATTAATGTGTTTGTCAGAAGTTGAATTAGTATGCAGTGTTGCAATGAAAGCACTCCTTAAAAGTGAAATGACTTTTGTAAATCCAGTGGTCAAATGCTGCGTGGCCATGTATACAGTAGCTGTGGCCATGCATTTTCCATTTATTTATAGCCGCCTGACTAGTGGCTGGCCTGTGTGTGCAATTTTACAAAACTTGAAGAGTTTTTGAATATATATATATAAGCGATATGCTTTTTTTTAGAAAAGAAAATTTAAAACATGAAGGGAGAATCAATAAATTATGAATGATTTACTGCCATTGTGTGAACAATATGTAATCTTGTAATCAATAAAAAGTAACTGTAGTCTGATTATGAGTATTTTAAAATGTAATATAATCTAATTTTTGGAATCTGATTATGTAATCCAGATTACATGTAATCTGTTACTACCCAGCACTGTTAAGAGGAATACCTTTGAGAAAAAGAAGTACACTTTAGCATACTTTTAAAAAGAGCACTTATTATGGGAATAATATGCTTTAAAAGAATAAACTTAAGTGTGAATTGAATGTATTGTTTTCGGACACTTAATTGCATGTTATTTTACAATTAAATGAAAATGTATTATAGTTTAAATTGCTATTAAATGCAATTATGTATTTTTTATTTTATTTTTTATTATATTTATTTTTCTGGATTTGGTAGACACTTTTATCTAAAGCAACCTGCAAAATAAACAGTTATGAACCGTAATTATTACAATATAAACCTTTAAATGATACGGTGTTGAACTGTAAAATAGACAGTAAACTATAAGTGCTGTCCCGTAAAACCTAAAATGTTGCTACCGTATTTTTTACAGTAAAGTTCTGGCAACCACAGCTGCTGTTTTTTTACCGTAAATTTTATGGGGATTTTTTTTTTTTTACAGTGTAATTCATAGTACATATTTCACTAGTTGTTGCTTTCCCTGGGATTTGAACCTATGACCTTGGTGTTGTTAGCACCATGCTCTACTGTTTGAGATGCAGAAAAAGCACTACTAGTTGAACTTAAGTGTGCTTTTTGACCAAATTAAATAGGACTTAAATACATCTTTATATGTAATTTCATAATTATTTCTATTCATAGTTTTCAGTCATGTGACTGGCGCAGAGACCTGGAGGGCAAAACTTCCATAGATCTGCTCCATTTGTTTCATGCCACAAATATTTAGATCATTCAAAAGAAGAAAAACAAAAATATTTGAACAAAATGCAAGTTTTGGGTGCTTGTGATCCATATACAGCACCGGCTGCAGTTTTTCAATCACTAAAAACAGCTTGACTTTCTAAAACGCTTAACATAAAAAAACACTTAAAGTACATTAATGGGTAACACTTTAGAATACTGATCCTTCATTAATGAATAACTACACAGGAACATCTGCTTGCCTGTACATAGTATGCATCATCAGTAAGTTGTATACTGAATTTGGTCTTTTATTATCACTGTCTTACTATAGCACTTTAGTACAAACCTAGAAAAAAACTGGTGGGCAGTGGAGGAAAGCCTTGTTTTGCCCTCCAGGTAGACATTCAGGGTGTCACTTCATGTGAAAACTATGAATTGTCTTTGAAATATGGTTAGTGCTGAATGTACTGATAGTGATGATAGTGTACTTTCTTTAAAGGGGGGGTATCACACACAGTTTCTGCCAATCTCATGTTAATCTTGAGTACATATAGAGTAGTATTGCATTCTTCATATCTCTGAAAAGTCTTTAGTTTTATCATATTTATAAAAGATAGATACGCTATACCGAGTCTTTCCGAAAAAAGCCGAGCTCCTGGAGGCGTGCCTGCCGTCAGTGCCGTGGGCGGAGCTAAAGAGTCACGAGCATGCGCAGCTTTTGCGTAGAGATCGTCTGCAAGCTGTGACATCATTATAAATAAAAACGGAACAAAAACGTTCGTGTTGTTTACATTTTATGCACTTGTGCGCCGATTGCCAACAAAACACAGACATCTGATGCAGCTTTACTCACCGCCCGCGATCTGCAAATCCAGCGTCGAACTGGGACTTGTTTACAAAGCATTCATCACCGAAATCCCGGGAACAAACAAACATACGTGCACAACTCCGTTGCTGCCCCGGAAAAACAAACTTCATCCACTGTTCCCTTAACGCTGGGTTCTTTGGGAAGCTGAAAAAGGTAATCTTTCCCTCACAACCAAAAACACACTCCTTCGGTGACAGGAGCTGCGTCTCATTTCGGAGGCTGCGTCCTCCGGAGGTCATATTTGAAGGCTGCATACGTCATCAAGGATGTCATATTTAAGAAAAGTAACCGTAATAAAATTGACTGATATTCATTGTGAGGTGTAAAATACTGTAATTTCTTTCTTACTTTGCAATCTAATGGTTATTTTTCTTAAATGAGACTGCCTCGATGATGTATGCAGTCCCTGAATTGGGACACAGCCATTGTTGAAAAATCTCTCGGCTTCCGTATCCCGAACGAATCGCGTTGATGGGCGTGCTCTTGCTCTGGGTGATGTGTGTGTGCACGCTTATCAGGGAGAAGTGCCTTTACAAGGAATTCCACAATTTATGACGTGAAACAGGCCATACTCGAAAAAAATTCGGCGAAACATGTCCACAACCGGAAGTAGTATATTTGACACAGAAATACTCCGTCATACGTCCAACTCGTGTTTTGAAACTTTGGCCATGTTTAGCTTGAGAATGCAACTCTTTAACAGTGTAAACAAGTCAGAATGCATGAAATAGCATTACACCCCCCTTTAAATACACTTAAGTGGCATTTTATTTTAATAATATTATATATACAAGTACAGTTTTTTTTTTTTTTTTTAAATATACTATAAAGGTGCACATTCAATGTGTTTAAGCACACTTCTTTTTTGCAACGGTATCAAGAAAAACAACACTATTGTCAGAATTGTGACCTCCTGACTAGATTAGCCAATGCATATAGTCACCTCATCCTTCTCCAAAGTGGGAATATTGTCATTAACATCCAGGATGTCTACAGATACAGTAGCTGTAGCAGAATTTCCTTGAGGACCTCCATACATGTCAGCAGCTTGCACCGTAAGAACATAAAAGCTGTGTTCCTGTTCAACAGAAAAGAAAATTAATTAATCTCGACTGTTTGGCAAAAGTAAATGAGTTCTTTGGAAACTACAGACACATAATCACACATATAAATACCAGTTTAACTGGAAACAATTACCTCTCTGTCAAGTGCTGGGTTGCTCACAGAGATTATTCCACTGTCTTTATTTACAGCAAAGAAAAGCTGGCCATTGTTTGGCTCTTGTTTGATTAAGCTGTACGCTATCTTAGTGTGAGGAGTGTTTGGCTCATCTGCATCTTTGGCCACAACTTGTGTTACAATAGTCCCTAGAAAGGACACAGCAATTACAAAAACAAATCTATCTCACTAAATCTTTAAGGTGAAGGATCCTTCATCCCTAATTACAGAAAATCAGACAATGAGGCTCACCAACTTGACTCCCCTCGTAAACGCTGCTTCGTTCTGGCTTGATGAAAACTGGTGAGTTATCATTCTGGTCATCCACAACGAAGTTTATTTTAATATTATCTTCAGCTATGGAGTTGTTAGGGAACCATGCGGTGCCAATAATCTAAGACAAAAAATAAAAATAAAATTAAAAAAGGCTTCTATGACAACATGACTTAATACGGTATTACCTTGAAAAGGCTTTCTGGATTTGGAGTTTGTGGGTATTAAACGGTTTATCAGAAACCGAGAGCAACTGTCACAATTTTTAAACAATAATGATACAAAATGTACCATACATAGTTTAAATAATTGTTTTGGCCAACAAATATTGTAATCAATAAGTTAATTAATTAATTTATGACATTCTAACCTAGATTTTAAAGGGACAGTTCACCCAAAAATGAAAATTTTGTCATCACCCTCAAGTTGTTCCAAACCTGTATGAGTTTCTTTCTTCTGTTGAACACAAAAAATATATTTTAAAGAATGTTGGTAACCAGACAGTTGACGGTACCCATTGACTTCCATAGTATTTATTTTGCTAGTCGATAGGCGTTGTCAACTGTTTGATTAACATTCTTCACAATACCTTCTTTTGTGTTCAACAGAAAGAAGAAATTCATACAGGTTTGGAACAACCTGAGCGTGATTAAGTGATGGCAGGATTTTCATTTTTGGGTGAACTATCCCTTTAAGAAAATGCTTTTGCTAATCAAAGTTTAACTTTTTTTTTTTTTTTAACAACTATAGCAAACATTTTATGACATTGTAATTTTACCTTGGACGACTGAATTTACAAAACTTTTCAGAATGAAGTTTTGAGCTAGATATCTAAAACCAACATACAAATACGTTTTTTAAAATCAACTTTTTATTCAAAAGTTACTGAGATATAGCCCTTGTGACAGCTAGTCCTGGACAATCTACAATATAACACATGACTGTGTACTATATGCTTTATATCTTAATTAATGTGTGTTCGTTATCCTCACAGTGTAGTTTTGTCTCTCCTCACGATCCAGAGGCCGAAGGATGCGAATCCACCCTTTGTATGCGTCTACCATGAAATAACCAATAGGTGGCTGGTCAATTCCTGGACCCCTCAGAGTGTAGCGCAGTGGCACGCTCTGGTCAATGTCTGATTGTATCTGAGAAAGTTAATATTGCAATAATGCAGGTTAGACTGCTGTCACTAAAGATGAGTGTAAAAGGTCCTAAAACCTAGAAAGTTTAAAATCATACTTCAATAACAACTCTCTCATCATGTACTTCTGACATGTGCTGAAATTATATTCAATTCATATTGCTAAGAATTAACTGATTTTAATAACCAAAACTATAATGTTTAGCTCTGTCTTACTAATTTAGCACAGTCCTGTTACCACATGAAAAAAATGTAAAATTCCTTAAAATTGTAACACCCAAAAAGTAACATCAGTTGGGCATTTTATACAGTTTAATGGCATAAAGACAAGTAAATAATCTTTTAACCTTTCATCCCCCCTTTTCCCCCTCAATTTTCACAGACTATAGTGCACAAACTTTTTACACAAAGTTGACTGCATTCACCAAGCTCAGGCTCAAAAATGATCAAACAAGAACTTTTCTTTAATTTATGGAAAATAAGTGGTAACCCTTTATTTCAATAGTCCAATTCAGACTAAGTAACTATAAGTAACTTTTTAACATTCTACTTACTATAAGTAACTTTGCAGCTACATATCAACTAGCAGTCATTAGAGTATTAGTAGACTGTCTGCTTAATATCTGCTAACACTTTATTTTGATGCTCCACCAACAGACATTGACTATAAGGCCCTGTTTCCACCTGGTATTAAGATGCGTTTTGGTTGATCGGATCTCAAGTAGACGAGAGACACATTCCCGTTTACACCTGGTGTTTTAATCCATCTCTTTTGTCCACTTTCAACCACTTCTGTCCTGATTTCTTCGAGGGAAGGGTCTATGGGCGGGTAAATGTATGGGCTTTTTCAGAAGTTTTGACTTAATAGACGAAATAACCGCACGCAATTTACATACGAACGTGACCGGAGACAACAGAAAACATGGAGAGCAGCAGCTTTCGTTTTTGCTCTGACACAGCCACGAGACTGAATGCAGTAAGTGCATGTTAGAAAACAGAAATGTTTAGAGAACATTGTGCTTAGAATGACTTTCGTCTTCAAACCAAACTTATTGCTTCAGTCGGCAAAGTTTAAATCCAGTCTGGCTAGCGGGCTTCCTATAATGTTTACGCATTAGTAGGCAGTCTTTAGCAACTGTTCGAACACATTCGACCACATGAGCATCTACACTACGAAAGCATTCAGGTCGAATGCATTTTTGGCCCTGTTTCCACCTGGTATTAAGATGCATTTTTGGTCATTTGGATCACAAGACGCTAAATACAGCTGTAAATGGGGTGTAAAGCATTTTGAGCTTGTCCACTTTCGACCACTTCCAGAGGTTGTCGAAAATGCATTTGACCGAATTGTTTTTGTAGTGGAAACGCTCATGTGGTCGAATGTGTTCGAACAGCCACAAAAGACCGCCTACTCTCCTCCTACTGACCTAACGCGTAAGGTAAGCGTGCGCTAGCCAGACTGGATTTAAACTTTGTCAGCTGAAGACCCGTTTGGTTTGAAGACAAAAAAACATACCAAGCACAATGTTCCTGATTTCTAACACACACTCAACAGCGTTCGGCTGGTCTTGCGGCTGTCAGAGCAGAAATGAAAGCTGCTGATCTCCGTATGTTTTTCTGTTATCTCCGGACGCATTCATATGTAAATTGTGCAAGCTTATTTTGTCCATTAGACTGAAAGATCTGAAAAAACCTTAACATTTATCCACCTATAATTCCTCCCCTCGAAGAAATCAGGACAGAAGTGGTTGAAAGTGGACAAAAGAGACAGATTAAAACGCCAGGTGTAAACGGGTATGTGTCTCCCTCGTCTACTTGTGATCCGATCGACCAAAATGCATCTTAATACCAGGTGGAAACAGGGTCTTTGACTACCTCTGGAAGTGGTTGAAAGTGGACAAGCTCAAAGCGTTTTAGACCCCATTTACACCTGTGTTCAGTGTTGTCCACATGTGATCTGATCGACAGAAACACATCTTAATACCAGGTGTAAACAGGGCCTAAGTAACTTTGCAAGTACATGCCAACTTATTCTACTAACCCTAAACCTAACCTAAGTCTACTAATACTCTAATGAGAGTTAGTTGACATGTAGTTGCAAATTAATGAGAGTTAGTTGACACACATAGGCTATGAGTTATAATGTCTAAAGTGGACTATCGAAATAAAGTGTAACCAAACAGGTTTTAAAGTAAATACAAACCAACATTTGTTGCCAAACTAGCTAATCCCTCTTGAGTGATAACTTCATTTAGACTACATTTCCAACACCGTAACCCTGTCATTATTTTAACGTAATTAATTTTGTCTAAATCTGTAATTGGACATATCCCAATTTTTTGTAACAAGCCTGATTGGAAAATAAAACAGGTAATATAATGTAGTTTGTACCCTTTTTGTGGAACGTGCTGACAACTGGCTGTGTAACAGATTTAATTTTTTAATAGAGAAATTGATTTACTGAGTAAGTATAAACTGAATAACTTGAATATTATTATCGAAGCCGGCATTGCTGTACATGCAACGTGTGGAGAGAATTGCTGTATTTTATGGTGTTTCTATTACCTTGCTGACATATTGCTCATTACTGTAGTCCACATTTTCTGAAATCTTTTTAACAGGTACAATCCATTCCCTTTTTTGACGCTGCTTCTGTGAACCTGTCCAGCAGTCTCCAGTGCTCAAGATCTGTAAAAAGCAAAACAAAAAAAACTTAACGCATAACAAAAGCTATAGTATTTGCTCCATAATGCTTTTTAAAATATAATGTTATGCTATTTTCTTTTAACTGTAGCCTGGTGGTTAGGTTTAAAGGATTAGTTCACTTTAAAATGAAAATGATCCCATGATTCACTCACCTTCAAGCCATCCTAGGTGTATATGACTTTCTTCTTTCTGATGAACACAATCGGAGAAATATTAATAAACGCATCCAAGCTTTATAATGGCAGTGAACGGGATCAACGAGTATGAGCTGAAGAAAGTGCCTCCATCCATCATAAACGTATTCCACACGGCTTTCGTACGTTCGTATTCAACGTACGAAAAATGCGTTTTGAACTGTGTTACACTTTCTTCCTATGTTGAATACGGAAGGCGGTCTGGTGGAAGCTGGATATTTTACTCCATAACTTGTTAAATATGGATATTTTTCTTACACAAACACATCGCTTCACTTCAGAAGGGCTTTATTAACCCCCCGAAGCCATGTGGAGAACATATTTATGATGGATGGATGTGGACGGAGGCACTTTCTTCAGCTCATACTTGTAGATCCCGTTTACTGCCATTATAAAGCTTGGATGCGTCAGGATATTTATTAATATAACTCAGATTGTGTTCATCAGAACGAAGAAAGTCATATACACCTAGGATGGCTTGAGGGTGAGTGAAGCTTGGGGTAATTTTCATTTTAAAGTAAACTAATCCTTTAATTGCTACGTTCTTTAACAATGATAAACGGTTGTGCTTTTTTTTTTTTTTTGTGGTAATGGAACCTTGTTTATGAAGGTAATGAAACACGAGACAAAAGAATGTGCCAATATTTACTACCCCAATCATTTGATTATCTTCTAAGTCACCTGGATTTACATATGAAACAGGAAATCTCAAAGGATAACTCATCACATGCCAATGGCTAGAAGGCTGTCTGTTGTGTAAGAGCAGCTTCATAAAATCATCACATTCCACTTGACTGTAGAATTCAGACTGAAGAAGTCTGCCCCAAGGAAGTAAAGAGTAGTGGAAAAACGGGGCACAACCTAACACTTTTTGGCTTTCCCAGTTTGTGTAAATCCACTTGGGGTTTAAAAGTATTTGTTTTCCCCACATTAATTTCACACATTTCTAGTATAATTATGTGGTTTTTGTTCATTAATCAGTGTATAATTTTTATTATTTACCCCGAAAGAATGTAAGTGAACCGTGACAACATGCCCCATAGGTGAGGCATGTTGTAACATGTGACGGGATGTGTAGCCAAGTATGGTGTCCCATACTCAAATTTGTGCCACGCGCACACACACAGCAGTGAGTAGTGAACACACACCCGGAGCAGCCACCTGGGGAGCGATTGTCCCAAATTTTGGTAACAAGTCTAATTTGTGATTTGTGGCATTTCTTTTGGGCAATTGGGGGTTAGGGGCCTTGCTCAAGGGTGCCTCATTTGTGTGTAATGAGAGCGCTGTTTATTCACTTCCCCCACCTACATTTCCTGCCGGTACTGAGACTCGAACCCGCAGCCTTGAGGTTACAAGTCCGACTCTCTAACCAGTAGGCCACAGGTCTGACTCTCTGACCACTGACTCTCAGCCTTTATTCTCAATAGAATTCTGTGAATGTGAATTATATTGCATAGAATAGCATAGTTCTAATAGGGGCACATTGTAACGCAGTGTTAACATCCCCCATCTGCGCAGCTGGGATTTAAACTCGGCTAGTGTCTCCTACTGGTTAGATAAGCATTAAAGAACTATCCAAACTGTGTGGAAACTTTTAAACCATGTGTGTTACAACTAGCCCGCGTCAGGTTGTGCCTCAATAACTCCTACTGAGAAATGATGAGTTAATGTGTCAAAATTCGAATTGTAGTCACACTTGGTGTCTTTAACTGCTATGCACTATGTAAAAAAACATATTCGATACAATGTACTTAACGTGTTCATGTTGCATTGCAAAACACTTGCTGCTATTGAGGTGGGATACGGGACGTGTACGTGGCGTCTGTATTATATAACATGTAAGTTGTGTTGACCATAAATGTAACTGGCACATTGATGGATATTTCAGTGGATATTTCATTTTAACTGAATAACTAATTTTAATTTTTAAATAAATAATAAATAAATGTTTTACTGAGGAGAGTTAATGTATTCAAAGACATGTAGAGGCAGATATTGAAACATCTTCCACAGTATGATATCCTATGGATTTGTTCATGTTAGCCCTATCACAAACCTAGTTTGCCCAGCTTAACTTTCAGGTAGGACTGCTCAAAATGTGAAGACAGTTCTGCACTAACAACACAGTTACAAGTGAACATTCATTGCAATATTGATATTTTGTATGTGAGGTCTCTCATTTAAGACTTCCAAATGTAAAAAAAGAGTAGATGACTTTCTTAATTGGTAGTTTTGTCTTGTTCTACATAAAAATATCTAAACATCCTTGAAACATCCTATTATTATTCTATTAAATCTATTATTCTTTTAAATCTTGAGGTAACACTTTATTTTAGGGTCTTTTAACTAGTTGCTTATCATCATGCATATTACTAGGATATTAAGCACATATTAATGCCTTATTCTGCATGATCTTATTCTACATTATTAATCCTACCCAATACCTAAACTTAACAACTACCTTACTAACTATTAATAAGCAGTAAATTAGGAGTTAATTGAGGGAAAAGTCGTAGTTAATAGTTTATATGTGTTCCCTATACTAAAGTGTTACCAATCTTGAATTATTTTTTGGTATTTAGGTTTAATCATAAAAAAATCATAATCATTAAAAACAAACAAAAAAACAGTGATGTTACAATCATTACGGAATAGCATTTTGCTACCTGTATATGTACTGTAAAAAAATGATTTTTCAAAGTTGTAAATAAAACAAAGATTACTGGTGTATGTTTCAGTTTTTCTTCTTGAAAATTAAATATTTCATTCAAAATGTTACTTGCTGTTGTATTGTAATTGTTTGTGAAATTTACTAGCAATTTCTGAGTAAAATTTTTCTATATCAATTTTCTCATTAAATTACATTATGCTATTATAGCAACCTCTTTGAGGAATTAAAATAAGTTTGCTACTGTAAAATATACTGATTATAATGCGATAATGTGGTACTAAAGGCATTTATTTACTCGCAAACAGAATTGTGCTTCTTTCCCTTAAAAAGTAGAAAGAGATTCATATCTTTTTCTTATAATTGCTTTGTTACATGTAGGCTAATTTTCAGTATTACATAATTTTTTACTTAATCTAAAAAGCATATTTGACAAATATTTTCCAATAAATATACATGCATCATTTGTCTTTTAAAATATAATATTACTGGTAACATTTTACAGAAAGGTTAATGCAAGTTAGTGAATGCATTAACTAACAATGATCGATACATTTTTTACAGTAGTTATTATTCTTTGTTAATGTTAGTTAATAAAAAAAATGCAACTGTTCGTTGTTAGTTCATGTTAGCTGAGGGTTGTGTTTTTCAAAAGCATTGTGAGTGAAGTTGTTCGTAGAGACTATTGGTGTAATGGGGTCTTATGATGCTGTCGGGAAACGTGGCCCATGTCCATTAAATAATATTAACAGATTCAACTTTTGATTTTAATAATGTTTTAGGAAATGTTGAAATTAACATTAACTAAGATTAATAAACACTTTAGAAGTATTTTTTCATTGTTGGTTTATCTTAACAAATGAAACTTTTTTGTAATGTGTTACTATATAATTATAATGTATGATAAGGTTACAGTTAACCAAATAACAGGTTTTAACAGCAGCATTGCTGCCTTTTCTGTTCAATTTTAATAGTGCCGTTTTTCTTCTCAGGTACATTTATTAATAGTTTTGGTACTATTTAGATATTCGGTAACACTTTATTTTAAGGTGACGTAGTTACACGTTACTACACGTACTTATTATAGTAACAGTAAATTAAGCATAATTACAAGTAACTAACCCCAAACCAAACCCTAACCGTAACTCTATAGTAAATACATGTAGTTAATTAATATTACTCAGTACTTATTTAAGTAATTACAATGTAACTACATCACCTTAAAATAAAGTGTAACCAAACATTTTGGTAACACTATATTTTGATGGCCTACTTCTTTTGACTATAAGTAACTTTGCAACTACATGTCAACTAACTCTCGTTAGAGTATTAGTAAGTCATCCCATCTCTTTCTACTTACCTGCAATGTGATGAGCAGAAACAATGTCAAAGCCAACAAAGAGTGAGGAAACATCTTCTTGGAGAGATGAAAGAGATCTGTCAGTGAGTGTTGTCACTGGCAGAGTTTCAAAGTGTTTGCGCACTGTTCTTGATACCACAAAAATATAAGGCTCAAACCATATTTTGGTCCGCCCAAAAATGACAGCTTCACTACGTGTCTGCGTGCAGGTTAGGGAGTAACATATTAATTATGGTAGAGAGGACAAATCTATCTGTTCCTGCTTAAAGAGAAAGAAAAGACACCATAAAGCCCTTTAAAAACAGATTATTTTTTCTACACAAACAACACATACTAAGGTGTGGTATTGTTCTTTAAAAGTTCGGTTGTTTTGAAAGTTAATTTTAAATAATGAATGAAAATGAAAGTAAAATATGCATTTTAATTACCTTTTGAGTTATGTATTGTGACATGACTGTTGGTGCAGTTCTAAGGAAGCTGGAGCTGTAAACACGGAACCACACGACATTTTCTTGTACTTCACCACAATAGCTACAGGGCTTTTTTTTTAATGATTTTATTTGTGTCTGTGGCCTAGTGTGAGTAATGCATTATGTATATTGATTCTGAAGAAAATTCTTAGATAATTACTTTATATGAACTAAGGCAAAAGTTATTAAAAGACGTTACGTTAAAGAGTCATGCCATTTTCGTAGTCAGAAACCTGTCTTTGATTTGATTCGCATCAGTTCAAACCTGTTTGCTTTATGCAGCAGTTCCTTGTGAAGTTACCAGCTAATTTATTGAATTTTTATATTTAAACATTTATTTACTCATCAAAGCCAGTTGTTTTTCAACCGCTCTACCGACTTACTAAAATCATGAAAGCTACCCTTAGAGTGACGTTTTAACCTGTCCACTGTCTATTACAGTAATATAAGTACGCGTATATTACGTAACGTGTAAGTTGTGTTGCGTAGTGTTCCGTTGAAGTTCCATTGAAAATGTAACCGCTGTACTGATGTATATTTCAAAGTGCTTTCTGTATTTTAACAGATAACAAATATTGGGTTACACTTTATTTTTCGATTTCCAGCTCTACTGGGTGTTTGCCCTGCACGCTTGATAAACAAACTCCAGCTGGTCCAAAACACAGCAGCTAGAGTTCTTACTAGAACCAGGAAGTATGACCATATTAGCCCGGTTCTGTCAACACTGCATTGGCTCCCTATTATTACACCTATTAAACATCGTATAGATTTTACTTATTACTTACAAAGCACTAAATGGTTTAGTTCCCCAGTACCTGAGCGAGCTCTTAACGCATTATAGTTCTTCACGTCTATTGCGATCTCAGAATTCTGGCCAGTTGATAATACCTAGAATATCAAAATCAACTGCTGGTGGTAGATCCTTCTCCTATTTGGCACCTAAACTCTGGAACAATCTTCCTAGCATTGTTCGGGAAGCAGACACACTCTGTCAGTTTAAATCTAGACTAAAAACGCATCTCTTTAACCTGGCATACACATAACACATTATCAATTTATGTTTTCAGATCCGTTAAAGGATTGTTATTAGGTCAGCCGGAACCGGGAACATTTCCTATAACACCAGATGTACTCGTTACATCAGAAGAAGAATGGCATCTACGCTAATATTAGTCGCTCTGTTTATCCCGAGGTCTACCGGAGTCAGCCGTATCCGGGCCGTATTCAGTTGAGATTGAGGACCTGCGCCTAGACACGACGACACCGCAGCCCTGAAGTGTCAGCAGAGATTGTGTCAACTAGATCATCCCCTGTGAATGCCTCACCGACACGACAGCCAGAGGCAAAAATTCGCAGCAAACCGTCCCATCCATACCTGCGTGATGAATACGATCTTCAACTAGATGGAACTGGATTAAATGTTTTGATTGTTGCAATCCCAATCGGATTTATGACCTGTAAAGCTGCCTAAATCATAATTATGCACTGTTCGCTGTCGGCCAGAGGAGAACTGGCCCCCCGACTGAGCCTGGTTTCTCCCAAGGTTTTTTTCTCCATTTTTATCACCTGTTTGTCACCTGATGTCACCTGTTGGAGTTTGGGTTCCTTGCCGCTGTCGCCTTTGGCTTGCTTAGTTGGGGACGCTTGATATTCAACAATGTTTTCTGATCTGCCTGCATTGACACCATTGTATGCGAACAGAACTGAGCTGGACGATGATATCCAGTGCTGATAGATATATAGACAAATGAACTAAATTAATAACTATTGATTTTTACAACAGAATGAATCAATACTGAATTTATTTAAGCTGGTCAATGACACCATTTTCTTTAAGAGCTGCTGTGTAGCCAGAATTATTTACCAGTTATCACTGTAAAGCTGATTTTGACACAATCTGCATTGTAAAAAGCGCTATATAAATAAAGGTGACTTGACTTGACTACAGTGTAATTATACATTTAAGTACTGAGTAATAATAATTAACCTCATGTGCTTACTATAGGTTCGGATTTAGGATGAGGGTTTGATTTAGGGTTAATTGCATTTAGTTATGCATAATTTCTAGTTATAACTACAGTAACTACATGTAACATGTAACAATGACTAAAATAGTGTTACCCACTTTATTTTAAGGTGTCTGTGTTACAGTGTAATTATGCATTTAAGTACTGTGTAATAATAATTAACTGCATGGACTTACTATATGGTTATGGTTAGGATTGGGGTTTGGCTTAGGGTTAATTGCATGTAATTTTGCATAATTTATTGTTATTACTACAGTAAGTACATGTAACATGTGTAACAAGGACACTGTAAAATAAAGTGTTACCAGTTTAGGTATTGGCTAGGATTATGGCATGTAGAATATGGTCATGCAGAAAAATGTGCTTTATAAGTACTAATAAACAGCCAATATTGTAGTATGCTAATAAGCAACTAGTTAATAGTGAGAATTTGACCCTAAAGTGTTACCGGTTAGGGTTAGGTGTTAGCGTTCAGGTAAGTAGAATAAGTTGACATATAGTTGCAAAGTTACTTATAGTCAGTAGAAGGTCTGTTGGTGGAGCATCAAAATAAAGTGTCAGGAAACAGACAGTCTACTAAATCTCTAATGACTGCTAGTTGCTAGTTGACTGCAAGATTACTCATTACTAGAATGTCTAAAGTGGACCATCGAAATAAGGTGTTACAAAATATTGTATTTCATTGCTTTAAGAACATTCTAGTAAACTACTAACTGGGAATAAAAGTGGAAAAGAGGATAAAATTACATGTTATAGTGCCTGTGTAAAGACAAACCAAGATATCATTCATTAATTTGGAAGAGCAGACCACAAGAGAGTAGTATCTGTTGTGTTTTTAATATTGTTACAGTGCAAAGATAAAAGAAAATAATCTGGATGAACAGCGCATAAGATATAAAAGAGCTCTTGTCTCAGACATTCTTGTGATATCAGTCACATTATAATACCATTCATTATTTTTCTGATGGATAAAAATAGAGCATCCAATTCTTTTGAGTGGCAGTTCCCAAAACCCGCACCCATATTTTAACAAAAGTTGGATCTCTCTGTTGGTTATCTCTGTGTTTCCAGTTTTAGTTGACATTTGCCCACAGACAGATACAGCTTTACACTGGATGACATTAAAATGGCTTTTTATTGTGTTTTGGTAGTCTTTTCCATAGTCAAACATATCAAACATTTATAAAAAATGAACATTAAAAAAAAAGAGAAAAAAAAGAAAAGAAATTCTAAACAGCCTTATGCTGCTTTACTATATATTTTATTGACCCCTGAAAAATGTTTCACTGTCAAAACAAGTACCATACTTTCCCAACATGCAGCTATGAGTCCATTTCTGGGAAAGTTGGAACCCACTGCCCGCCCCTTTAACAAACAAGTGAAAAGCAACCATTTTGGGGTACCAAACCAGAGCTGTCAATAGAAAAAGCCCAGCACCGCAACTTTACTATTTTTTTTTTTTCTCAAATGTTTTGAGAAAAGAAATACAATTTTACAAATATAACTCTTTTACATAACATTCATTTCATACACAAACATTATTGCTTGGAATGTGGGTTTGATCTTGGCATTTAAACACACTGCAAAGGAAAACCACAAGCTTCTAAACAGACCGTACTAATGAGACTTGCTTTTTATTTGTTTACAACAAGTGATTAAAAAGAGGAATGAACAATACCGTAAAAATGCACACCATACTCTGATCTTTTCCATAAATGCCTTCCTAAAACATAAATTGTAGTTCACCTGATGCCAAAAGTGATTTATGAATTGTCTTTTACAGTACTGTACATTTCAGGATACGAAAAAACATCTGCCCTTCTCAGTCTTTTGAGACGACTGTACTTGACTGATTTATGCATTTAACAGAGTGTTCTCATATATCTGCTGTTTACTAAAATAGCTTCGAGGTGATTTGAATAAACTACACTGGAATGGCCTCAGGGCTACCAGAACGGCATATTATGTGCAAACAACAGTCTTTACAGAACACACACACTGAATGCATACATACAGTAACATATTACCTATATGCACAAAAAAAAAAAAAGAAAGGAAGAAATTCATGTATAGTCCACTACACATACAGAGAAGTAAACTCAAGGGCATTAAAACCAGTTTTTCAAGCATTAATTTGTATATTCTCCATGACCTAACATGTTCACAACATGATACTCTAATGATTGGCATGCATGAGCTGAAAATTTCAAGACTTTTTACGGCTTTCTAAACCCTCTAACACTTTCACAACTGTACACGTACTGTATGAGCGTTGCATTGTTACTTGATACTTTGTGTTGTCACCTTTCTCTCCTGGACAACAACTTTATGTGATGATGGATTTTGGTTAATCTGGACAGATGAGCCATTCAATCCAACGTTACCAATAAAGGACCCTGCTGCGGATGCCATGCCCCTTTGAAGACCCCCCTGGACCATACCTGATCCCCCTTTATTCTCCACATAAAGGACATTTTGATTTCCTCCATGAATGGAAACACCTCTTTTGATGGACCCCTGAATCACCTGGCCCCCTTGTCCATCCACAACCATCAGGCCCTGAGATCCAGCAACTCCTCTCTGAAGTGTCCCCTGAAGGACTTGACCGCCTGTGGCTCCCCCATCCACCAAAAGCACTTGTGATCCAGACATATTACTTGTGTGCAGCAGTCCATTGTTCAGAGCCTGAGCAGATCCACTCCTGTCCACAAGCACCATTCTCTCGCCACGATTCAGGGTATTCGACGCTATGTTGGTGCCCTGGACGACAACCCCCTCGGCTACTGGGCCGCTGTTCAGCACGTACATGCCCTGTCCCATGGTGGGCCTTTCAGCGAGCAGTACCGTGCTGGGCTGCTGCTCGACCATGTAGTACATCGGCTGCTGTTGCATCAGGTACGTTGGAGCCGGCTGGACACTCGCAATCATTGTGGGCCGGTTGTCTGTGACAAGCACGTTCTCCACAAGAGTAGATGATGTCGCAGCCGTGTTGGAAGCCACATTCATTACATTTGTAGATACATTGGTTGATGAAGACACCACCTCGGTACGGTCCACGACAGGTTTGGGAGGGGGAGGAAGAGGAGTGGGGACCTCGGTCTTTTTACCTCCACATATTTCGGCGAGAGTGGTGAACTTTGGCCCAAGGTCATTCAGAAACTCTAGGTCATTGTTATCTTCGAGCATGCTGCAGCAGCCGACAGAGCCAACAGGGGAGCCCTTCCCCTCATAACCATACACCATCGGTTCATTCTTAGCAAATCCATCCTCCATTCCTCGGCTTTTCTGTAATACACAGAGCAATATATATATATATATGTGATCCACATAGAGATAGATGATAGTGCAGTGTAGTATTGTCAAAAATATCGATTTTTCGATACATATCGATACTGAAATATCTGAAACTCTTCTAATACTCATTTTTCTCAGAATAGATACACGATACCAGCTGCTCTTTCTCTCTCATCTCTCCGACAGAGAGTTGACACACAAACCCTCCTCCCCTCACTCGTTTCATTTGTTCCGGATGAATATTGTTTGTGTTACAGTAGTGTTGTCAAAAGTACTGACTTAAAAAGTTTTAAAATGTGATGCTTTGAGATTCGTAAACAACTCTGATTGGCCATTTTGTTCACGCGCTCAACATATATGTCTGTGATTGTCTACTATGATTAACGCACGGGAGTGTTTGAAAGCACAGAAGTGTTTGAATTTGAAAGCATTTTGAAAGTGGGCGAAAGTGGGTTTGAAAGCAAATTTCAAACGCTCCTTTGTATATCTCTGCAAGCGCTTGGCGAAGAGCATCGTTGATGTCTATTTACTACATGTTTTTGAAGCGTTGATCATTGTAGCCAATCACAGACATATCTGATGAGCACATGAACACAAAGGCCAATCAGAAGTGTTTACGAATCCACTCAACAGCGCTCAAAGCGTCATATTTTTAAAATGTCAGTATCGACTGGGTATCGAAGTCGTTACTTTTGACAACACTGTTACAGGGCATGAAATTCGATGTGGGATTGCGCATAATTTTACTCATTCCCACAGATTTTGTGCTCACACCCAAAGTGCGCCAAATAAAGCCGCCTCTCAGTACTAAATTGAGCTCTTTTTCGCTGCTTATTGAGCTTAAACAGTCAAATACACACAAAATAATGTCAATATGCCAGTCTAGGTGAGTATTCATGTAAACACAGTCAGTTATGTTTTAAGTGAACATAAACCGTTGAGAAAGAAAACACATGTGTAACAGTATAATGGATCTGTGCGTCAGGTCTTAAAGTGACAGCAGCCTAATATACCTGCTGCCAAATTATGAGATAATATTAAAATATCTATATGGCAGTTTTCCACCATGGTATCGATGTGGCCAGTAAAAAGCTGAGTGGCTAGTAACTTTGGAAAACCACTAGCCACATGACTAGTGAGCAAAAAAGTTAATGTCAAGCCCTGGATAGATAGATAGACAGGAAGACAGACAAATAGAGAGATAGTTTATATACACATTATCCTGTAGCTATATATTACCTGTGAATAGTATTCACCCAGGAACATTTCAGACACAGCCATTCCATCAAAATCTCCAGCCACTTCTCTACTCATAAAGTTGTCATTTCTCCTCATCGAGTCTATGTAGGCCAATTCCATGTCATTGTAGCCACGACCACCCATTGTGGAAGAGGACTCCATGTAGCCTCCTGCTCCTCCTACGCCAGACGCAAAACGCATACCACCCACATTTTTGGATATTAAACCGATCATCCCACCGTCAGTATTGTCGCCCGGGCCCAATACTGGAACATCCTGTCAGAGACAAAATGGTTTGATTTATTTAGCTTTATGTCAAAAACACAGTAACATCTCAATCAGATGTTGTTCCTGATAACATATCATACCCATTACATAAATCAATGAGATGTTAAATTTCTTACCCTGTCCTCTCCCTGGCCCTCAGTATGGTAAGAGATGAGATGCTCTTTAGTGTCATAGGGCATGTCTGTAAAAGCTCCCGCCATCCCAGCAGTTCCACACTGACAGAGCAGCAACAGGAGTGGGATGACTGTAACAGAGGAGAAATACAGCATTTATTTCAGCACCATAATAACTATCAATCATAATCTGTCTGTGAACTTAGTTACTTACGCAATAATGCAAGCAATCCAAGGAAGAGCAGGCCAATTCCAGCAGGTCCAAATCTTGACCCCTTCTTAGAAGCTGATAAAGCTCGGGCACAAGCCCCCTGGTCTGTACAGGTACACACTTCCACCACTATTTTCTGGGGTTCTGGACATCCCAACCCCTGCTGGTCCTTAACATCCACCGTCAGCTCATGTTCTCCCGGCCACAGCTTTTCATGTGTCCTGAAGATGGCAGTGGTATCTGAGAAGAAGAACAGAAGTTCTCAACCACAGAGTCAGTAGTGACATCCCGATTATTGTCTAGTAGTGGTGTAATGCTACATGTATTCCTCCTGAACCCTTACGGAACGGGCGTCACGGTTCGGTGCATACAGTCAGATGACGAATACAGTCAGTCACAGGCGATCCACACTACAATCCAGAAGGGGGCACGTGGTAATGTAACGCTGTTTGCCAGCGCAGAAGAAGAGGAACAGACTATCTATGCATAGATATGTTTATGTGTAATCTCTCAACTAGTGTTTCAACCGCAGAAAGACATCAATAAAATATCTTGAGAATAATATCTCACGTAGCATTACATTTACCTCAGGCAAGTCATTTAGTGTCCACAGCATGTTAGTTCACTAGAGAAATGAACTCTAGAGGGAGCATTTCACTAAATATATGCACTTCATTAGCTTATATATTCATTATATTTACTTTACCTGTTAGTGATGTCTTAATTATGTTTAAATAAATTTGTCAGTAACTGTGTAAATGATTATATTTAAAAAAAAAAATGAATTGGAGTAGAAAAATAATTGAAAAATTAATTAGATTTTTTTTATTTATTTGAGTGTTGATTATTATATCTAAAAATAAATAGCAACTGAATGTAATAGTTTGGGCTCTGTTGTTAGTTGTAACCTTTAATATTATAGTAATGTGCAAGAAAGGGCTCCCTGTATATAGTTTACAGCATTAGCTGAGATAGATTTTTTTATCCTTAAGAAAATGTTAATTATAATTGAGACACAATTTGTCCAAAAAAACACTGTTTAATAAAAAAAGAAGAAAAAAGAATCAATTTTATGTTTAGTTTTCTCCCCCTGCTGTACCGAACCCGTACCGAACTGTGACTTCAATCCCGAGGTACGTACCAAACCATCATGTTTGTGTACCGTTACAGCCCTACTGATTAGTACTTCATTTTTTGAATTCTTACATTAAAAAATACCTCAAATAGTTTTATAAAATGGATAGTTCCTGTCCTTGATTCTGATTGGTTGAGCTGCATTTGAAGCCATTGTAAATTACATTATAAATTACAATCATACACCTGTGACCTCATTACATCAGTAGCCTATAACTGTGCCACTGCCTCTGTGTGTTGACACAGGTTCCATAAATGATGTATTTCAGCAAAAATAACTGTTTATTATTTAGGTAATGACGTATGAGTGACCCCTGCTGGCGATATGTTGAATAATTCACCTTTAATTTTGAGACCACACCCTTCCCTGTCAAAGAAAATCTTTTCATATGGGAGATATGTTGATGTATGTGTGTGTGTGTGTGTGTGTGTGTGATCTAAATTCACTATAAACCACGGCTTCCTGGGGCTTATTGCTGTATTAAACATGTAGGCCAAGAAGATCAATTTTTAATCATTTTTATTCTTTGCTTTGATTATAATTTCTTAGGCATTTCTTGTGATTATTTTTACATCCTTTTTATGTAAAGCACTTTGAATTACCATTGTGTATGAAATGTGCTATATAAATAAACTTGCCTTGCCTTGCCTTACCATTTAAATGCTCGATTGACCATTTCCCCTTGGTTCCTTCTGGGACAACACTGAAGGTGAATGGAGCTCCATTGGGTGGTGCATCCTCATCCACTGCAGTGACTAAAACCGCGTCCTTTTCAGTACAAAGCGTCTGGACTTTGCTTGCCAAAGTGGGGCAGTGGTCATTAAAATCCTCTACCTGGATGGCAATGGTGCCTGTTGCTGTCTTAGAAGGCAAGTCTATAAGAGAGGGGAAAGAAATACATATTTCAAAATAAATAAATAAAAAAATGAAACAATTATATTTTATATTTACATTTTATGTAAACATTATAATACTATGATATAAAATAAAAATATATATATAAATAACAAGTGTCGAAAAAGTAAAATAAAAGAAAGCCTTTGGGCTAAAATAAAATAAAAAAAAATTAAAAAATTAAAAAGAAATAAAAAAGAAGAGAATAAATTGTAAATGAATGGCATAAATGAATTAAATAATGTAAACTGACATTTGTACAATATAACTTGTAGATAGTTACATATTCAAACATCTCTGACTCAAGTTTTCAGTAACTATTGTTGATTAATGTGAATATGCTGCCATCTTCAGGACAGGTTATGTATCTGCAATGTCCTGTGGTCATTATGTTAAACAATATGGCACACTTGGAAGTATGAAGTCAAACCTGGCAACAGTTCAAAAATACTTTTTTATAGAAATATTAGAAAATTAAAACAGCTGGCAAATCTACATCCTTATAAAACAACAAAGATTGAAATGTTTTCCCTTTTCCCTGGAACCTACCTTGAGTTATGCTGTAAATCTGGGCATAGTAGGTGCCGTTAACTAGATACTTGGACTCGCGGTCAGGAGCCTTGTTCATTCGAATGGACCCAGTTTTCTCATCGATGGTCAGCCAGTTATCTGGGTCAAATGCTTTAATATACCTATAGGAAAAGGGAACATAGTTCAGGCTCATTTCTTATTGATTTAAATGCCGTTTTCTTTTAATTTTTGATAGAACTGTTTTGATGTAAACATACTTTACGTTGGTAGCTTCCAATCCTGTGTCTGTATCAATAGCCGGGTACTTTGCGATGACCTCATTGCTGTTAAAAGTCTTGCCTTCGGAGATGTGGATGGCTTTTGTTTGGGGCCAGAACTTGGGACCTTCTGGCTGGTTTTTCACCTTTATGTTCACGTTGTAGAGCTGACTGCCTGACGATGACCATGAACTGCTACCTGCACCTCCACCACCACCACCACCGCCGCCTCCTCCTCCGCCTCCTCCGCCGCCTCCTCCTCCTTCTCCTCCTCCTGCACCGTCGCCGCCGCTGCCCCCAAAGCCAAAACTCATTCCAGAGTTTTGTGAAGACACAGAGGGGTGGAACGGAGCTTTGTTGCGTACACCGATGCGAAGTTTCAGGTCTTTGACGTCCTCATAATCAACAGCCTGCAGGGAAAATGGACATGACTTTCTTCAGGCAAATGGCTGAGAGTATAATCCGCTTCAGAACAGTTCAATGCTAGTGTGTACGAGTTAGTATGTAAGAATGCTAGTGTTAAATGCTAAATAACTAGAAATGTCAAAAGTACCAATACTTTTAAATGCCCACTGAAGTGCCCTGAACGCGCAGCATTATTCACTGTGTTGATGGAATTTTCACTGAAACAGGAAGACAGGGCGGGGCATATCAAACAGCTAGGCTCCTCCCCTTTTTAAAAATAGCCAATGGTGTTAGAAGTAAAAACATTGTTAAAATAGTCAATGTGACTACAGTGGTTCAACCTTAATGTTATGAAGCGACAAGAATCATTTTTGTGCGCAAAAACAAAACAAAAATAACTTTATTCAACAAATTCGTCTCTCCCCTGTCATTCTGCTATGGTATTTTCGTTGCAGCGCTTCCAGGTTCTATGTCCGAATGGCGGCTCAGTATTGGCCAATAATGAGCCGGCGTTCTGACGTAAACACGGAAACGCAGCACTGCTCCAACTGCGTAACAGACTGACAGAGAGAGGAAAGATTGTAGAATAAAGTCATTTTTTTGTTTGGTTTTTGAGCACAAAAAGTATTCTCGTCGCGTCATAACATTAAGGTTGAACCACTGTACTCACGTTGACTTTTTTAACGATGTTTTTACTACTTTTCTGGACACTGAATGTGGTAATTTCGTTGCTTTCAATGCAGGATAAAAAAACCTGTCGGATTTCATCAAAAATATCTTAATTTGTGTTCCGAAGATGAACGAAGGTCTTACGGGTATGAAACGAGATCAGGGTGAGTAATTAATGACAGAAATTTCATTTTAAACAACAGTACTGAAAAGAAAAAGAGAAACCGGCCTTACTTTATTTCTTTACTGTTTACTTGAATAATTATTGCAAGTTGTTGCTTCAATTTGTTAATATTTATATTAATAATTAACTTTTTAAATTAAACAGTGTGTTGAATAACAAATGAGTTTTTCATGTGGTGTCAAAATTGGCATTGAGAATTTGACCAACATTGGTATCAATACTGACATTTCGGTATCATGACTAACCTACTAGAAAGAAATATGAAAAATTGCACACCTTGTCAAGCATCAGGACTGCCTGATTGGTCTTTGAGTCCATTTGAATGCTGAAGTATCCAGCTTCATTGCCTGATTCAATAAAGCAATCGGCCACCCAGTTGTCCGTGTCCTTAAGATCCAAGTCACTTGCTTTGAGTCTCATCACCTCCACTTTCTCTGTATTTTCCTCAATACTGGCCTCATACTATGGAGAATGAAAAAACGTATGAGCACGTATTCACTACAACAACATACTAAAACCATGTGGATGTAAACAAAGTGTAGATATTTTCTTACTGGGCCTTGCAATGTAGGCACATTATCATTGACGTCATTGATCTTGATGGTTACTGTCCCTGTGGCGGCATTGCCGCCTGCGACACCGTTCAGGTCAGATGCTTTGACAAGCAGGACATACTGATCAATACTCTGAAGAGAGAGACAGTGTGTAAACAAACAGGTGGAATCATTTACATACTGCTCAAAGTGCTCAACAAAGCCATTCATCGTGTCTTTGTTCCTCTTTTAAAAACGTAAACAGTAACAGCCCACGTGGGGTGGAACATCTGGCACTGACACAGAGAGGCTCAGAACTGCTGTCAATGAAGAAGAGCCAGAGCAAACACATGGACTCTTGTAGCATGTTGGATATCATACACACTCGATACAGTGATCGTGACCACTCACCTCTCTATCCAGGTTAGAATTGGCAACACGGACTGTCCCGTCACTGTCAACTCTGAACATATACTGCCCAGCTGGTTGCTGCTCAACAATCTCATACTTGATTTGAGAGTTTGGGTTTCCTGGCTCATCAGCATCAAAGCAATTGATCTTCATCACTGATGTACCTGTGTCCACGATAAATTAAAGGAAATGTCTTTTAGTTAAAAACATGTGGCAAGTTCTTAGAAATGTGCTCTTTGTATTCATTTTAGTTTCTTAGGGTGATTTTTTTTCTTTTTTATACTGTATAAACATCATGTGGTCAAAAAGTAAAAAATTACAATATGTAAAAAAAGAAATAGAATATAAAATAGATCATATGAATATATATATATGAATTTTGAAGCCTTGCCAACAGAATGAAAGCCTGTTAACAAAGACTAGATCATTTTGTAGTTGGCCCTGGGATTAAAAATTGCAATTTTAATGGGTTTCAATGGGGACATTTTTGTCCTTAAAGTCCTGAGTGGAACTATTTTGTGTTACTAGTGTAAAGTAGATTTAGGAGGTGAAATAGTAAAATTCCAATACTTGTGCCAAAATGTATTCAGTTGGCATGAACACGGGCAAAATGATTAAAAAAAAAAAAAAAAAATGTCCATAAGGATGCACAAGAGTTAAGCTGTAACAACTGCGGGTCACATACCTGCTTCACTGAGTTCATCTACATCCCCTGGATCCATCTGACCAAAAACTGGCGGATTATCATTCTGATCCTTCACTTTTATTCTTAGCCCAATGTTGTTCTCTGCAATTGTGCCATCTGTGAACCTAGCAATCCCTGAAAGCTATGGAGGTGAAGAAATGAATGGCAGGATCACTAACCCTTATCAATAAACGTAGATATTAAAGCCAACTTCATCATCATCAATCACCATTGTCACCACGGTCATTTCACTTACATTGTATTGTGCAACAGACTCTCTGTCGAGGATCCCCGTTACTCTTACGTATCCAGTTTCAGGATTCACCACAAATAAATTGAATGGCTCCCTGTCTGCACCGATGCCCGTTAGTGAGTATCTCAAATTTTTCATAGTTGGATCTTCCTTGTCTGAGCGAATCTAAATAAATTAGAAATGCATACATTTTTAAAACAAAAGCCCACAGTGCTCTTACGCATTGAAATGAAGCATTGCAAATATCAAATGTGTAAGATACAGTTGCAATGTTGCAACAACTTCATTGTTGTAATTATGGCTTTATTTCTCACATAATGGCCATTTCTTATATTTAAGATGTAATTTATTAACATTTGGACATTACATCTAACAAATAATTATACTGCAGACATCAGTTTTATCAGTTGCTAAAATTGTAATTCTCAGTGTAATTTTTATGCATAACATGAATTTAAATTGCAAATAGATGAGATAAGAAAAAATCTTATGTTATTTTTCACTTTTCACTCCCTAGTGAAAAAGCTGGTGCCTTGTGATTTATTTCTTGGTAATACTTTACAATAAGATCCCGTTAGTCGTTAATGTGTTAATTGACAATGAGCAAAAGATTTGACGTTAGTTAATAAAAATGCAATGTTCAATGCAATTTCATGTTAGCTCAAGTCCATTAAATAATATGGTTACAATGAGGTTCCAGTAGTCAGCATTAGTTAATGCATTAACAAACATTAAATAACAATGAGCAATGCATTCGTTACAGTTTTTATTAATCTTTTTTTAAAATCAGTTCATAAAAATACAACTTTTCATTGTTAGTTCATGTTAGCTCAGGCTACATTAATCTGGTGACATTTGAAAACGGGTCCAGGGTTTAAAACGCAAATGTTTTGCCACGCAGGACAGCAAATGTGAGTAAATTCTCTGTCATCTTTACAGGAATGTAATACGAAAATTCTACAAAGGAGCATTTATCTTGATCAATACTGTTAATGTAAATAGCAGGCACAACAATGCCAGTATTACTATAGATATCTATGGGTACAATATGCGTCACAAGACTAAACATGTAACAGACTAAACATGAGACTAAACATCAACTTCTTTACTTGTACAATGATTATACAGTAATGGTTATGTAATCATATATTAACTTGTTTGAGAAAGGCTGACTCACTTTTGCAATGAATTCTCTCTTGGTGTAATCGATATTCTCCTCTAGGATTTGGGGAGGGACGATCCATTCCCTCTTCTGCCTGTGGAGGGCCACAGAGTGCTGGAATCTGGCTTCAGCCTCGAACACATGCTGCGGCGAAACACAAACGCACAATAAATAATTGTGAAAACAGACATTCTGCCAACTTTTTCAGTTTTCCCACACACAGCAAGAAAGGAGACAGGGAGTTGTTTTTATATTTGTTGCCTTTCCTGGTAAAAACGTTCTAGTAAACAGGATTTGTAAATGATTCACTAAAAATTAGTCATTATTAATGAGCGAAACTCTAGTTGCAACTTGCATGCATGCATAGTTTGACACTAGGATCATCCTGTCTGTATACAGGCACAATTAAATAGAAGATCATTAATGTGAAATTCATATGAAATGGTTTGACAGTGATAAACCTCAAAAGATTTGCAACTGCAGAAAAAGCACTGCACAGAAGTCATTACTTCAATCCACTTCAGTAGACGTCTAATTAAGAAAGATAAGATAAAGAAATACTTGGCAAAAGCAAAATGCATTCCATTTAACTCAAGATTACCTTAATAAGACCACACACAACTAAGATAAAGCATGTGTACATAGTCGCAAACAGTGGTTGAAAGTAAAGAAAACCCGGTTCCACGTTATATTAAGTGTCTTTAACTACTATGTACTAATATTTAAAGGGATAGTGCACCCAAAAATTAAAAATTCTGTCATCATTAGTTGTTCCAAATCTGTATGAGTTTCTTTCTTCTGCTGAACACAAAATGTTGGTAACCAGAGAGTTGACGGCACCCATTGACTTCCATAGCAGGAAAAAAAATACTATGGAAGTCAATGGGTGCCGTCAACTGTCTAGTTACCGACATCCTTCAAAATATCTTCTTTTTAACAGAAGAAAGAAACTCATACAGATTTGGAACAACTTGAGGGTGAGTAAATGATGACAAATTTTTAATTTTTGAGTGCACTGTCTCTTTAAATGTTAGTACATAGTAGTTAAAGACACTTAATATAAAGTGGAACCAGGTTTTCTTTACTTTCAACCACTGTTTGTGACTGTGTACACTTGCTTTATCTTAGTTTTGTGTGGTCTTATTAAGGTGATCTTGAGTTAAATTTTTTTTTGGGGTGAACTATCCCTTTAAATTTATCGTGTACATACATACATGTTTTTACATTGTACTTGTATTAAAAAAATACCTGCATGTAATTACAGCTGTAATTAATTTCTGTAATTACATCTATAATTACACTGTTAACCCTTCCCTTAACCCACCAATAAACCGAACCATAACATCTCAAACCTTACGCTGCACTCACACGGGGCGTCGGCGTTAACGCTTCTCATTTACTTTGAATGGGTGACGTCATGTGTTGCCGAACTGAATTGTGGGTTCCGTCACGTCGCTTCACTCGTGTTGCTCGCGGAAGAAGTTGAAGATTTCTCAACTTTTCAAGTGCCAACGCAGGCGTCAGCCAATCAGATCGCTTTATGCAAACACCCTAGAGCAGTCGCTAGCCAATTGCGTTCATGCAACACCAGAAAGTGATGTGATTGGCTATAACGGTCGCATCAACGCAAGCTTCAGACACGCCCTCCGTCAAGCGTTAACAATATTTACTTAAGTGTCCCCTTAAGTGTTTATAGTGATAAATGGAGACATCACATTTTGTGTAGTAATTATATAAGGATTAAGTTGTTAAATATAGAACAAAGGCATTAATCGTCATATGAATGAACCTTTAAATTTGTTACACAGAAACACAAGGTGCAAAAGACTCAGCAATAAACAGTACGTTTTTGAGTTTTGCAATTTTAATCCAAGAGAGAGATGTTTTAAACCACTTCTGCTTTTCTGTTTAAAACCACACACACACACAGGTTTTTATACTGTACAAACTGTATATTCTCTCCCCTACACTACCCCTACCCCTAAACCTACCCATCACAGAAAACTGTTTGCATTTTTTGAATTTCAAAATACAGTTTAGTATGTTTTTTAAGCCATTTGGTTTACGATAACACATGAAGTGTCCTCATAAACCATGTGTACGTTGTAATACCAATGTCATTATACACATTTGTGTCCTCATAAACTATATATACAAGAACACACACCCACACACACAATGTATGACACATGTATGGGGATAAACAGACATAATGTATGCAAATGATCAAAAACAAAAGAGAAATGACAAACAGTAAGGTGCCAGAGGGAGGAAATTTCAACACTCCTGAAATTGAAAGGCGTTACAAGTGTTATACTTGCAGATCCAGCTCGACTGCTGTAGTCTGTCTGTCCCTGTACCAGACAGCGCTTGTTCTGAAATGCCCTTTACAAAAATACACCATGGTAAATAGTGAGGGTTTCCATCATTAAAGTTTCCTGCAAAATAGTTGCTACAATATGTAAAACTATAATAAGTTAACTGGGGAGCTCCACAACAACAGAGAAAAATCTAAATCTCTCATTTTATTATTTATTTACTGATTGACCACTTACAATGGTGGCTAATGTCATATACTAATGTATAGACACTGTAAAAAATATAAAGTTACTTAAGTTTAATAATAATAATAATAAACTAGTTATTATAGTTTATTAAATCGTCTGCCGAAAGCTAGTTTTTATAGTTAATAAAGTTTTAAATATGGATATTTTTCTTACAAAAACCCATCGCTTCGCTTCAGAAGGCTTTTATTAACCCCCTGGATTACTTTTATTATGGATGGATGCATTTATTATATTTATTTATTTTGAGAAGTTCACTGTATTGCCTGCTTTGAATTTAACCTTTGACTGAAATGATTTAGTAAAGGTAAATAGATGGGAAAAAAGTTGTTATGACATAATGTAACATTTATTTACGATCCCATGTTTTAACATTTAGTTGCCATGGTACATTTCTGTAAAGGGTTGGACAACTGAGTCGATTCCCCTCCGGCATTTTAAGAGTTATAGAGAGACACGAGCTCAATAAGTGACTTTTTCTCACATTAGCTTTATGAACATAAATGTTGTTGCTTTACACATCGAGAGTACACTATAAACAGGCTGCGAAACAAATAAACAAAACCAGTTTCAGTTTTATGAGAGACGCATACGATTGTTTTGTTTTGCTTTCGAAATGGAGAAAGACTAAAAATGAGTAGCCTCTGTTAACGTGCATAGACAGACATTTAAAAACACGACAAACTTACCGATAATCCGAAACAAAGCAGAAACGCGACAGCAGGCGATATACGCCGGGCCATGGCCGGAGGAACACACGGTATTTCCTGATCACCTGAGATCCGCTGCTGTCTCCAGCCGCTTATGGAAAAGTTTCAATATATCCCGCTGAGGAAGATGTGCGTCGCGATGCTGTTTGATGCACGATAATGCGAATAAGATCGATCCGGAGCGCTTTAGAGTAACTCCTTATTCATTCTTTCTCCCACACCCTCACCTTGCGGGTTAAAAGGAGGACCTAACGTCACAAAGATGGGTGTGTGTGTATGAAAGAGAGAGTTTAAGCGTTAACTTGTGAGTGGAGAGAGAGAGAGAGAGAGAGAGAGAGAGAGAGAAAGGGGTGGGAATATATAATTTTCAAAATTAAATTACATGTATCATAAAGGGTGGCATGGGTGTTCTCACCCTGAGAAGTATTAACATATATCCACAAGACCCATCCTTAACCCTTCATGCGGTGTCCCATGAGTAACATTACATGGGCCAAGCAAAGTAAATGAATAAAATAAATATTATATACTGTATCAGACAAAGAATGTTTTCAATTATTAATAATCTTGAGCTAAATTAAAGCATTTTAATATATGTTGGAACTTGGAATAAATAACTACATTGCTGGTTCAACTTAAAAAAGTATAAGTTACCTGGTTGCCTTAAAATTTTGAGTTCATTGAAATTAAAAATTTGAGTTAATACAATGAAGGCAATTGATTTAATCAAAATAAACTCGAAATATTATTGAAGTTGATCTGACAAAAGAAAAAAAAAATGTGATAAATAATGAAAATAACTTTTTATAGGCTGACACTTTTATGATGAAATGTGTTCAGTAGAAAGTGAATCTAATGTTTATACTGTATTTCTACAAATCTCAGTATTTTTTTTTCCCCAGTATTTTTTTTTTTTTGGTAATTAGTTGTTTATGGTACAGAATCATAGTAAAAATTTCATGTACTGACAAACATAAACAAACGAAATATAACAAAGTGATAAAATAGCAGAAATGTACTTGTTCTTAGTTCAGATCTCCTCAAAACAAGTTTTTAAAGAGTTTAGAAAATTGTTTATTTTACTTATTTACATATTAATGATATATATATTTACACACATTTATTGATATACATTGCTTCTGTGCTAAAATGCCTTTAAAAATACACATACATCACTATTAAAGTCAGATACAAAACGTTTGCACATACAGTATGTTCATGACACAAAAGGAGCGCTTTTACAAATGACACACCTGTAAATATGCATGCTTCGATTACTCATTGACAGTCATTTTAAATGTGATGTTGTACTCACGTGTATCTCACATGAAAGCTTTGACACCAGCAATTTTATGCTGTTTAATGGAAATAATACATCTTAAAATCAGTCTGAGATCAGTCATTTTTAAATCCTACAAATAACTTTATAGCGATCATTTTGCATATAAGGATAGTTTTGATGAAAAGCTATTGAATTGTAACAGGGATTAGCTTCATTAAAGATCAGAAGCGATGCTCTTTGAGGTGTTCTTCACTATTAATCACACCTATAGTATAAATTGATTAATTAGAAGCTCACACCTTAGCATGCGCTTATTAAAAGTTGGTCATACTAAAAATGTCTTAACCGAAACGTGCCTGAGGGTTTGCCCAACTAAGCAACTAATAAGCAAATTTTATTGCATTACACTTGAATTATTTCTGAAGATACTTCGATCATGTTTTAATGTGAACTTATTTGGCTGTGATAACACTATCAAACATATCTGCAGCTTCAGTGGAAAAGTGGAATTTCATTGGAAAAGAGGGGGCATTTTTTGAGAAAGGTGAAGTCAGGGCACGTGCTGCTTGCTCTGAGGAGGTGTAGAAACAAAGTGGGAAAAGAAAGAATAGATTGGGCGAGACAGCTTTAGCTGTTTATTCTTTCTTTCCGTCTTTCTCACTCACTCCCATTCAGTTTTTACTTAAGTGTTCTCTTTGCTGACTTTGTCTCAATTTGACAATACAATATAACAAATCATCATGTCATAAAGTATAAACATAATACTTTTTTGGAGATGTTAAAAGGGCCTTGGGGTCTCTCAGACTGGGATATATGAAGGTTAAGGATTTCCAAGCGTAGTCACAGGGGCCCTGTAGGGTCTGAATAGCAAGGCTTTGCCATTTGCACACATTTAGAGAACATCCTGAATGTGACCTCCATTCAGATCAAGCCTGCACTGTCTGAGCCATAATAAATCTGTTTTTCACACAAAGATGGTGAAAGAGAGAGAAGAAAAGAAAGAGAGGGATTCCATGACATTTACTGCAGGTCAAGATATATATCAGAAACATTAATTGGAAAAAAATAGAAATAGTAAAGCTCTACAAACTTCGTGAAAATTTACATTGATCTACTGTATGGGTTAGTGTATGTAGTAAAATAAAATAAAATAAAATAATGTTTTCCAGTTTAAAAAATCCTTTAAAAAAGGACTCAAGAAGTAAAATTAAGACTTATTTTGAGAGGATATATATCTAGAATTATTTGTATTTTTCATACTGCCCTTGTTTTAAGCTCAAATCTAACAGAATGTACTTTGCCAGTGGCGTAACGGAGAATTCAGCATATATTCTCAGGAAAAACGTCTTTGTTTTTTAATCTTGGGTTGTTTTGTTTTTTTTTGTCTGATCTTGGATGGAGAATATGAAGACCCAGAGTACAGAAAACCAGTCCTGCAGGAAACTCCCTTGAGTTTGGATGATAAACAGTAACAGGTCTGTATCTGTAGACAGTGCATGCACACGCTTGTCACCTGTGCACAATGACTGTATGACTCATGGTGAAATCAGTGAGAGCCACTGGGAGTGTCAGGCTGGCTTATGCAGGGTGTGTTCGAGGGAAGGGTTGTGTGTTCGCACAGCAGACAACGCCCTAGTTTCCAGCGCTCACATGGCAAACCGCCTAACCTATAGGATGCTCTCCATCATACTCGTTGTATACTCGTGTACGGTGCTGAGATGTTTTATCCGTGCACTTATTTTTAATTTGCCATTGTGGAGGCACAAATCTTTCACACCCCGGACGTGGCCAAAATGTTTTAGTTTGATAGTCCCAGCTCTAGAAGAGGATTGTTAAAGGTGGATAGGGATCTGGTTAGAGTTAGAGTACAGGTTAAGATTATGATTGAGTGTGGTACTAAGGTAAGGAAAAGCTTAGGGGCGTGTGAACAGTGGTATTACGCATGTTTTTAAGGGTTAGGTTAGGGCAGTGTGCCATCTGGTACAGAGCAGGGGTGCCGAGTAAAAATCCTCATTTTTAAATTGCTAAAATGTGTAAAAAAAAAAAAAAAAAAAATATTATGTACCATGAATCTCTGATGTCTCCAATAACAACAAATAACACACAAATTTATAATAAAAATGCAAATCGTAAGAAAGCTCGGTCTGAAAACTATCCAAGGTTATATTCAATTACTTTATTCAGTTTCTGTAGTATTTCTTACCTCAATAGCTCTATTACTGTTAGACCTACATGAAAAGCAATTTATTTCATTTGTATCTTTATTCTATTGTATTTATTTGTGTTGACATTAGTATTTTTTATTTGTTCTTATTTTATTACTGACTGCTTACTTGTCTTTTTTAAATTCAATGCAAAAAAGTTTGAAATCAAGTTATCTTGTGCTATTGCAATAAAATTAGCCAATTGTGAAAACACAAATACATTGAGTGAGCAAACATTTAGGTGGGATAGTTGTAATGGTAATTGAGCAATGTTTATACATGAATAAAACCCTAAATTAAAATCTGTCATAAGAAAATTATTGATTGCCTAGACTTTCAATGGATGGACAAAAAAATTAGATAATATTAAAAATATGTATATGACAATCAATACTTTTCAAGGTATCGTATCAAAGCTAGTATCCTGACAACTAGTGTAGGGTGCCACAAATTTTTGAAAATTTTCAAAGGGTGTCGTGACTGAAAAACGTTTGGGAAACGCTGGGTTAGGGTGTGGGTTTCCAGTTCACCAAAAACTCTACTCGTCTAATTATTCATAGAAGAGGGTGAAGCATTAACTACTTTAGTCTTGCTTCTTCGGTATGGAGAGGTTTGCATGGCTAGGATTAGTTTTGTTAGCTTTGTTGCAAGACAGTTTAATGTTATTTAATGTTACAATTCGCGAAGACTTCCACAGGGTTGTGCAAAATTCAGAATTGAATAATTAGTTCCATTATCATTTATAAGTGTGAATTTGAACCGTTTTGAATTTGAATTAGAATAACAGTGAGAGGAATTTATTAAATTGTAATTCAAAGAAATTCAACACAGGTGACCACTGTGGGAAGTGTTCTTCCACCCTGGACCACAGAAGTACTTTTATTAAAAATGATAAAATATTATTCTTTGATACATTCTAGTTAAAAAATTACAGCTATTCAATTAGTTCATTTTAATTCTTCATCCAACCAGATCTCATGAGAAACCATAAGTATTTTATGAGGTAGAGATTTGGTATGAATTTGTATGATTTTTGTACAAAATTTGTAAATTTTCAAAAAAAAAAAAAGTAAACATGAAGTTCCACCCTCAAACCCACTGCTAAACTATTAATATCAGGCGTGAGCAGATTGTACAAATGAGATTTGAAATTCATTTGATTTAGCCACCAATTGGGCAAATGTGAATGAGTTTGTGTTGCTGCCTACATCCATCCCTAAATTTGAGTTGTATTCTGAAATTCAGTTTTTTTTTTTTTTTTTTTTTTTTTAACCTCAAATTCAATTCAAATTCGGGAAATTTAAAAGGTTTTTTCAATTCAATCCTGTTCCACACACAGATTAGTGCAACCTCTTGGTGCTAATGAACACTAATATTCAATGCACAACAAGTCCAATAAAGATCATGTTCTTGGTAATGAATTTTTGATTTATCGGTTCAGTTTTAAATAGATACCCTATACTGTCTCTTCAATCAAAGATATGCATGCAGTAAAGTCGTGTATTTGTTTTTGTGCGCAGGATTTTGTCAACTTTTGCTTTATGTGTAACGGTGTTGTGACTTTTATACAGAAAAATAAAATCAAATACATTAAAAGGTAATTAAAGGATTAGTTCACTTCAGAATTCAAATTTCCTGATCATTTCCTCACCCCCATGTCATCCAAGATGTTTATGTCTTTCTTTCTTCAGTCGAAAAGAAAATAAGGTTTTTAAGGAAAACATTCCAGGATTTTTCTCCATATAGTGGACTTCACTGGGGTTCAACGGGTTGAAGGTCCAAATGTCAGTTTCAGTGCAGCTTCAAAGGGCTCTACATGATAGCAGACGAGGAATAAGGGTCTTATCTAGTGAAATGATCGGTCATTTTCTAAAACAAAAAAAAAATTGTATACTTTTTAACCACAAATGCTCGTCTTGCACTGCTCTGCGATGCGCCACGCATTACGTAATCACGTTGGAAAGGTCAAGCGTGACGTAGACGGAAGTACCGAAAAATTCCATCTTATTTTCTCCTCCAACTTCAAAATCGTCCGACATTGTTGTTTTACCTTTTTTGTAAAGGCCGTTTGACTTAGTCTTTGCATGTTTGTTTTGTAGACACTGGATCGGTGCTTCCACCTATGTCACCAACATGATTACGTAATGCGTGGTGCATCGCAGAGCAGTGCAAGACGAGCATTTGTCGTTAAAAAGTATATAATTTTTTTTTTTTTTTTTTTTTTTAAATAAAATGACCAATTGTTTCGCTAGATAAGACACTTATTCCTCGTCTGGGATCATGTAGAGCCCTTTGAAACTGCACTGAAACTGACATTTGGACCTTCAACCTGTTGAACCCCAGTGAAGTCCACTCTATGGAGAAAAATCCTGGAATGTTTTCCTTAAAAACCTTATTTTCTTTTCAACTGAAGAAAGAAAGACATAATCATCTTGGATGACATGGGAGTGAGTAAATTATCAGGAAATTTTATTTTTATTTCTCCATGCAGGCTGTGAATGTTTATTTGGGTGTTTATGGATGAGCATTTGGCCTTTGACACACCCTTGCATTTCTCTTACATTCCTATGACTCTTTTTTTCCCCTTCTCTCTCTTCACCCCATAATTAGTTTCTTTCTCTCTGTCTCACTCTGTCACTTCCGCTCCCAAGTTAGTTTCATAACAGCATTGTTCATTCATTTTTGCCAAAAATTTATGTTGTTCTCAGCCTCCCACAATCCCAATTTCCCCTTCTCTTCCTCCCTCCTTCCTGTCTTTGTATGAGTGCACTCTTTCTTTTACCTTCTTTCTCTTTGTGCACAGTCAAAAGAAAACAGCTCCATGACAACGGCTTGGACTGAAACCTGAGCTCAGTGATAAGGCGAGAGAGGAGGTAGGCGTGTCTACTAGTCTCAGATAAACACCGTTTCCTAGCACTCAGCCATGTGTAGTCAAAGATTTAGTCAGACTGTTGCTATTTCTATTCACTAAAGACTTAGCAGTAAATCTTCATTTGTATTTTATGCTCTTTCAGAACATGGTTTCTGTTGGGTTGTACAGCATATTAGCACAGTGGGGTTTTATTTTACTTATTTATTTTAATTATTCTGTGCCTGCACTTTATAAATGGTTTATATGTTATATTCTTTACTTTATATGTAATTTTACTGTAAAATATACTGTACAATTCATGTTTTTTTGAAGTAAGAAATTATGAAATAATTTACATTTTAAATATATATAATACTCAACATGAAAATACATGTTCTATAATACTGCAGTAGTACATAAAAAAGATTTTACAAATTCAGCATCTCAAAAAATTGTATTTCAGAGAAATGCAGAAATTTCAATCAGAGAAGTGATGGTAATACATTGATTGACAGCTGAGAGGCCGATTAGGGTGAAACCACTGACTCAGTGTCTGACTGTCATCGGTATATCTGCCTGTCACACATCTGCACTTAAAATATGTCACACCCAAAGTACAAGTGACATTTGATGACGACTTCCAATGCCCCAAACTATATTGTAATGCCCTAAAAATGTCATGTTTAGGTCATAAAATATTATGTTGTAATACATTTTTGTACACACTGATTATAATGTTCACTCATACTACTAGATTGTCTGCATGTGTGTTTCATTTCAGTATTTAGAGACTGCAAAGTGTGGGAAAGGAAGTAGGAGAGAAAGTTAGCAACTGAACAAGCCAAGCACAGAGAGATCTCACTTACCGCACAGGTGTTGAATTACATGCATGCGTCAGTACTCATGCAGGCAGAGTACATTACCACAAACAAAGGAGTACTACAATACTGAAGCAACATTTGTTAGAAATATGAAAATAAATCTGGGAGTGAAAGTGGTTTGTGGTTTTATGATTGGGGTTTGGAGGAATCTGGAAAATTTGCCGTCAGCGTATATCATTAGCAGCTGTACCCTCACTATCAACAGTTATCACATCACATCTCACACTTGGTTTAGTGACTGGTATGTCTTTCTCTTGCTTTCTCTCGGGTTCACTCTCTCTCTCTTTTGTCTTTCTCTTTCACAGTGGTGTAGTGCACCTTTCAGAATTGCAGAAATGCATCAATTTGAGTTCCTCAATTTGAATTAAGGCAGCAAACTGGATGCATAACTTTAAATCTGAATTGAATTTAAGGAAGTAGATATAAAATGGAATGAAACTGCTGTAAGTGTAATTTTTAACAATACAGGTGCTGGTCATATAATTAGAATATCATCAAAAAGTTGATTTATTTCACTAATTCCATTCAAAAAGTGAAACTTGTATATTATATTCATTCATTACACACAGACTGATATATTTCAAATGTTTATTTCTTTTAATTTTGATGATTATAACTGACAACTAAGGAAAATCCCAAATTCAGTATCTCAGAAAATTAGAATATTACTTAAGACCAATACAAAGAAAGGATTTTTAGAAATCTTGGCCAACTGAAAAGTATGAACATGAAAAGTATGAGCATGTACAGCACTCAATACTTAGTTGGGGCTCCTTTTGCCTGAATTACTGCAGCAATGCGGCGCGGCATGGAGTCGATCAGTCTGTGGCACTGCTCAGGTGTTATAAGAGCCCAGGTTGCTCTGATAGTGGCCTTCAGCTCTTCTGCATTGTTGGGTCTGGCATATCGCATCTTCCTCTTCACAATACCCCATAGATTTTCTATGGGGTTAAGGTCAGGCGAGTTTGCTGGCCAATTAAGAACAGGGATACCATGGTCCTTAAACCAGGTACTGGTAGCTTTGGCACTGTGTGCAGGTGCCAAGTCCTGTTGGAAAATGAAATCTGCATCTCCATAAAGTTGGTCAGCAGCAGGAAAATTAGAATATTGTGAAAAGGTTCAATATTGAAGACACCTGGTGCCACACTCTAATCAGCTAATTAACTCAAAACACCTGCAAAGGCCTTTAAATGGTCTCTCAGTCTAGTTCTGTAGGCTACACAATCATGGGGAAGACTGCTGACTTGACAGTTGTCCAAAAGACGACCATTGACACCTTGCACAAGGAGGGCAAGACACAAAAGGTCATTGCAAAAGAGGCTGGCTGTTCACAGAGCTCTGTATCCAAGCACATTAATAGAGAGGCGAAGGGAAGGAAAAGATGTGGTAGAAAAAAGTGTACAAGCAATAGGGATAACCGCACCCTGGAGAGGATTGTGAAACAAAACCCATTCAAAAATGTGGGGGAGATTCACAAAGAGTGGACTGCAGCTGGAGTCAGTGCTTCAAGAACCACTACGCACAGACGTATGCAAGACATGGGTTTCAGCTGTCGCATTCCTTGTGTCAAGCCACTCTTGAACAACAGACAGCGTCAGAAGCGTCTCGCCTGGGCTAAAGACAAAAAGGACTGGACTGCTGCTGAGTGGTCCAAAGTTATGTTCTCTGATGAAAGTAAATTTTGCATTTCCTTTGGAAATCAGGGTCCCAGAGTCTGGAGGAAGAGAGGAGAGGCACACAATCCACGTTGCTTGAGGTCCAGTGTAAAGTTTCCACAGTCAATGATGGTTTGGGGTGCCATGTCATCTGCTGGTGTTGGTCCACTGTGTTTTCTGAGGTCCAAGGTCAACGCAGCCGTATACCAGGAAGTTTTAGAGCACTTCATGCTTCCTGCTGCTGACCAACTTTATGGAGATGCAGATTTCATTTTCCAACAGGACTTGGCACCTGCACACAGTGCCAAAGCTACCAGTACCTGGTTTAAGGACCATGGTATCCCTGTTCTTAATTGGCCAGCAAACTCGCCTGACCTTAACCCCATAGAAAATCTATGGGGTATTGTGAAGAGGAAGATGCGATATGCCAGACCCAACAATGCAGAAGAGCTGAAGGCCACTATCAGAGCAACCTGGGCTCTTATAACACCTGAGCAGTGCCACAGACTGATCGACTCCATGCCACGCTGCATTGCTGCAGTAATTCAGGCAAAAGGAGCCCCAACTAAGTATTGAGTGCTGTACATGCTCATACTTTTCATGTTCATACTTTTCAGTTGGCCAAGATTTCTAAAAATCCTTTCTTTGTATTGGTCTTAAGTAATATTCTAATTTTCTGAGATACTGAATTTGGGATTTTCCTTAGTTGTCAGTTATAATCATCAAAATTAAAAGAAATAAACATTTGAAATATATCAGTCTGTGTGTAATGAATGAATATAATATACAAGTTTCACTTTTTGAATGGAATTAGTGAAATAAATCAACTTTTTGATGATATTCTAATTATATGACCAGCACCTGTAATCATTAACATTATTGCAAAGAAAATACTATATGTAAATAAAATCTATTGCTATTTGCACATAGTGTAAATAGCATATAACACTATTCGCACTTAGTGTAAATAACCGCTGTCCAGTGTTGGGGAAAGTTACTTTTAAAAGTAATGCATTACAATATTGCGTTACTCCCTAAAAAAGTATCTAATTGCGTTAGGAACTTTTTATGGAAAGTAATGCGTTATGTTACTTTTGCATTACTTTTTCTCACCTGGGCTGGGCTTGCTTGTTTGTTTTTCTAATAACAAAAAAAATATTCTACTTTTGGCAAATGTTTAGGCCCTTTCACACCATAAGTGAAACGAATAAGCCTCAGGCTGAAGGAAATGCAAATTCACACCTGTACAGTAGAGGGCGCAACTCAGACAAGAAAGTTCAGCACAACAATAAAAGCAAAAAATGAAACACAAATGAGTTCACGATTTCTCTCAACATGCGGAGAGGAGAGCAGTCAGTCAATAAATGGGAAATCAAAGTAACTTGCGTTACTTATTTGAAAACGTAACTCAGATATTGTGTTGTAAATTTAAAAGTAATGCGTTACTTTATTAGTTACTTGGAAAAAGTAATCCGATTACGTAACTCAAGTTACTTGTAATGCGTTACCCCCAACACTGCCCCTGTCTATCTGAAAACAGTGTGGTGGACTTTTTGTGGTGCTGTATGGCAAAATAAATCTAAAGATTTAGTAGACTGTATTAAATTTAGCTAAGAGTAGAAATATTAGAGAAATATGTCTAATCAGCTGACAAATTAAAGTTACAAATATTTTACATACTGTAACACTGGATAAATTCATAATGTGATTGGTAAAAAAAGAAATTAAATTCCTCTAATGTTCAGCTTTGAATCTCTTGTGTTTCCAATTCACTATGCTGCAGAGCAAAGCCCATTCAAATTACAACTCATACACTGATACTAAGGCAATTCTTAAATTCAAATTTTTGCCCCACCTTGATTCACACATAGATTTTCTCATGATTCAGCTTTAATGACAGCCTTTCGTGTAACTTGCATCTGTCAGTCAGGTGTTGGGCATCAGCAGGTGTGGCAGGTGCACACCCAAAGCCAAGATAAGCTTCAGGGCTTCAGCATCACCCAACACACAATGTTCATGGCCATATCAGTAATATCAGGATTATTATTTATCACAAAAAATGACACAGTCGCCCCACCAAAACAGAGATTTTCAGAAAGACTGAAAAACATACTCTAATAATCCTTGTTTTATTTACAACTTCAAAAAAATCATATTTTACAGTGGAGAATAGAATACAATATTACTAAATGTCCATTCATGTGGCAATAATTATATTATTTTAAAGAGCTGGTAAAATTGGTAAAATAAAAAAATAGACAATAAATAAAAACAAAAAATAAATATAGTACTAAAATCTCGCAAGAAAATATATAGCTCACATTTTACAGTGCCACCCAGCCTCCCACTCCCACCTCCTTTGCCTATGTCATCCAGTTCTTCAGCCCCATCTCCACTGGCTCCCTTCAGCCCTTCGGCTCCACCTTTGTTGGCTCCACCTAACCTCGGATCCACCTTGGGCTTCCAGTTCACCAGCTCTGCCCTGGTGTGTCGATCCCTAGCTCCACCTCAGGCCTCCGAGCCCTGGTCTCCACCTCATCCTGTCGACCCGTCGGCTCCACCTTGGCTCCACACTCTCTGGCTCTGTTTGGGGTCACTCCCTGGTTCCTCCCACCATCATCTCCTCCCTGGTCCCTTCTGCCAGCTCTGCGTCCTCCACCTCAGCCCCCTCTCGCCCCTTTTTTGGTTTCATAAGTTCACATGTACATGAAATCAGATATAGATATAAATTATGCTTATTTGGCGTGCTGTCTGGGGGAGGGCTCCGAGCTTGGAATTACCCAGAGTACTCCCCCTCCTTGACTGGAGTTTTTGATTGTTTGTTTGTTTGTTGGTTGGTTTTTCATTGTTTCCTGTTCTGTTTCCTGTGTTAGTATTTGTTACCATGGTTATTCATTGTTTTAAAGACACAATATGTCAATTTTCGCTGCTAGAAGTCGCTTATTCAAAACAAAGGCGTAGCTTGATGACGCCTTGATTTCGTGGAATCATGGGAGATGTTGTCTTCACGTCTACAGTTGGTGGAAAAGAATTGGGACGGGCCGCTGGAGCGATTGCTAATGAGAGATGAGCGCGACACATGTTTCGCGAGCAGCGGAACTTTTATTATGTCACAGTCGCCGCTGCTGCTTCTTCCGGTCAAGAGTATGTGGGGTAACGCAGCGCTGTTTATCATATTAGATACATTTGTGTGTTGAAAGTTGTTATAATGATACTTTGCGTTCGCTCAGCGGCTACTATGAGACACTTGTTGCACACTGCAGTAAGCTAGATCGATATTAGGCATGGAAAACATACTCGCTGTAAATCAAGAAAACGAGATTTAAACAATAAAACTTACTGTGTTGAGCTATATAACATGATTCGTTTTCTGTCGATGAATGTATCCAAACAGTTGCTCACCTGTCTAATAACACACATATAAAAGTGTATTTTGTGTTTCCATTGTTTCTACAAAATAAAACCGGAAACGCGGGTATGATGTCATTGATAGGCGCACGGACATGGTCCGTGTCCAGGTTAAAATTGCTTATTTCTCTGGATTTAAACATTCTTGGAAACATTTGGGATAATGTAAGTACACAAGTTAACAAAATATATAACATTGTTCTAGTGGTTTTTGGATATTTTAGTCCAAAAATCTTACATATTGTGCTTTTAATTCACTGCACCTGTTCCTCCTTTCATTTCATTGGCAGACGATTGTAAATATAGCCCTGTGTTTGTAGTGTTCTTTGTTCAATCTCAGCTATTATAAGTGCTCTGTTTGATGTGTTTTTGGATATTTTGAGAGCGTTATTTTGAGTTAGTTTTCATTAAAATCAATTTTTGCATTTTTGATTCAGTCTTTATTTCATCCTTGCAGCAACGCTGTGCAGACAGTTGAGTGTTTGCAAAAAAATTCTACTGCTATAATAAATTAAATTTAATTCTGTCATACAAATCTCTGCTAAAAAAAAAAAAAGTGCTGATTTGAGCGTGAGTGAAGAACATTATTTAGGAAAAGGGTAAAATTTGGTCAAAGGGTGAAGACTGATAACATGCTGCATGCGGTTCACCTGGGGCCTGGGTGCTCCTCAGGACGTGTTGCAATAACACAATTATTTAGGCTCCAGGGCTTATGAACCAACGTAGAATCCATCCACCCTTGTTGTTTATGTTGTTCCTATGGAAATACGATATTCTGTCTTCATTCTGAGGACATTCCCTTAATATTTTCTTCAAATTTTTCTGTTGACTGACTTGAGCTGAATAATGACATTATTGTTTTTTTTAGACCTGCTTTACGGCAGAATTTGAATTAGTTTCATATTTTGAAGTTTGTATTGATTCTGTTGTATGTATTGTATAAAGCGCTATAAAATAAAGGTGACTTGATTTGATGTGTTTCAGAGGACACATATGGCTTTGAAGGCTCAGATTGCTGTGTTTTAACTATGGGTTCTGTCTTGTAGACCGGTTATAGGCCTACTAGTATACAAATAATTAACATTTATCATTTGATAATTCTACAAAATTTCAGGCACAATTCCACTTATTTAATGACAAAAAAGCTGTACTTTTCAATGGCAAATATGCCTTTGAAGACATTAAGACTTAATGAATGAACACACTGTTTTTTGTGATTCAGAACTAAATAGGCCAATTATCCATTGATATGTTCTAATTCCTTTAAACTTACACAAAACAATACATTTTAGTGTCATTTATAAAGTGCACTTGTATAAATTAGTCACCTAACTATATTTAGTCAGCACCATAAGTATAGCCAGCTATAGAAGTAAACGGTTTCGCTCGCTCAACAAACTCTCTCTTGATCATGTCATTGCACTTCCACAACAGACATCTAGTGTTCTGTAGTAAAATGAAGGCTGTAAATGTGTAACAGTTCAGTGAGCTGTGTTTGGCTGTGCACAACAGTACAGACTCAACACTTACTGACAGGACTCTGCCAAATTCCTTTCCACCCAACCCAACCCATCCTCCACCTCCCCTCCACACAAACACCATCATAATTGCAACATGCTCATCTCCAGGCTGTTGTGCTTCCACACATTCCAGTAAAAGGGTCTAAAAACCTGATAAATGACTTCCAGAAACAAGAAATACAACTTTTCTGTGAAAAACACTAACTGCCTTTGTCCATTGTTTGTTTCAGCACGTATCACTAATCCTCTTTCTCTAGCGCTCTAGTTTTCAGCAAAGAAAGTCTGACTTGTTTTATACACTGACACTGACATGAAATACAATGAGGCCTGAAAGGATATAAGCAATAAAACTGCATAAATAGCCACATCAAAACAAAGTTCAAATAACGGTGCTTTACATAAACAGGTTACACCTACTCTTTCTTCTTTTTTCTTTTCTTTTCTTTTCTTTTCTTTTCTTTTCTTTTCTTTTCTTTTCTTTTCTTTTCTCAATCTTCAGAAATGATGATAATCAACTTCAGAAGGCCAGGCTAAATATGAGACTTGTATGAGCTCATACATTTTCAATTAATTTTATATTAGATTTGCCAATCTTGCAGCTTTATTATAAATCAATCAATCAATAAATAAATAAATTTGTAATATTGTCATATTGTAACAAAGTTGCACATATTTTGGGACAGCTGTCTTTACAATATGTTAATAAAAAATGTTAGTATTTATTGCAATTAAATGACATTTAATTCAACAGACTGCTTGTGTATTTAAATTTAAATTATTGGAAAAAGTCTAGAAAGTGTGACTTGGGAATACAGCTTACTTTTCACGCTAAGTTAACTTTATGCTCTAATAATTTGCAGAACCGGATTTCACCAAGCACAACATGTTCCTAGATCAGCATCTTTGTTGATCCTGGAACAACATCAGATCAGATTTGAGGGACAAATTTACAGTTTATGTCAAGTTTAGACTTACAACCAGGGTTATATGCTTCTACATCTGTGTTATTCACCTATCATTTCCCTCTGATTTTAGGAATAACTTATGGGTAAGTTTAAGTTTAGCGGTAGGGATATGGTTAGGTTATGGTTATAACTTAGCAAAATCAGGATGTGCCTAATAATCTATCTAACTGATCTTATATTTGTACAACAAAAACATGGGATTTGAGCCTCTAATGCTTTAAATATAAATTAAAACCATATTGAAAGCACATAATATTATCATTATTTGAACACTTTCCATGTTTTATAATGTTTTTGCAGCTCTCACGAGTCTCTCTCATTCATTTGTTCAGTCTGAGTCACTCTCTTATCAGTGTTTGAAGAGTTGAAGTGAAACATACCCAGTCCTTTTCATTTTCTACGTGTTTTACACCCCGTCCCCTCCGATTCCTCCTATTTAAAGACTCTGCATGATACCACAGTATCAGTGAAAATCAGAAGTCAGTGGACATACAGAGCCATAAAAACTTGAACAGGTAATAATTTAAAATGAATAAATCACGTCCCGTGTGAAAAAGGCGTGTACATGTGAGCGGTTTCAAGTTGTTGTTTTTTATTATCTTTTTAATGGACTTAACAGGTGATTAAGTGTAAAACTTAAAAAAACAAAAAAAACAAACAAAAAACAGTTCCTTTTCTTTGCTTAATGTGTAAATGTGATGACTGTCTGTATAATCATGAGTATCTCCTGCACTCCACCCAAAGAGATGGAGATTAATTGTGTCATGCATTAATCATGTCTGTAAAGTCAGATGGTATAACAGGTGAAAGTCTGCTCTGTTAAAGTGTAACCTCCCTCCCTCTCTCTGTCACACACACACACACACACACACACACAAGTCCGAGGGAGTTTCAAGGGGCAGTCTGGGGTGGAGTCTAAGCCTTCCAGAGCTTCCCAAGCTAAGGAAGTCAGGGGCAAAGCAAAGTTTAACCTGTTTAGTGTACTCAAGACTCCCATTCAGCCCTATTGATACATAAAGCGAGAGGCTGAGGCGATGCCACACCCATATTAAAGACTTCAATGGCATGAGAGCCGCACCGCGCCCACAGGACTTTATCCGAGCACTTCTGTGAGATACACGCAGTGTGGTGGAGTCCAGAGAAATTCAACTACTGCAGACCACATACACACACAACAGGATGTATGAACGCGCGCTGTTCGCGGTCTGGCTGCTTACTTTGGTAAGTTAATTTTGTGTAGAAGTTAATGTCGCCTCTTATTTTTAGGACATATAACGTTGTCTGTTGTGGGCCTACCTGAATTCCTACCTTATCCTTGCCGAATTACCTTGGTAACCATAGTTTCCGTCAAAATGCTAGTTAGTTGTTATTAGCCTCCCTATTACACTGCCAAAAAAGAAAATAATAAAAAATAATCGATAGTTTGTCTCTTCCCCCCCTAAAAATATCAAAACACCATTACTTGTTTTCAAATATGTTGGCATAAACGTCAATATTTTAATAGCTATATAAGTAAAATAGACAAGAAAAAACAAGATATATTTAATTTTGTCAAATGTTTTAATGTATCTTACATAATTTTCTTCTCAAATTAATGTATCTTACATAATTTTCTTCTCAAATTAATGTATTTTGTTTTAAGCATGTTTAGATATTTTTACTGGAAAACAATAATACTGAATTTAATTAATAAAATAATGATTTCTTCTGATTTTAGAACATTTCTGTCTTTATAATTTCATTTTTTGTCATGACAGTTGTGGTTAATACCATGTGATCACGTTTTATTGTAGTCAGTAACTTTAGTACTATGGTAATTTGGTTGAAAGGTTACCATGGTTTATTTTCAAATAAAGTTTTCTCCAGTGATGATGATAAGACATTATGAATAGCTAGATATTCATACTCTTTGGAAATTATTTAGGTGGGTTAGCTATTATTGGTAAATTGTGTGATGTATATTTTAAAGGGATGAAGCTGCTTGAACATTAACAGTTTTGAATAGTAAAGTTCTTACTAATATAGAATAATGAAGTACTCACTAATTAGTTATCTGCATTTGAATAGTCTGATTGATTGTTTTTTCCTCCACCAAACGGTCGTGATACTAGGTCTACTTGGTATCATCCATAACTTCAAATATATACATTTCATTAATTTGTTTTGAAGACTCAGTAGTGCTATTGTAGATGTCTTCATTCATTCATTCATTTATTCATTCATTCATTCTAATGTTGATTACTGAGAAAGGTGTTAACCACACTAGTCACAAAGCAGATTATTTAATGTTTCTCATTTATTTAACTGAAAGAATGTCCATGGCGTGTCAGTTTTTGTTAGTGATGATTCCATTAAAACCCAAATGCAAGTTTTCAACTGAGTGATTTTCTGATATTGCAGTATACACTATAGTAAAAACACAAGTCACATTTTATTTCCTGCACGTTTTAATGACATCTTTTTATTGCATCAGTAAAAGACACATGAACAGTAAACACTTCAGCATTCTACTAAAGTAAAATTAATTTTTACACATTTTTAAGTCTGTACGTCTACAGGTTTCACTTGACAGATTAGGCAGATTTCAAGATAAGATGAAGCTGATATGTATATCTGTCCGAAACCAATAACATGACCACATGACATGAGAGCGAATACCATTGAGCAGCACGTGGAGTACTTGTTTTCTTGATACTGGTTTTGTTCTCAATTGTCATGTCATTCTTGATTAATGCCATTGATTGTTTCGGTTTGTCACACATGTGATGCCTTCATACCATGTAGCTGTTTAGGTATGAATGTAACAAGATACAGAGGTTGTAATTCACATTACGCATTTGTTTTCTGTGTAAAACAAGTTAATAAGATACTTATTTTTGCAGTGTAACCCGATCACAGTACATTACAACATTAAGTTGTAGAGTATATAATGTTTATCAATCTAGTTCTTTCTTGTGATCTTAAGTTTCATTTACAATTATAATGATTCTGATGTTTTAGGATTGGAAGTCATGTTTTAAGCTTCATAATTGCCGTTTACACATGCTAAACCATTACTGAGACTTTTGCTCAATCACACTGTGGAATGTGATTCTCCATTTTATTCTCCCTCTCACTCACTTTCTTTTTCTCCCTCAGGTGGTGTTTCAGAAGGCTGAGTCTTGTGAGTTGAGGCCTGTTCTTGCTCAGGTTCCTAAGAGACTGCCCGCCGGTTATGTCATCTCTGAGGGCACGGAAGAATGTAAGATTTGTGGTTTCACTAATTCTTTTGATCTGAATAAATGATGAAGCTTTTCCTTCAGTTGATACGGTTAATTAAGCTACATAACATAAGTTACATCAAGTTAACTGCTTAATTCATGGTAAAACAATTTGCTCACCCAAAAATGAAAATTCTGTCTTTATTTACTCATCCACATGAAAATGAAATGTCATCTACATGGGAAGATTATCAGTGAATAATGATGAAATGTCGTGTTTCTCATGAAAAACTATCATGTTGCTTCAGCAGACTTGAGATATTGTTTTATGATAGCGTTATTACTTATATCAGTCCCTCCAAGATTTCGTGATTCTGTAGTCGCTGAATTTATCGCAAAATCAAGCAAACTCCGCAATATTCGGAGGAGCTTGCATTTTTTCTTAATTGCTGCAGATTTTCCGCAGATTTTGGGCTTAGACACATCCTGTGACGTCGTCGCAACATGCATTTAGTCAACTCGTTTGAGCTGCGCAGCTCGGACCAATAATAGACAACACGACATGAGTTCAGACAACCCGATCTCACAGCAATTCATACGTATTTTACAAGGTGGCTAATTCGTACGAATTCATACGTTTATTGCTAAATCGTACGTATTTTACGAGTTGACAAATTCGTATGAATTCATACGAATGACCTACCCCAAACCCTGCCCCTAAACCTACCCGTCACTGGGGTTGAGACAAATTGTACGAATTCGTACGAGTGAGGTTTAGCCACCTCGTAAAATATGTACGAATCGGTCGTGAGTTCAGAGCAGCGGGCCGATCTCAATCACACAACACCATTTCTACACAGCGCTGTGAAGAAAGTGCTTGAATTCACAGCAGAATTAATAACATCACTGAAATCTTGTGAGAAGCATTCACATTTGTCGCAGAATTCTCTGTTAAACCACAGATATCAGATCAAACAGTGCTGACATGGAAACTGTTTGGTATCTGTGGTTTAACAGAGAATTCTGCAACGAATGTAACCTAAATGCTTCTCACAAGATTTCACAGCGATGTTATTAATTCTGCAGTGAATTCAAGCGCTTTCTTCACAGCGCACGTGTAATCTGGAAACCATGATAAACATTGTGCCACTAACAGAAATAACTTGTGGCAGAAATGTTTTCGAGTACTCTTAAGTGCTTCACACAATTTTTCCCAGCACTTCAAAGCTTTAAATATTGCCCAATTTGAATGTTATTTTTAATGTGATGTCCAAAACATTATTTGTTCATCCTTCATAGTTGTCCCCATTTGTAAAACTAAAGGTTTCACGTTGTAGGAAAGCAAACACTTATTTAGAAAAAAAAAAGACGATAAATTACCACTGTAGTAGATGCTGCAGAGGAGCACTTATTGGCTTATTCGCCATTTCCACACCCTAGTATATGTATTTTTAATATTTTTTTAATAATAAAATAGAAGTTAATATTATCTGCATCTCAACTCAAGCTCAGTACTTTTCTGTCAGCCCTCACAGCACTCCCAAATCAGGGGATGGTGCCACCTTAGTTCACCCAAAAATAAAAAAATTCTGTCATTAATTACTCACCCTCATGTCGTCCCACACCCGTAAGACCTTCGTTCATCTTCAGAACACAAATTAAGATATTTTTGATAAAATCCGATGGCTTAGTGAAGCCTCCATTGACAGCAAGATAATTAACACTTTCAATGCCCAGAAAGCTACTAAAGACATAAAACATAAAACAGTTCATGTGACTACAGTGGTTCAACCTTAATGTTACAGTATGAAGTGATGAATACTCTTTGTGTGCCAAAAAAACAAAATAACGACTTTATTCAACAATATCTAGTGATGGGTGATTTCAAAACACTGCTTCATGAAGCTTCGGAGCTTTAAAAAAATCTTTTGTTTTGAATCAGTGGTTCGGAGCGTGTATCAGACTGCCAAAGTCACGCCCCCCAGTGGTGAACCATTGAAATTTCGAAACACTTATGACGTAACGAAGCCTCGTTTACTGAAATCACGTGACTTTGGCAGTTTGATACACGCTCCAAACCACTGATTCTAAACAAAAGATTCGTAAAGTTACTATTTTAATAATAATATTTTTAATAGTTTTAGTTTTAGTTAACAATAACAACAATGGTGTTACTTGAAAGCTTTAGTGCCGATTCATTGATATTAGGTGACAAACAAAAACAACAATCAATAGATTCAAACAATGGTTTTGGAAAGACATGAGGTTTATCTGTGGAATAATTATCTGATGTTACTATTTTTTCACAGTGACCCTCAAAGGCTGTGCGGCCAAGCCCGTGACCTTTACTTCCAGTGACCCTGACTTCGCTGTAAATACAGATGGAACCATTATCACAGTTCGTGGTTTGGTGATTACAACAAAGCGGTTTTCTGTGCTGGTGCACGACGAGAGAGGTTTGGATTGGAAGGTGGACGTTTTCCTGTCCTGTAAAGATGAGGTAAAACTATGGTCTGTAATTCATAACCATAAACCGTATGATCTGGATCAGCAGCATAAGTAATGTCTCTCTATATGTCCTGGCTTCAGGCATCTCAGAAGTCCAGCAGTGTGGCTCACAAGCGCATTAAGAGAAGATGGAGACCGTTGCCTTTTAATCTTATTGAGAATGACAGCCCTCCATTCCCAAAAGACCTGGAGATGGTGAGACTGAGTGACATTAGCTACATCTCTACTTTAGTCATTCTATTACTCCCTTTCCGTTTCCTCCTCCCTTCCTTTATCTCAGTTTGACCTTTTGTTGACTTCCTGTTGTTTTGCTGACTGTACATTGCTGTGTGTCTCTTCACAGATTGCATCTGATTCCTCTGTAAATTACACAGTGCATTATGAGATCAGTGGGCAAGGTGTTACGACAGAACCTGTGGGCCTTTTCCTTCTCATCAAGGAAACTGGCATGCTGAGAGTGACCAGGGCCGTCGACCGTGAGCAGTACCCAGAATTCAAAGTGAGGCTCTATATTACAGGCCTTATACAGAGAACAATGCACTATCTGGTTTGGAGTATGATTACAGCATTATGTCTTCTTCTCTTGTCTCTCTTGTTGTAGTTTATCGCTCGTGTGTTTGACCAAAATGGCAGGGAAGTTGATGAATTTCTGCCCATCACTGTGATTGTGGAGGATAAGAATGACAACGCCCCTGAGTTCATAGGAGGTCGCGTGTTCACTGTAGAAGAACGGTGCAGGGCAGGTAAAGAGACATTTTCACCTATCAAGTCCAGGTCATACAGGACATCACATCAAAATCAAAAGCTAGAAATAAGAAATAATATTTTAGAAATTATGTAAAACCTGTTTTTTGGACCATTAAAATTGTTTGCATTATTTTCATAACAATTCTCATCACTGTAATATAAAAAAATGATGATTTTTCTTATATTCTCATTAATGTAATGTAAAAAAAAAAAAATAGTATAACACTTATTAGTAGTATTTATACATCATTGTAGTATTTGTTTTACCATCTTTAATTTGTTGATTTTAATAAAAATATCCATTGTCTAACCATATCATTTTACTGTAATGCAGTAAAAAAAAAATGTATTACAGTAATGAGAATCATTGTTGAAAATAATATAAATAGTAAAATTAAAGAAGTAAATAAATATGCCAACATGCATATAAGAATTGGTTGGTAAAATATTTTTAATAGTCCTGAAAATAACGTCACAATCAGTGGTGTTTTAGTATCATTTATATACTATTATAGTATAAATTCATATTTTGAAATAGTTTTTATTTTTAAAAAATCATTATGTTCTAGTAACTTTATGTGATTTTGTAATTTTTACTAGTTTTTAATATTTCTTTTTTTAAAGAATTTTTAGATATTTAGACTGGAAACAAGACAAAAATACTAAATAAGAAAATCATTTTTTTTTGCAGTGTTTTAATTTCATTCTTATTTACTTTATTTTTTATTTAAGATTTATCAATTTTTGTACTTTAAAAGTAATTTGAGTACATTAAAATTATTTTAACAAAAGTCATTTTAGTCCTTCAGTTCTACTTAAACTTTTTATTTATGAAAATCATTTTAGTTAGTTGCCAAGGAAACATTTAAAAATTAAAATTAATTAATTTCATCTTTATTTCAACTAATTAAAACAATTTTACACAATATAAGCTTCATTATCTTTATACTGAATATATACATACATATGAGAAATATGTATACATATATATGAGAAATGCAGTAAATGATACTGAACCAAACCTGAATATACTGACAGTGAAATTGTATTCTTTAGCATATTTAAGTATATTCGTATTGTGTTTTTCAGGTACTTTTATAGGAAAAGTGAATGCCACAGATAAAGATCTGGCAAATACCCTCCACACCAAGATCAAGTTTACTCTGGTCAACGCTACCGACATGTTCTCTATTGATCCTTCTACCGGAGTATTGACCGCTAAAACCAACACCTTAGACAGAGAGGTATTTTTTCTGTCATTTAATAGATCCTTGTGTCAGTGTGTTAAAGGATTGCTGTTGCATCTACTGTGTTGTATTTTCAGATGTACTGTATACAGTCTGGGAATACTGTACTACAAATGCTAATGTTTTTTATTCCTCCAACTCAGGCTCAGGACAAAGTCTATGTTAACATAGAGATCAGAGATATGGGCGGTGCTCCTAATGGGCTCTTCAACAGAGGAACAGTTGTGATTACTCTCACCGATGTTAATGATAACCCTCCTACCTTTAAAGAGAAGTTGGCAAGTCCCTTTTATTTTCTATACAGCAATATAACAAAACAAGTAAACTACTAAACACATCAGGACAAGAATAGCTCTGAATAGCTATCATTTTAGGCTACATGCCTAAATGTAAGGTGTGGTATTTAATTTTTAAAGAATCAATCAAATTTTCTTTTTTGAAACAGTACAAAGCCAAGGTCCAGGAGAACCAAGAAAATGTGCTAGTTACTAGGATCCCAGTGGAAGACAAGGATTTGGTGAACACCTCCAACTGGAAGGCCCTCTTTGAGGTCACCAAAGGAAATGAGAGTGGACAATTCAGGATGGAGACAGACCCCAAAACCAACGAGGGACTTCTCTATGTCATAAAGGTGAATGTTTTTAAAGTAATAGTCTGTAGAGAAAGTTTCCAGCATCTGAAAATAACCTTTTTAGCAAGAAATGAACCCCAGATGTCCTTGATGAATCCGTTTTTGCAGAATTTGCACTTTGCTAGTAAGTTCATGTTGCGATAGCTTTCACTGAGGGTCATAGTCATTATCTTGAGAGCTCTCGTTCACTCTCTGACAGGGTTGTGTTGGTTTTATTTATAGCAGCTTTGCAGATTAGCTCACCATTTTAGAGCTGTGTGTGAAAATGCTTGTCTGTTGGATATGTTTGTGCAGTTCAACCACACCCTGTTATACACAGTACATCCACCAGGCAGGCAGACACAGGTTCTGCTCTTCTAGGAGAATTCAAGGCAGAGCTTTTGACAGCTCTTCACAGTATTGATGCTTTTGAGGACAAGTTAGTTTTGTGTAGATGTGCTTGATTAGGTTCTCATTGTAGGTCTCTACTCTCCTTTCAGGGATTGGATTTTGAAAAAACTCCAGTGGTGCAGCTGGAAATTACTGCCCGTAATGTGGTTCCACTGGTTGGGACTGATGTGACCTGGCTCTCTGTGCCACTCGAGCTCAGTGTGGGAGATGAAGATGAAGGACCAGAGTTCAACCCTGGCATTCTATATCTGAAAGTCAAGGAGAACGTTCCCAATGGAACCGTCATTGGAACCTATAAAGCTGTGGACCCAGAGACCAAGAACAGCAATGGCATAAAGTATGTTCTCCGATGATCTGGGTTTTGTTTTAAGCTAAATAATTCTCTTTAAAGCACCACCATACACATTCATTTGGTCTTTGATCTTCCGTTCTGTTGCGCTCTGACTAGCGGCTTTTGAAGACACGCAAGAACATGTCTAATGATGTAAATGCTCCCAAAGAAATTAATTTGAAAACCACCTTAAAGGATTAGTTCACTTCAGAATGAAAATTTCCTGATAATTTACTCACCCCCATGTCATCCACGAAGTTTATGTCATTCTTTATTCAGTTGAAAAGAAATGAAGGTTTTTGAGGAAAACATTCCAGGATTTTTCTCCATGTAGTGGACTTCAATGGGTTGAAGGTCCAAATTGCAGTTTCAGTGCAGCTTCAAAGGGGTCTTATCTAGCGAAACGATCTGCCATTTTCTAAAAAAAATAAAAATGTATATACTTTTTAACCACAAATGCTCATCTTGCACTGCTCTGCGATGTGCCACGTATTACGTAATCACGTTGGAAAGGTCACGCGTGACGTAGGTCGGAAGTACCACGCTAGGGCGGAAAACTCCATCTCATTTTCTCCTCCAACTTCAAAATCATCCGACATCGTTGTTTTACCTTTTTTGTAAAGGCCATTTGGCTTAGTCTGTGCACATTCACTTTGTAGACACTGGATCGGTACATCGACTGAAGAAAGAAAGACATAAACATCTTGGATGACATGGGGTTGAGTCAAATTTTCATTCTGAAGTGAAGTAATCCTTTAAGTATAGTGTCTCTATATACAGTATAACCTCAGTATAGTATGATAATGTAATTGTACATGATAAAACTTTATATCATATTTTGAATGCACTTTCTCACTTTTTCTATTCTATCTATGTCTAAGGTACTATAAGATGACTGACCCAGGTAACTGGATCACTGTGATGGAGAACACTGGAGAACTGAAAACAGCCAATACTATAGACCGAGAATCACCTTTGGTCCACAACGACAAGTACAACATAACCATCAGAGCAGTGGATGAGAGTGAGTCTGGACTTTGTCACATACTTAAATGAAACTTAAAGGGATAGTTCACCCAAAAATGAAAATTATCCCATGATTTACTCACCCTCAAGCCATCCTAGGTGTACATGACTATCTTCTTTCAGGCAAACACAATCAGAGATATATTTAAAAAAATAAAAAATAAAGGCCTTCTGAAGCGAATGCGTTTTTCTAAGAAATATATCCATATTTAAAGCTTTAGAAATTCAAATAACTAGCTTCCGGTGGACGACCGTTCGCAGAATGCACAAGTCAACTTGTGCCAAATGAGTAATCCTCTGACGTGATGTATGACGTAGGATGTAGGAGTATTGTAAGCTTAGACGCCTCTCACGGATCAAACAAATAGGGCTGGGCAACAAATTTAAGCTCCTCTTCTGTTATATCGAAATCCTCTGACATTTCTCTTTAAAAATGATCGTTTTAGACTTATAACCGGTGATTTGTTTTGCTCTATCCTCTGCACCTCCGCGTTCGTCATTACGTTGTGCGTCAGGTCAAAGGATACTCTTCCACCGCAAATCAACTTGCGCATTCTGCGTATGGTCGTCCGCCAGAAGCTAGTTATTTGAATTTATAAAGTTTTAAATATGAATATTTTTCTTACAATAATGCATCGCTTTGCTTCGCCCCATTCACAACCATTAAAAAACTTGGAGGACTGAGGATATTTTTAAATATATCTCTGATTGTGTTCGTCTGAAAGAAGATAGTCATATACATCTAGGATGGCTTGAGGTGAGTAAATCATTGAATAATTTTCATTTTTGGGTGAACTATCCCTTTAAAGGGATTGCTCACCTCAAAATTAAAATTCTGTCATCATTTACTCTCCCTCATGTTGTTCCAAACCTGTATGAATTTCTTCCTTCTGCTTAACACAAAAGAAGATATTTTGAAGAATATGGGTAACCAAACAGTTGAGAGTAGCCACTGAATTCCATAGCAGGGAAAAAATACTATGAAAGTCAGTGGGGTCCATCAACTGTTTGGTTACTGACATTCTTCAAAATATCTTCTTTTGTGTTCAACAGAAGAAAGAAACTCATACAGGGTGAACTCAGGGTGAACTATTTCTTTAAGTCATTAACTTAATAATCTATGGATATTCAGCACAACATACACCTGTGCTGAACTCAAATGTTTGTGTATTTGTGAGTACAAATTGTTCCATTTTGCGCTATGAATAGGCGTGTTTTCTCTGGCTGTTAATGAAAGACCATTTGGTTGGGTGTGGTTGGGTAGAAATAGCTTGAGGTCTCTGAGAAGATTTTGTCAGGATATTGGGTGGTGATGTAACATTTCTTTCTTTCTGATGATCAACATGTCCTACCCGATACAACATGTTCTAAACACTGAAGGTTGTTGAATGGCATTCCAGGAAGAACTGGAGTACATTCATCTCTCTTGAACTCTTATGCGCCATTTATCTCTGGACGTCATCAGGTTGCTTTTCTGTAGGTTGCTAATGGCCGTTCTTCCTGCTTGATGACCTCATTTTATTGGTGGGCTGTGAAACTGGTCATAGCTTTTTAGAAACCGATCACAAATGTATGCATGTATGTATAACTTTGTTTAAAAAGGGGGATTTTGAAATAAAGAAATAGTCACATTGTGACACTGTAAAAAATTACAGCTAGTTATAATTGTGAGATGTGACGTCTCAATTGTGAAATATAAAATTGCGATTATGAGATATAAAGTCGCAATTGTGACTGTAAGAAAGTCGCAATTTTGAGAAAATCTCAATTGTAAGACAGGAAGCCGTGATTGTTAGAAAGACATAATTGTGAAATATAAAGTTGCAGTTAGATTCAAAGTTGCAATTGTGAGATGTGAAGCCATAAGTGTAAGAAAGTGGCAATTTTGAGATGACGTTGTCACAGTTACAGGAAATTAGATTGCAATTGTGAGATATTTAGTTGCGATTGTGAGATATAGTGTCACAGTTAAGAGAAATTCGCAAATGAGATGTTTGTCAGAATTATGAGAAATAAGGTTGCAGTTGTGAGATATAAAGTTGCACTTGTGATATATGAAGTCATAGGTATGAGAAAGTCACATTTGTGAAGCCGTAACTGTAAGTCTCAATTGTGAAATATACAGTTGCAACTATAAGATACAAAATCGCAATGGAGCCATAATTGTAAGAAAGTCTCAATTGTGAGATAAAGTTTTCACAATTACAAAAAATAAGATTGCAATTTTGTGATATTTAGTCATAATCATGAAATAATATCAGTTTTAAGTAAGTCACAATTGTCAGATATAAAGTTGCAATTATGATATATAAAGTTGCAATTGTTAAATATAAAGTTGCGATTATGAGATAGAAAGTCACGATTGTGAGATGTAAAGCCATAATTGTAAGAAAGTCGCAATTGTGTAATATAAAGTTGCAATTAAGAGATACAAAGTCGCAGTTATGAGAAAGTTGCATTTGTGAGATGTAAAGCCATAATTGTAAGAAAGTGGCAATTTTGAGATGAAGTTGTCATTTACAAGAAATGAGATTGCAGTTTTGAGATATTTAGTCACAATCGTGAGATAATATCACAGTTTTAAGTAAGTCACAATTGTGAGATGTGAAGCTGCAGCTGTAACAAAGTCACAATTGTGAAATATAAACTTGCAATTAAGAGATATAAACTGGCAATTGTGAAATATAAACTTGCAATTAAGAGATATAAACTGGCAATTGTGAAATATAAACTTGCAATTATGAGATACAAAGTCCAGTTATGAGAAAGTCACACTTGTGAGGTTTGAAGCCGTCACAATTAAGTTGTCACAATTATGAGAAATAAGGTTGCAGTTGTGATATATAAAGTTGCATTTATGAGATATAAAGTCACAATTCTGAGAAATAAAAGTTGCAATTACCTTTTTTTTTCTCCATTAAGACGACATTTTCTCTGGATATTTCATGTCTTTAAAGACAAATAATCAAGTTCGCTTTGGTGTGCGTCCATACAGGAGTTGTATTCTGACAATGTGTCCCTAAAGTCACATGAGACTCTTTTTCCTCAGGTAAGAAGACAGGAAAGGGGATGGTAATCATCCAGATCGAAGACGAGAATGACAACATGCCTGTGATTCCCAATACTGACCTGGTCATCTGTAATAAGGGTGATGCGCTGAGCTCAGTTCTGGTTGAAGCTGTGGACCTCGACAAGCCACCTTACTCCACTCCCTTCATTTTCGAAATTGGAGCAGAGAATGATGGGAAGTGGAAACTGAAGGATAGAACAGGTAAAGATAGAGGGTAGTGATGTTTCTTGAGGCTGGGGGTACAGATTTAAATTTTGATTTATCAGCATTTTCTGTTATTATTCCTCAGTATAGCAATAAGCTGATAAACTGAAAGCATTATGGCTGCAGTATGATCACAGACATCATGTCCTTCTCTGATTTAGATTCCTCCGTGGTGCTGGAACAGGCAGTGGTCATGCCAAACGGTCTCTACACTGTCCCTCTCTTGGTGAAGGATCTGCAGGGAATCGGGAAAGAGCAGACCGTGAATGTGCGAGTGTGCGAGTGTGAGAGAGAGGACAATGGAGCAGGAATATGTGGGGCTCGAAGTGCCTCCACCTCTTTGGGAAATTTGGGAATCCTTGCCTTAGTGCTCTCTAGCCTGCTGCTGCTACTGTTATGTGAGTGCCCCCTTCTGGCTGTGACCACATATACATCTATTTGCATATATTTACATAAACATATATTTATATATAGAAGAATTTTACGTAAGATCTTTGTAATGTTTTTGAAAGAAGGGCTCACCAAGGCTGCATTTATTATCAAAAATACAGTAAAAATATTAATATTGTGAAATATTTTTTGCAATTTAAAATAACTGTTTTCTATATGAATATATTTTAAACTGTAATTTATTCCTGTGTTGTCAAAGCTGAGTTTTCAGCATCATTTCTCCAGTCTCAGTGTCACATGATTCTTCAGAAATCATTCTAATATGCTGATTTGCTGCTCAAGAAACATTTCTTTTCAATATTAAAAACAGTTGTGCTGCTTAATATTTTTGTGGAAATCTTGATACATATTTTTTCAAAGTTCTTTGATGAATAGAACGTTTAACAATTTATTTGAAATAGAGATCGTCTGTAACATTATAAATGAATACTTGCTGAATAAAATAAACTTTTGTGTATATATACGGTGCTATATACAAATGCTAGTGTATGTGTATATATGTGTGTGTGTGTATATATATATATTTATATACACACGCTCACAAGAATGCTTCTATTTAGCTTTTTTTTTTTATAATTTAACACTTTTTTTATACAGATCATATATTAGCATAATTAAGTAATGAGTTCAATTGGAATTTTAACATGGATTTCAGAATTTCATGGCATTCTGTCTTGATTTTATGTCAAAACCTTTCAAAATTGACATATTTTTGGCTTCAGGCTTAAATAAAAACAATGATCAGATTTGTAATGCAGTCTTTAGATATTTGGATCTCACTCTCTATATCTCACTGCCCTTTGCTTTTCTTGCCATATCAGGTCTGTTACTCATCTTCATATGCAGTACGAAGAGAGACAAGCTGTACATCAATGATGATATTGGAACAGGAGGCATGCTGCTGAAATCCAACACTGAGGCTCCTGGTGAAGAAGTGGTAAGAAAATCACCTCCTTTTAAAAGGTTTAATTACTCAGAGAAACCACAAGAAGACTTTAACTATATTTTTGTGAAATGTCTTCTCTCTTTAGAAGGACGGAGCTTTGATGATTATTCCTGGTGGAGATTTAGTGGACGGGTCACAACAGATCAACGCCATGGACAGTAAGAATGTGACTTCAGCTGCAGGACGTTATGGGCAGTTTATCCAGGGAGGTGGCGTGTACAACACCACCACTCAAGATTTTGGGACAGAAAAGTGCTTCACATTGGGACGCTATGATAACAACCTGTATGGCAACGGCGTGTTCCAGAAATTCTCAAATACGAGTGCTCTCGACACATGGAAAACTAATGGACGCTACTTGGACAGAGTGAGCTAAACTTACATTACATTTTTAATCAAGTTAACAATAATATATGAGGAAATTTTCACCTACACCTATGCATATGTTTAACGAAAAAAACCTAACATGGTAATTATTAGGGCTGCCCCCGAGATTTTTCTAGTCGCTTAGTGCAAAAACAAAGGAGATGATCTAAACATTTTAAAGGGGACCTATTATGCAAAATTCACTTTTATACAGTGTTTGAACACTGATGTGTGTCCGCAGTGTGTGAGAACAACCTGTCTATAATGGTAAAAATCCACTCACTCATTGTTTTATAATTCCCATAAATCAGAAGCAGTCTCTTCAAACGCACTGATTCAGATTCCCCCCTACGATGATGTCATTGTAGGGAGAAGCCCCGCCCACAACCGGTGACAATCTGCCCTATTAGCATAGACACAGCCCTGAGTGAGAAGCACAGAGTCCGCCATTTCTGTATCCTCGCTGTAGCAGCTGAAGTTTTACAATGTCTGCGCCAAAGAGGCATCACAAATGTTATGTTTTGGGATGTACCAATGAACACTCTATAGACTCCCGTGGCTGAGTCACTGAGGACATTGTAGTTAAATTTCATTTTCGAAGGAAATGTCCAAAGAAAATCTGTAAAGTCTTATACGTTTGCGCCAATCATTTTGCGCTGGACTGCTTCACAAACGAGGGTCTTTTCAGCGACTCCGGTTCAAACATATACAGTAAGGCTGAACACCGCCACTGACAATTTCTAACATTTTCAGTGCGTGAGATTGTCCTGTTTTGTTGTTGCCGGTGTTCTGTCAATCTGTCCTACACTGGTATGCCAGAGCATGAGCTCTCGAAGCTCCACCCTCTTCTGGAAAGGGGGCCGGGAGCACCAGCTTATTTGCATTTAAAGGGACACACACAAAAACGGTGTGTTTTTGCTCACCCCCAAAAAGTGGCAATCTTAACATGCTATAAAAAATTATCTGTGGGGTATTTTGTGCTAATATACACTTTACATACACACTCTAGGGATGTCAGAGACTTATTACATCTTGTAAAAAGGGGCATAATAGGTCCCTTTTAATAATGTATCAAACTAGTGCATTCTGAGTCAGTGTTGGCTGCAAATATGATTTGCAGACTTTAAAATTTGTTTGACTAAGCCTCTTCTCGTCGACTAACATTTGGTCAACTATTAGGGGGCAGCATAGTAATTATAGTATTGTCAAAAATTTGCAATATCCCTGTAAATTATAATCTGATTAGCAAAGTAATGTTATTTACACAGGAAAGTCATATTTCCCATTTCAAAAATATTGCAATATCATGCCCCACTGAAGATGTTTTCATGTGACCTAATTTTGACTCTTGTTTTGTGACAGAAACTGGCTTACTTCGGAGACGAGGAGGAGGGGCGGTACGCGGATGACCTGCTGAAGACTTATGGGAATGAGGGGGCAGGCTCTCTTGCAGGCTCTGTAGGATGTTGTAGCCTCTTGGGTGAACAGGATTCAGTGGACTTTTTGAACACTCTCGGCCCCAAATTCAGACCACTGGCTGACATCTGCTACACAACAAAAAAAAGTGGAAACTGAAAAAAGACGTGACTGAGATAAGAGAGCGCCGTATGCTGTTTGCCAGGGGCCGTCAAAGAACACTTCAACAAAAAAATCATGTTCTTAATCTGTATTTTTGTCTCATTTCCCAGTAAAATATCTAAGCATCTTTAAATCAAGATGAATTTACTTGAGAAGCAACATTTTGTAAGACCATTTTCTGAGTATTAAGACTATATTTTTTGATACATCTGCAAAAAATGTTCTTGTTTAAATGTAAATATGATTAGATTTAATCTAATGTTTAGTTATTTTTACTGGAAAACAAGACAAAAATAGTGATTTAGAAAATGATTATTGCAGTGCATGTCTTTCTGCTGGATTAATCAAGTGCCTGTGTGCGTGTGTGTGCGCGTGTTAACTTTTGTAAGTTAAGTTTTTGAGTGTGTGAATGATGGAGATAAGCTTTTCTATAATTGTCTGCTACATTTTGCTCTGCTTTGCAATCCTTTCCTCACAGAGCCGAGGAGGGACAGTTTAAATATTAGTATACAGAAGAGACATTATTCTCTCCCCGATCAATTGCAATTTTCAGCCGTGTGAAGTATTATCTGAGTCTATATTTACAAGACCATGATGAAGTGTGCTCATAAACATTTTTTGGGCAGCGTGTGGAATTCCGAGCGCTCTTCAGCTCCAAAAGCACTGTCACCTGACATCAACTCTGGACACTGAACTCATCTTTAGGCCATGATGTATTACTGGAGTTTTTGTGTTATTTTCTTACAACTTGCTTAGGATTTATTTTTAATTTCAGTGAAAAGAAACCAAATATGTTGTATGTAAGTCACTTTATACTTTTAATGAAGATGTAGGTGAAAGAATAGGTAAAAATTGGGGAAAACGACACTTAGAAGTACCTCTTTTTTAGCTCTATGATATTTCAGTTTTGTTCTGACAGTTTTTTTTTTTTTTTTTGTATTTGTGGTAAACAACAGAAATTTAGAGGGTTGTTCTGTTTTTAGATTTATTAAAGGGATGTTCTTTGTAAATATTTTAATAAAATTGATTACAGACCTTATATTATTGTCTAATGCTCTCTTTATGCTGCAAAGGCGGCACAGAAACTTCAAATATGCCAGCATATACAATGAAAAGGCAGTTACATATTGTATAGGGCTAAGCAAAGATGGCATAAATGTAGTTACGCAGTAATTACAAGTGCAGAAATGATGCAATGAAAAATGTATTAAATATGAAATTCTGAATATAAAGACAAAAATGACGTTATATGTAGAAATATATAAACAAACAGTGGCTAAGTATTTTTACATTGTAGCTTTTACTTATTAAGCTATTTTAAGTATTAGTGTATTTTCTTCATTTTGGGAAACTTGCTAAATTACTAAGAATATCAAATGCGTTCAAACTTAAAAAAAAAAAGGACAAAAAAGACGTGTTGTCAAGTCTGCTGAAGTCATTTATTAGCTTTGTGTTGAGGAACAAACTGAAATTTTTACAATTCAATGATTGTCTGTAGTGTATGGAAGCTTGTTTCCGCCACAGAATAAAAAAATACTAATTGCGACTTTTTATCTCACAAATCTGCCTTGTTTTCTCGCAATTGTAAGTTTATATCTCACAATTCTGACTTTATAACTCACAATTGCAAGTTTATAACTCACAATTCTGAGAAAATTGTGAGTTATAAACTTGGAATTGCAAGAAAAAAGTCAGAATTGTACAGAGTCCCGGACATGACATGCAGGGAAAAAAAAAAAAAAAATAGTAGGCTAAATCGTGCACATGATTTATTAATTCGTTCCCTCGATTTACTAAAACGTGCGCACGATTTACTATTTCGTTCCCTGGATTTATAAATTGATTTATAAATCGAGGGAATGAAATAGTAAATCGTGCACACGATTTAATTTTTTTTCTTGCATGTCATGTGCGGGGCTCCGTAGAATTGTGAGTTTTAAACTTGGAATTGAAAGAAAAAAGTCAGAATTGTGAGTTATAAACTTGGAATTGCAAGAAAAAAGTCAAATGCGAGTTATAAACTTGGAATTGCAAGTAAAAAATCAGAATTGCGAGTTTTAAACTTGGAATTGCAATAAAAAAAGTTGAAATTGCGAGTTTTAAACTTGGAATTGCAAGAAAAAAGTCAGAATTGCGAGTTATAAACTTGGAATTGCAAGAAAAAAGTCAGAATTGTGGGTTATAAACTTGGAATTGCAAGAAAAAAGTCAGAAATGCGAGTTTTAAACTTGAAGTTGTGAGGAAAAAGTCGGAATTGCGAGTTTTAAACTCGGAATTGCAAGAAAAAAGTCGGAATTGCAGGTTATAAACTTGGAAGGATTACCTTTCTCGCAATTATGAATTTATATCTCACAATTCTGATTAAAAAAAAAAAAATTTAGAATTGTGATATAAAAAAAAAATGGGAATTATTATTATTTTTATTTTTTTTTTATTCTGTGGCAGAAACAAGCTTCCATAGTAGTGCATTGCACCTCATATTTATTCAGCAGTTAAAGGATGTAAAAATATTAAGTGCATTACTTTCATTTCTGCTCTAGGTTAAGTGAATTCAATAATCCAGGATTGAATTTTGTCCCACTGTTCTCTGAACAGAAGCCCTGAGCTTTGTGCGAGACAGGGCTGTTAACACGCGGTGACTGAGGTGGTGTTGCTGAGTGTGTATGTCTGTTGTTACTTAGTGTGTCATCCTCAATGTCCCTGAAGTCCAAGCGTAATATCAGTGCCAGAGCCCTGTGAAGTTCTTGCCAAGGTCTCGGCCTTAGAAAATGGAAGAATTGATTCAACATTCAATGAAAAGTCTCAGTCAGGCAGATTGCCAAAGAGTTCATTCTTTATTCAAGGAAACACACACAGTCTGAATGCAAAGACGCATCCTTCAAACTGACAGAAAGGGTTTAAAGCAGAAAGGAATCATGTTAAGTCTCAAATCTCATACAGCAGGTAACCAGCGAAGGAACTGAAGCGGCTTTGTGAGTCCCTCTTGCTTAGTTCACTGTTGTTCAGCCGAACATACACCCGGTCTCCGGCTTTCAGCTGCAGCACTGCACTGTTGCTTGCAGTATCTGTATGCAGGACGTCCACTGCCACTGCACTCGCCACAACCTAGAACACACAACATCGGAAATGATCCATTTATTACACTCGACAAAAAGTGTATCCTTAATATTTTATTATGTAGCAGCCATTTTACAAAAGCAACAAGGCAGCAGCTTTCTCAAGGGGGTCAGCAAAAAAAAAAAAAAAAAAAAAAAAAAAATTATTGAGAAAAAAAGTTTTTATAAAACCCTTTTGTATAGGGCTGTCAAACTTTATTTGTTAATTTAAATAGTCAGTCAAACCATTTTAAAACCATATTAGATAATTGTATTGTTTTTAATTTTTCATTCTGGTTTGAAATCAAGTGAGTTTTTAACAGAAATAAATTGAAAAATATTTATGCTTTTAAACATATTTTTAATTGAATTGAAACCTGAAGCTAAACATTTTCAAACATTGTTTCAATAGTGAAAAACTTAACTCAAAAACGTAATTCAAAATAACTTAATATAAAGATTTTCCAGACAGCATTTTAATATCTTGCTTTGGGTTTAGTACACTGGCAATTAACTTTTTTTTTAAAGAAATTAATATATTTGTGCTCAGCAAAGATGCATTAAATTGATCAAAAGTGACTGTAAAAGACATTTATATTACTACAAAATTTCTAAATACATTTCTTTTTAAAAAAAAATGCAGTTCTTTTGAATGTTGTATTCTTCAGAGAATCCTGAAATATTAAATATTAAAAATATTAAGCAGCACAACTACAACACTGACAATACGAAATGTTTCTTGAGCACCAAATCAGCATATTAGAATGATTTCTGAAGGATCATGTGACACTGAAGAATGGAGTAATGATGCTGAAAATTCAGCTTTGCATCACAGGAATAAATAAAAATAATCTTTCACAATATTACTAGTTTTACTGTATTTTTGATCAAATAAATGCAGCCTTGGTGAGCAGAAGAGACTTCTTTCAAAAACATTTAAAAAAAAAAAAAAAAAATATCTTACTGACCCCAAACTTTTCAATAGTACAGAGAGTAGCCTTTGTATTTATTTTCTTATATATTATAGAGTATCCTTTATATTTTATCATTCTTGGTTAACCTTTGTTAGAAAATCCCTGCAAAAAGGTTCATGTTAATGAGGTAAACTCACTGTTTGGTCATTAAGAACCATGTCCACACGCAGGTTTTGGCCGGTCTTCACAATGTGAAAGATGAAGTAGTACACTCCCGCAGTTTTACAGGTGAAAGCTCCGGTCGATGAGTCATAACCAGCTCCCAGATTAGTAATCACATCGTTAAACTTTAGCACATCATTCCTGCTGAAGGCCTCCTGCAGCGCAACACTGAACGCTACACCTCCCTTACTTGAGGAACCTACAGCTGAGGGTCCAGGTAGGCCAGGAGGACCTGCTTTACCTGGAGGTCCAGGTGGACCAGGAGGTCCTGCTGCAGATGAGGTGAGAGGGATGACCAACCCATTGCTCTGGTCATGTGAACGACCTGAGGAAGGGTCACACACGATCCTGCAGGATCCAGGGAGGGTCTCACAGACGCCTGCTTTGGTCAAAGACAGAAACGTGAGGAGAATCGCTATGCAGTGCTTGACCATGATGAAGTATGAGTGAAAAGAGATGCTGGGACTCCAATGTAAAGCCCATAGAAGAAAGTCTTTGGGCTGTGATTGGTTGTGTTAGCTGGTCACATGATGGAGTTGAGAAATTGTTTGTCATCTGACATTTTTTAACATCAGCAAAAAACAATTTTATGCTGCATTAGCTTCCCTACAAGTCTTATGAAATTGTTGTTGTGCAACAACGTTCTCAGAAGATCAGACCATTGAAATTTCTTATTTGTGAAAGTGATGAACCAATATTAAAAATTTGGCAAATACCCATATGCCAATAATTATTTTAATGTTGTGGTTGATAACTAATAAATGATATATTGATATAATATATCAATGATTTTGTCTAAATAAATGAGAAATAAATTTTAAATGCTACAAGTGAATTTAGGCATCACCACATTACAATGTACAGCATGAAAAATGGATATTCATTTCGAGATTACATTTGACAGTTATTAAATTAGTAGTGTTTTTAAAGATTAACTTTAAGTGAGCGTTAAATGATGGCGAATGTAATCTAAATACACTTTATGGACTAAAGTATTGGGACACACCTCTTAATTATTGATTTCAGGTGGTTCAATTAGACCCGTTGCCAAAATCAAGCACTGAGCCATGCAATCTGCATTTACAGACATTTGTGGGAAAAAATGAGTCATTCTGAAGACTCAGTGAATTTAAGCTTGGTGCTGTCAGATAGGATGCCACCTTTGCAATAAGTCAGTTCATGAAATTTCATCCCTGCTAGATATTCCATGGTCAGGAGAACATTACCTGCCTGACTGCATTGTGCCAACTGTAGAGTTTGGTGGAGGAAGGATAATGGTATAGGGCTGTTGTTCAGAGGTTGGGCTAGGCAGTGAAGAGAAATCTTAATGCTTCAGCATACCAAGACATTTTGGACAATGCTATGCTTCCAACCTTGTGGAAAAAGTTTGGGGAAGGACCTTTTCTATTCCAGTATGACTGTGCCCCAGTTCACAAAGCAAGAACTGGATGAACTGGAATGGAGATTGCGAGCCAGGCCTTCTTGTCCAACATTAAATTCTCTACTGGATGAATGGGCAAAAATTCCCATAGAAACACTTGAAAATCTTGTCCAGAAGAGTGAAAATTGTTATAGCTGCAAAGGGGGGCCAACTCCATATTAATGTTTATGAATTTAAAATGCGATGTCATTAACAGTCCCTGTTCATATACTGGTCAGGTGTCCCAATACTTATGTCCATATAAGTGTATAAAACAGGGGAAATGAGCATGCACAATTGAATATCCAATATTGAAAGATACTGATCAATTATAAATTACATCACTAATATTGGTGCATAACTGAAACGGTCGCCATCTCTGTTTGAACCCTGCAATTGCATTTATTTGCGGAATTATCATCTTTATGTGGGTTTTCCTGTTATCACTGTAAAGCTGCTTTGACACAATCTGCATTGTAAAAAGCGCTATATAAATAAAGGTGACTTGACTTGTGCATCAGCACGGCTCCTCAGCACGGATGAATCTAATGTTCTGAGGAGAATGTGTGGCTGTCAGTCATCACGCCGGTGGATACTGCACTTCGTAATCACAGATTGTAGTCTTGGAAGTATGAACGAAATAAGAATTTTAACTGGAAAATGTCATCTCAACAAGTAAGAACCAAATGTGCCACTTTTGTTCTGACCAACGGAGAAAAGAAAAAAAAAAAAAAAAAAAAAAAAAAAAAAAAAGAACGGCGGCATGCTCAAATTTCCCGCAGAAACCTACCAGTACCACTTGAATTAGAAAACATTACAACAAACTTACCGTTGTGAGTCGGGTTAATGTAAGGAGATAGTTTTGAACACTGGCTGGTTATGTACTTGCTCAAAAATTGATTTTGGATAATTTTTAACCCCAAAAAAAGTTACAGACTGCAGCTTTAACTGTTCTTGCATGAAGTTTTGCAAAAAAGAAAAAAAAAGAAAAAAAATGTTTAAATAAATTTAAAAAATGTTTAAGCATTATAGCATAGAGAAAAAGAAGAGATGGTACTGTGTAGCTAGAGATGATTTATAAGTGTCAGGATATATAAGTTGCAGGATATAATTTTGTCAGTGATGTAAATGAGCATCCATATGCATCGATTCACAATATATACCCTCACCACGTCTGTCAGGAAATGTCACTGAAAATAAAAATTCCCCAAATGTCAGCTTGAATGTCAAGATTCACAGCAAACATATTCAAACACTTCCACACACACATAAACCAACACAGTCACAACATCTATTACAGCAGCAGGGATTATGTATATAAATGAAAGGAGCCTTAGACCTCTCAGTGTCGTCTCCAGTACCAACAAACCCCCATTGTTCTCTGCTGAGGGTTTTAATTGAGTAACATCATTAGGAGTATTTGTGCATTGTCTTTCTTTCTGGGTTTACAATATTGAACTATTTTACATGGCTTGCCATTTTTACCACTCAATTTCTACAGTAAAATCACACTGGACATTGTCAATTCAATCTCTGAAGCACTGCAACAAACCAACCAACCAGCCAACCAACACCAAACCAACTGTAAATCCCGCCCAAATGGCCCAATCGACGGTTTTCCATAGGGCAGGGAAGGTTTCTTGCCTGTTCGGTCTTTTCAGTGTGGCAAAGGAGTTTAATTCCAATTAAACTATTATCTGACTCCATTTTATTATGACCTCGAATTTAGGTTGGAATGCCAATTGATTATTGACCATTTATATGATAATTTATCTAGACATTTGTTCATTCCTATTAACTATTTACTCTTATTGTACTCGTTCATTCGGTTCTCAGAGTCGCACAGGGTCCTCGCACTGGCCATTCATTTATTATGCGGGCCCACAATCGCAAACTCACCAGTCTTGGTCAATAGACAGAGGTAATTGACTGTACTGCTTAGAAGGCCGCTTTCATGCTTGCTCTATCTAAAAGTATTTTGTTTAGTCCCCATAGATCTGTATACACTTGAATTAAAGTAACACTATCTCTAGTCAGAGGTCATGACCACTACTACAGATAAGCCGACCAATATTACTTCTCTGATAGTAGCTTTGGTTTGGTCATGTCCCATGTACACTTAGCAAGAAAAACATTACATTAAACAGAGGTAAGGCTCACCCTATTTAGGTTGGTCGATCAACATTTTGTTGTCCTAAACGGAAATTCCCTTTTTAGCCTGTACAGTCTAAGTACACTTGAACTAGTGCCAAGCGTTAGCCGGGAGCTCTAAAATCACAGCTGGTATTCCCTATGCTCCACTCAAACTGGACTTCAGTCCGTTACTAACCTGATGCAGATTTGCGGTAACAATGGATACATCGTAATCTACTGAAGTCAATAATTTCAGAGCAAGTCAGAATAAAATCAAATGTAACAATTTATTAGTCAGGTAAACGTATCATGCCAATTACATAATCAGTTCAAAGATGATCAATACAAAACATCAAATGCTCAGAAACAGAGTAAAAGATGAATACCTGACATTAAAAAAATACACTGTCCTGGACACTCAGCAATGTGGGCTGATCTGATTACAGAATCGCCCCAAGCCTTTTGCAACATTTCTTTAAATACTCAGACCAAGACAAAACATCCCCCAGTGTGGGGCATGAACTTACAATAGGAATTTGCATTGACTAGTGTCACAGACCTAGGGAGTTCGCACCTTGTTGGGGAACAGAACATTGACAGAACATTATACTTTTTATATAATCTTTCTAAGTGAACTGTGTAAAGGGAAGGAAGTGGGGGAGAAGGAACAAATGTGAAGGAAGGACAGGATGGGAAAAAGCTTTCTCGCAGCTTCACTCTGTGGTGTGTGGAGACAAATGGCTGTATGTGTTTGTACTGTCCATATCTTAAGAGATCAAAGTATCTGAGGTTCTGTTTATCTTACACAACCAACCAACCAACCAACCAACCAACCCAGCCTAACCAACCAACCGACCAACCAACCCACTAACCAAGCCAGCCTAACCAACCAACCAACCAACTAAATCAAACCAACCAACCAAACCAAGATATAATGTACTATAATAAACAACAAATAAGGTTATTTCTTTTCACAAAACGTCCTTCATGTTTTCATTTCTGCAAACAACCAAATGAACAGATAGACAGACAAACAGATAGATAGATAGATAGATAGATAGATAGATAGATAAAGAAAATTAGACCTATTTATCTTGAATTGTCTACTTAATCGGAACACTCTCTGAACAGTTTTTCTTCAAATATTAGATCATTACAACTTACAACCAGTTAAAAAAACATTTGCAATTGAGTAAAAAACATTCAATAAATGTTCTTTGAAATGTATTCATATCTTTTATATTATTTTCTTGAAAACAAGACATACTATTCAAGAAAATGTTTTGCAGTTTCAAAAGTATTGACTGTTATAAATAAAGTTATTTCCTTTCACAAACCCCCCTCAAGCTTTCAGTTCTGTAATGCTATGGAATTTTAGACATTAAGCAACTTCTCTTTGCGAGTGCCATGTGTAATGTGTAATATTATAGCTGTGAAAGGATCTGTAAGAGCACCCACAATTAAATATTTTCACAATTACTCTGGAATAAATACTGTTTGAAGCCAGCACAGAGATGTGTCTGCATATAACAATCACCACAATTCTTTTTTTCTTTCAACAGATTTTCCCCATAAGATTTAATTAGTTGCCATCGATTAAAGGCAGTTTGTGTAAAGAGTGCTTTAGGAAGGACGAATTAAACATGATCATTTTAACAAAATAGATCTTAAGTGAGGAAGAATTTTCTGCTCTTTTAGACTCCCAAAGGAACTCATTAAGAGCTTCAAAAAGGTACTTTTAACATTCACTAACACATCCAGAGAGAATGTGGCAGGAGAGGGAAAGTAAAAGAAAGGGATCTGTTAAAAAAAAAAAAAAAAAAAAAAAAGGCTATTTGCACAAAATTTGTCGCCACATTTAATAAAAGAGGTCTATCAATCAGATGTGCATATCATTTTGTGGCTATATTGTCTCTTAAAGGGATAGTTAACCTGAAAATGAAAATTACCCTCATGTTGTTCCAAACCTGTATGACTTTCTTATGTGGAATATAGGGAACCTTTAAGGGAATGTGGCCAGGGGGCCCGAGGGAACCCTAGCCAGTCACTTGTCAGGGGAACGTACTCGACCCTGATTGCCACCAGGGAGGCCGACCTGGTCTACTCTTACAGAAACCTAGTCTTGGCCAACAACCTGTCTGATCACAGAGTCTCAAATTACATTCTTCAGAGAAGATATCCAGTAAGATTGACTGCAAAGTGGCAGTAATCAACTCAGATCAGAGCGTAGAGACGGGCATCCTGGATAGCAGGAGCTTAGCACTTTTTACCCTTACCAATGAGGGTAGTAACACTCTGCTCAATCCTAGGATCTACTCAGCGCATGATTATTTGCACTGAGGAGGCTGTGCACTCTAAAGGAACCCAACAAGGGGAGTACATTTACTAGCCTGGGGGCTGATCCTCAATAGGGAGGCCTCAGAGAGGCCTACAACCACTAACCAGCTTAGGGAGCTAAGTAATATGCAGGACAACCCTTAAACGAGGGGAGTACAGAGCTCAACCTAACAGATAAATCGTACTGTAGGCACAGAATCATGGAGGCCCCGGAGGGGCCTGCAACATGACGCAAATTCTACATTGTGTAGAAATACCTCACCGCAGCCTTGCGAAAGGCCAACATGTGAAACTACATGCTCAATCTGCTTAAAAAAACACCCAGATGTGGGGGGAAAAGCTTAAAGGGCGGCCTGTGAAGGCCACACACCTAGAAAGCTTGCTTGCTGATAAGCAAGATCCCACAAACATGGAACTTGCTCAGAATGAACCGAGTTTAACTAGCAGATAAGACTGTAGAGTGCCCACATATTACAGTCTACCTCAACACATTCCAACAAGCAGTGTACTCAGTAAAAAACACTTTTTACTCTTTAAGCAAGAGGAGTACAACTTATGCCATCGTGCTCTAGATGAGGTCCAAACAGGACCTGCGACTTCAGAATGACACGGGCATCAGCTAGTGGCAGTGTCTATGCTCTAAGGGAGCCAAATCTGAGAACCAAACTCTCCAGTGAGGTTGACTAGATTAGCTCAACCTGAGCACACCTTCCAACCGGCAATGTACTCAGTAAAAACACTTTTTACTCTTTAAGCAAGAGGAGTACAAACTTACGCCATCATGCTCTGAAGGAGGTCCAAACAAGACCTGCGACCTCAGAATGACATGGGCGTCAGCCAGTGGCAGTCTAAACTCTAAGGGAGCCAAATCTTAGAACCCAACTATCCAGTGAGGTTAACTAGTTTAACTCAACCAGTTAATTCTATTCACACATTCCAACAAGCAGTGTACTCAGTAAAAACACTTTTTACTCTTTAAGCAAGAGTACAAACTCATGCCATCATGCTCTGAAGGAGGCCCAAACAGGGCCTGCGACTCCAGAAAGACACGTGGCGTCAGCTAGTGGCAGTGTCTAAGCCCTAAGGGAGCCAAATCTGAGAACCAAACCATCCAGTGAGGTTAACTAGTTTAACTCAACCTGAGCTAATCTTATCTACACATTCCAACAAGCAGTGTACTCAGTAAAAACACTTTTTACTCTTTAAGCAAGAGGAGTACAAACTTACGCCATCATGCTCTGAGGGAGGTCCAAACAGGACTGTCAGGTGTGTCAGCTTGTGGCAGTGTTCAAGCTCTAAGGGAGCCATATATGAAAACCAAACTATGTAGTGAGGTTAGCTTTATTAAACTCAACCTGAGCTTATACATTCCAACAGGCAAAATACTCAGTAAAAACACTTTTTACCCTTACAGCAAGGGGAGTACAAACTACGTCACCATACTCTAAAGGAGGCCAAAGTCAGGCCTACTACTCCAGAACACACGGGTGCTAGCCTGTGGCAGTATTAGAGTTACTGAGCTCACAAAGTGTAGGGCAGGAACCAGAACATACATATTAAAGTACAATAACCTTGAACAACAAGGGAGTACTATTAATCCAACCCTGAAAAATACAGGGTGGGTACTTCACATCAGAAATTCTCACCAAAAACAGATACAATCTGTACTGAACCCTAGGGAACAGGAGCTTTCATAAAAAGCTACAACCATATTACTCAAGCTTGAACATAGTTCAAGGGGTTCAGGGGAAAAACTGAAGTCAAAGTACCACTAGATAGTTCTGGGGGAGCGGGGCCACAGCAACAAAGTTTCTATTCACATAGTGAAAAGGGCCTACACTGCCTGAGACAATGGCACCAGGGAGACTTAGCAATAGTCTGCTACCTTAGCTGCTATCTATTTTGCACCTACACCGAAGGGACAATGGGCCTTGGCCTGACAACTCTGATAAGAGGAGGCCAGAACTAGGAAAACTACACTCACATAAAAGGGGTAGTATAAAAAGGGCGTAAAATGCTACTAGCAGACCGCCTAAACCCTAGTTCTAGCCTAGGCCAGCTATAGTTGTGGGCCTATAAGGCCAACACATAAGCATAGATCTGCCTGGGGCTAAGAAACAATAGCCTCTACCAACGACTCTCAACTGAGAGGAGGCAAACTCTGAGAATACTAAATTTCTAGTTCTTAGTTAAAGCCGACATCTGAATACATATGAATGGTGGCTTCATTATCTGAAGCCAACACATCTAAAAAAGGGGACAAACAAAGTACTACCCTAATAATATATCGTTACAGCCAACCTAATGGAACTTCAGGACCCTTAGTCCGCATCCTATACTAGGAAACTGATTATAAATATAAAGAGACCTACCAAGCCAATTTCAGCAGGTCTAACTGATATGCTTACAAACAAACATTGTGTGTAAAGCAACACCCGCCTGACCTGCTGTCGCGTATAGAGCATTGGAGCCTACCTATATCACGAGATAGTTGCACTCATCTCGTCAGTAGGAGGCATCAACGTGTACTCATACTCACTCCATCAACACCAGCGAATTAACCTGCTGATGTTGATGAATGCGAGCTGAATACAGGTCCTTCCATGCCTTCTCGATCTCAGTATGAAGATCATGAAGGAACGGAAAGCTTACGGTGGCTGGAGGATTATGGCAAAAAAGGAACCGTTCGACGAACAATCCGCGAGCGGTTTCTTTCTTAACCTGCTCCAATGGCAGCCGCAATCTGCCAGAGGCGCGTTCCATAATCTCACACAGCTGTACATACGCGGGGACAGGGTAGCTTTGAGGATTCAGGAGGCTCATCATCTTCATCTTCATCAGCCATCTCCTGCTCTCTTGTTTGGCTTAGAACAAGAAGAGCAACTGCTGCTGAATCTAATGATATCATAGACAACACATCATCATAATCACACAGCTCTCTCCAATCAGCCGTCGAAGGTCGCGGGGAATTTCACCCCTTCAACTCTTCAACAAGCTTCAGCTGAGAACCCCATGATCTAGTCTCTACTCTGCCTCAGCAAGAGTAAGACCCGAACCATTAGGTGCAGCTGCCGGTCCTTCTCCTCTCGAGGAAAAGACCAGAAGAGAGTGGAGCATTTTACAAGTAAAACACACTCCAATAACAAACAGACAGATCCCTCAAGAACTGCCTGTACATGCTCTTTTGTTCTCATAAAAGACAACGTTATAAGTTATGTGTGTGATCAGATGTCAACACTATGGGACACGGATGTACACACTCCCTGAAATGTTTGTCAGACATAAATTGTCTTACCTTAATATCGGTTTGATATCGTTTCAAACAGAACAGTCCCTGAAGACGAAAAGATACTGACTGGTTCTCTAGGCGCTCCTTAGATACTTCCGGGTCGCGCTATGATGACGTCATAGGCTGTCGCCGGCCAATAGGATTGTCGTGAGTTGATATTGTTTTCAGACACTGGTTCACGCGGAGGCGTTCCCCATATGCGTTTCAACGCAGTGTAGAGTTCCCTTTCGAAAGGGAACTCAAAACTTCAGAGGCATTTCAGGGAGTTCAGAAACACTGATATAGAGAATAACTCCCACTGGAGTGACTTTGTGCTTTGTAACTTTGCAGCATGCACAAACAGCAACATTACACACTAAAGAAAGCTGGAAAAGTAAAAAAGCAAAATAGGTCCTCTTCTCAAAATACCTTCTTTTATGTTCCTTCTATGTTCTTTTATGTTCTTATGTTAAGTTGAATTTAGTCATTACACCTCAGTTTGTCATTGGCATGAAATAGCCTACATCAAGTTGAAACGGTCCTGTAAATGTCCCCTCAGCAGGACGCTTTTAAATCCCTCACTGGGACTGCTTGATTTGTCTATAAATCTGATTTAATCACGTTCCTCTCTATCCACCCTTAGCACAGCGAGACACATCATTTTCTTTTTACTGCCATGTGCAAACATTCAAAATGTCTCCAATGGCTGCTGTTCATGCCAAAGAAATATCTGCTTCATTGAGATGATTTACCCAGACACTGGGAATAAAGCCGTGTGGGTTGGCAACTAACTAGCATTTTATTCTCAAAAGAAGATCTTTTTTGCGGTCCATAATAAAAATGATGCAATCGATGAAACCCTTATTTAATGTGCTATTTCCACCCCTAATGTCTAAAGAGTCTTCACAATGGCGATGTGCCTTATTAAAACAGAAAAGTTACCAGAAATCTTTATTGCTTTGAGACTATGAGAGATGTTTCTCTGCATTAAAGCGAGCGAGAGAGGCTGGTGTGAGCCGTACGGGGGTCTCATCAGATGAAGATCAGATTATCTCTCTGCTAGTTTGTACAGTCTGGATCAGCCTTCAGGCTACAAGCTTTGGATAAATGCAAATGTTTAACAAGATTTTGGAGTCTCAGGTGTAAAGAAAGTCTTTATAATCTCACATCTTGTTCTATATATTGCGCAATCCTTCATAAATGCTTTATTTGCACCTGAGACTCTAAAATCTTATTGAACATTTCTTTTGTGAATAGTAAACAGGTTAAACTAACAGACAAAAAAGTACCATGGTACGTATGTTACATGTACCAGTGTTATTTTAGTAGCATTGATATAATATTATAGATTTTATTATTATTTTGAATTATATTTTCTGTTTACATTTTAATTTTTGTTAAAGTTTTAGTAATTCTGTTGTGTATTTTCATCATTTTATTAGTTTTATATATATATATATATATATGTTTTTTATTAAGTTTTAGTTTTAGTTATTATTTCCATTTAAATGAAAATGAAAAATGTTGCTTCGTCAACTAGCTGAAATAAAACAAATGTAATTATTTTATTTTATTTCATTTCATTTAAAATGATTTTAGTTTTAGTTAAAGGTGCAGTAGGTGAAAGCACCCTCCCTGCAAATCCCCATCCAAAGCCACGCCTCCTCCAAAACACATGAACGCGCACAGACCAGTAGCGAGATATTTTTCCTTTTTATGGAAAGGAATTAAATAATTAAAAGATTAAAAGGGATTTAAGGGAATAACGAAAAAAAAAAAAAAAAATAAGAATGGTAAAAGTTCCAGGTCTATTGTAGCCTACTTATTAAGTAATAAATTTAAACTGTTTGCAGATAATATTTTTTAAAATATATTTATTTGTTTGTCTAATATGTCAAAAACACAAAATGTTTCTTGTCTCAGCACATTCAGTTATGAATTACATCAATCATATCATATTAATCAAATAATAGCATGTTTTCAATTCAAAACGGCGAAATTTCATAAAAATGTTTAGTAGTTTGCATCACTGGATATTACTGTCGGTCACTGAATATTTTGATCATAAAACTTGCGTAAATGTTTAGCTACTTACTCGCCATGCACGTACTCTTTCACTGCTAAAACGAAAGCGTTGCATTGGAATAGGCTATATGCACGGTTACTTCCTGGTTGTCGTTAAGCCAGCTCGGGCATTTCCGGTGAACTGTTAGCTGTTCATTCTGTAGTCGCTGTACATCGACACAAAACCATCAATGGTTGACTTTTTAATGTTGTATTCATATTTTAATGCAGTTATCACATTTACCTAATTTGCCAATAAACCAGTTTTATTGATTGCAATAAAGACGCAGCTATTGGGACCGTTTAAAAACGCTGTGTCTGTAATTAGACATGCACACGCATTTTTCCCCCAGCACTTCAAATGTTATTTTTAATGTGATGACCACAAACATTATTTGTTCATCCTTCTGAGATTGTCCCCATTGTAAAACCGAACATTTAAAAATGTAGGAAATTCAACATTTGATTGAAAACACTTATTTAAAAATAAAAAAGACAATAATTACCACTTTAACCAGCAGGTGGTGGCAAAGTAGCATTTATTTGCGCATATATCATATATCATTTCCTCTAATCGTTTTTCACTTCATTTTTGACTAAATATTAAACATTATAAAATAGCTAGGTTTAAAAATACATTTTGTCAATGTGAAGTATGAAATATTCAAAAAATCTTAAGAAAAACAATAACTTTTCTTGTGAATGAATGACACAGAAAGCGAGCACCACGCTTTCACTTTGTAATCACAGCAGCTGTCAGTCAGTGCAGCGCAAGATCAATGATTTTGGCACACTTGTGAAAACACATTTTATTCAATTAATCTAACTAAAGTGCACAATAAATATTTAATTTTTGAAATATATATGCAAATGACATCTCACCGGAAGTTTTCGAGCTGGCTTATATTATTGCGGAAGTTCTAAGGAACGCTCCGTGCATATAGCCCATTCGCACTAGTCTTCTGTGAACAGTAAGCCCCGCCTTCTTTGATTTGATTGGCCAGTTCACTCATTCTGACAGCTAAGAGCGCTGTCTATGGTGGTTACGGCCCTACAGTGAGCAACATTAAAAAAAAACATTAAAATAGTTCCTGATTAGATGCTGGGTGCTGCTGTCATTGAGCTAATTCATAAAGGTACACAAACTACATAAGCTACATTATGTGTTATTACCAAAACACATCAAAATCTAATCATACCATGTACCTACCTGAGCAAAACAAATACTGCAACCATGGCATCATCTTTCAGACCCTTTGACTCCAGCAGTTGTCTCCAGTGTGGAAGAGCAACACCGATGTTAATGCTGGTTTTAACTCTATTCTCATCCAGACGTTTTTTCGCTGTAGGCTGTCTTTCTTTTCGTAGATCCTTTGCCACTTGTTGACAGTTCAGAAGGAAAGTTAGGTTGTTGCTGTTCGCCTGTCATTCTCGCTCTGGCTGCACAGCGTACAAGAAATGTGCTGATGACGTATGATGTCTGTGTGAACAGGCTGTGCAGTTGTATGCAAACACACATTGACCGACAGCGAACACATCATTTCGTTCGGACCGCATGCAATGATTGAACGAACATTTTATGGTCCTATGCCTTCCACAGATGATATACATTAAAAAATACATTTAGACTGCTTAACATAGTGGTTGCTATCAGGATATGAGATAACAAAAAATGTTTCTGTAGAGAATCACCTATTGCACCTTTAACTATAATGACCCTGACATGTACCATTATATTCTTTGATGTACCTTGTACCTTGGGGCAAATGGGCATGTTACACTGTGTGTTTTTTCCTGCCAGTTGTACACTGTTAAGGTTTTTCAAGGAAGCACCTTAAGAATAAATCCATTTTCACTGTATAGGGCATTGGAATATATGGTTCTTATTGGTTAAATTATAGGTTCATTAGCTTCTGACTACAGAAAAAAAGTTCATTTTAAACTTAAAAGGCGATGTCCCTGATCTTGGTTATGATGTCAAGTACCAAATGTGTATTTTGGAGACAGACATTTTCTTTTGTATGGCCTCCAGGTGGCACTGTTGTTCCTTCATGCGCACTTTGTCAAAACACAGGGACTGCTGTAAAAAAACAGATCAGATGTGTCATGGTATGATATATTTTCACAAATAGGTGCTATACACTATTTATTTGATTGTGAATGATTCTGACATAGGAGCAATGATGAAATCTAAAACCAAACCCTTCTTCCCAATACGCATCATCCTCATCCCCATATTAATTCCCCTATCATGTATTTCTTAATATCATAGGTAAAATATTAAACATATCTATTTTAAAGATTAATTTTAGTTAACTTTCTTTTATCAGAACTTCACAATTAAATCAGCACTTCTGATGAAAAAACAATTTGTGCAATTATTATCAATGCATTAATAAGTTTTGTGATTAGATGAAGTTAGATGAAATTAGATGAAATTACAGAAATCAGTGTGATCAGTATTTCAAAATATGGTTAAAAATACTTACTAAGTTATTTTTAAATTGACATCCTTTATGTAAGATTACACTAAATCCATCACTGACCAATGGCTAACTTTAGATCTTCTTTCCATCCTATGTTAATTAATTTATTTCCATCCTGTAACATTCATCTTGTAGGAATTCTGTTAAATTTTCTTACAACTGTGAACAGAACAAAACAAGTCTGCTACAGTATATCCTTGTTTATCTTCTTTAAATGACAACACAAACATTCATTTTTAAAGGCTACAGAGCTCAAATGGTAATTAATAACAAGAATGACCCATATGACTTCATTCTCTACCTCGTACACAAAACTAATTTCTCTGTATGTGTCTCTGCCTCTCTCTTTTGCCATTGTTTGATCGAGTGCTCGCATTACAGAAGCTGTGACAAATCTCTACCCAAGATGTCTGTTTAAACACAGCCATTTATTAAAATCAATGGGACTGAATATGTTATTAAATGATATCAATCAACATGACAGCAGTCTGAAACCAAGGTATGGTAAGGGCTTCCTCTGATGATCTGTCAAGACTATGGGACGATCTCTGCATGCGGTATTAGGATGGAGAAAGACAGTTGGCGGCACTCGGACTGCTGGGTGTTCACACACCATCGTTGTACATCAGATGCTTGAGAAACTCAGGGAGTTTATTACTCTCATTGGCTGTTCTTTTGTTTGTTTGTGTGTGTGTGTGTGTGTGTGTGTGTGTGACAGTGAGAGAGTGAGAGCATGCTAAGCTTGAAGTCACAGCACAGAATCTGTTTACTTGAATGTGTGTTTCCACAATGACACTCAATGGCAAGAATCCACAGTGAGAAAAAAAAAAAGAAGAAAAAAAAAAAAAAAAACAGACAGAGAAAGAGACCAGCTTCACACACAAGGTCATTTGCAGCAATACATGTTTACTATATAAATTCTGTATAAACACTGTGTGTGTTTGTATGTGTGTGGGGCGTTTCCTCCGAGGAGGCAAGGGAGGCAGTGCCTCCTCCTCCTCCTCCAAAAAAAAAAAAAAAAAAAAAAAAAGTAAAAAATAATCGATATTACAAAAATAAAACAATGCAAATATTACAAAATTTGTCATTAAAAAGTGTAAAAGTCACTGGTTTAAATAAATAATTGAGAATGAATGGGGGAAAGTCACGTGAGAGGAGGCAGTGCCTTCATCGCGCTATGATTAGATTTTATCGGTTATGAATAGATATGATTGGTTCGTGCGATAAATCCCGCCTCTAGTTTTCATGCGCGTTCTCGTCAAATCGGCCTGAATGAAGACAACGATGGCGTTAATGGAAGAATAATTAAAAAGTAAGTAAACAACTGTCACTTGTGTTGCCTTCACGTGCTCTCGGAATTAAATACGAGTTTCCTAGGTAAAAATTGCACATGAACGCCCTCCCATGTCGAAAGTTGAATGCGAGTTCGTAAACACGACTAGCACGATAGCAATATGTTAAGGCAGCATAAGACATCACCGCTTTACGTCACGTAAAAATCAAACATGGACTGAAAACATGATAACTGTGTGGGAATTTTTAGTGCGGGAAATTAAAGGTACATGTTCGTGTCTGTGACCAGTGTGTAGAAGCTTGATGACTGCTGAAAATTAGATGACTATTAAAAAGAAAAACTGAACTAGTTCACCAATAATATATGTTGTTTAAATTGCCTTTATTATTTTGGAATAAATGTAAAAATGCATAAAAACATTAACTGTATGACATTTATCTTTGGTTTTAATAAATAGAACTTTACACAGTGTAAAAATACAAAAAAAAAATTGTACAACAGGGACATAAATTTACATTTGATAAATAAAAACATTGAGGACTTTGCCTCCTCATTTTAAAACGCCACCGCACATCACTGATACACACACACACACACACACACAGCAATGACATTCACCATGTGAATTCCACATTCTAACCTACTTTAGATAAAGTTCACCTGTTCATTCACTTGATTGTCTGTGCAGACGTAAACTTCAATATTCTGGATGTATCTTATCTTATTAAACTCGCATGTATTGTATGTGTCTGAGTGAACTACTCGAACTGCTAGGAAAGAATTAAGTTCAGATTGCACTACAGCAAATTAAATATCTGCAAGATTTGCATCATGGTCTCAACTGCCCTGTCAGGGATAATTTTGAGATAATGACTGGCCGACTTCACATTATCCCGACTAACCCCTAACCCTGATTAAAAACCACACATTTTCAGAATTAGTAAGCGTTTGTTGTATTTATGAATCGATTTTACAATTGGTAACGTCATCAAATATCCCCAAAAGTAGGTTTTGTCAGATTTAGCTGACAATTTTGTCCCCATTATGGCTAGGTAAATTCACACATACTCACAAATCAGCCCCACTTCATTCCTGTAAAAGCTGGCTGGCACTAGGATAACACTAGACTGGTCTTTAGGGACACATCTCAGAAACTGCACTACAAACACTTAAGGGCATATTTAACCAGCAGAGGCTTAAACTTGGAGATTCATTTGGAAATAGCACAGATTGAGTCTACTTTGGAAACAGTGTGTTATTTGTATACATGTGCAAGTTAATGTTAAATTAGAGCTGCACAATTCTGAATAAATTGAAACGGAGATCACGATTCTCCCATGATTCTGGACAACTAATCAACATGCAATTTACTAGATAATCTGACAAAATGTTAATTACTGCAGTCTATTTTAAAATGTTTAATTAAGTTTTTTTTTTTCTTTCTGAGTGAAACAAAAAAGTAAAGACTCGTAACTCCAAAACTATAGCAAGGAGAGTCAAAAGGTTGGTATCGTTTGAAAGGAAACTTTTTAAATTTTTAAATAAACAAAAAGTTAAATTTGGACATTCTCATGCTTAGAAACTGCAAATAAACAGCAGAAAAAAAAAGAAAATATACATATCTTTCTAATTTAAAGTGGAATATCTCATGAAGAAAATACGATAGCAGGATCTGGTGATGTTCCTCTATATGTGAGCTGTATCTGGATCAAATTTTGTGGTGATCGCATAAAGAAATCAAAAGTTACAGCATTTGGAACCAAGGTAGCTTTTTGTTTAGCCATTGGCTCTCCCTGATGGGTATTTTTAAAATCATCCTTTCACATGGAGTAACTCGTGATGGACGCATGGGATTTCGTTGATCTTGTACTCATTTCAATCGGGAGCATCCACTGTAAGTAATGATGTGCCATTTTCTACAATCTATGCATGTTTCATGAAGTTATAAGCTAAAATGCCACATGATAGCTACATTTTAGTTTCAGTTAGCATCTGTGCGCCTTTGGGGTTTTATGTGTCGTAATTTCGTGAGCAGTAACTCGTGATCGGCTTATTGGATTATACTGAGGTTGGACTCATTTTAATTGAGAGAATCTGTTATAAATAATGATTTTGTGTGATGATAATGATGATAATTTTCTACAATCAGAACATGTTTCATGAAGTTACGAGCCAAAACACGACATAAATGCTGCATCGATTTATTATTTACATATGGGTCTTGCGGGGCTTCACGTACAAAAACTCGCTCAAGTTTAGTCAAAGCCCAAAACAATTATGCTTGTTGTATTCTACTCCATGAGACCTTTCAAATGACATATAACACATGATTATCTGAGCTGTATGATGCTTTTGACACATTGGAGTACATAGTACAAAAAATATATATATATATATATAAATTATGAATTTTTTTTTATTATTTTTCAGCAAATAACTCAGCAGTACTTAGGAGTTAATCAAAGTGGTTACATTCATTGTAAAGTTCAGACTCTAAGCTTTCAAATGACACCTATTTTGTGATTATCAAGGCAGGAGTTTTGAAAAATATGATTATTAATTTTTTTGTAGCTAGGTGGCGCCGCGGGCGGTACACTCCATTTTAGAGTGATGACTCAGCACTCGTTAAGAGTTTAACAAAATCGAGCTGAACAAAAGCTGATACCTATTTTTTCTTCGGGCTTAAGGGGTTAAAGCTGCAGTCCATAGCTTTTTTTGGTTAAAAATGATCCAAAATCAATTTGAGCAAGTACATAACCAGCCAGTGTTCAAAACTATCTCCTTACCTTAGCTCGATTCACAACGGTAAGCTTGTAATAATGTTTTCTAATAAAATCGGTACTGGTGGGTTTCCGCAGGAAATTCGAGCATGTCGCCGTTCGTCTTTGTGTCATTACGTGATTACGTCACGTCTGTTTACATAAAGAAGGAGTCCCAGCTAGTAGGCTATATCATGTGAGGATGCTGCTGGTAGCGGATCATTTATAGCCTTTTCTCACAGCAGCTGGAATAATTAAACTTATCATTTTGTTGGCGGATTGTAATCCAGAAAGGTCCAAATGACAATCATCAGTGACAACTGGAGATTCACCCGTAGTCAAAAGCAAAAGACTTCAGACTGCGGAGTGGCTACAGAAATTGAAATCTACAGGTAATGCTAATACACACTAAATACACATAGTCAGGCAATGCTGATGTTGTTAACATTGACAATTTGAGAACAAAGTATAACTATAATAATAATTTGCATGGTTTGACGTGATCCGAGCTAAGTGATCGTTAGATTTAATCACCATTGGTAGTGCGATTTATTGTAATGCTTTTTTTCTCAGTTGGTCAGAACAAAAGTAGCAGATTTGTTACTTACTTGTTCAGATGACATTTTCCGGTGAAAATTCTTATTTTGGTCATACTTCCAAGACTACAATCTGTGATTCTGAAGTATCTGTACAGTATCCACACCGATGTGGTGACTGACAGCAAACATTAGATTCAGCGCAGATGAATCTAGCATGTAACATTTTTAAAGCGTCAAGTTACTTTCAAACAGTGATGCTCTATTTTGATTGCTTCCGTAGACATCAGTGTTTATATCTGAACTATAAACTTTTATCCCAGTATTTCTATGATAATATGAATATTTCTAACAGAAATAACAATACCGTGTGGCTGGAAAGACTGTTTGTGAAGCTGTTTCATACTTAAACATGATAACTGCTTTCTCCGGGTAATCCGCAGCACCAACACAGCTTTGAATGTTCTGGTGTGATTTTGTCAAAGATTTAATAGACACAGGCGAATCGTTGTCATTTAGGAATGAGATTGCATGGGTGTTTGAAACGATGATGTCTGCGTGAACAGGGTGCGTGAGGATATATAAAAACATACGTTAACAGGCAGGCAGGACATCCTATCGTATCCCTCATATATGATTGAATGAACATTTTATGGCCCTATGCCGTCCACAGACGATATAAATACATTTAAAGCACTTAACTTAGTGACTGCTATCGGGATGTGAAGAGACTTTCAACCAGTATAACAAAAAATGTTTTTTAAGCAAATCACCTACCCTACCTATAAATCATCACATTTGGTCTTTTTTGTTTCAGAGTCTGACAAAGTTTAACATTATGTCTTCTGCGAGAAAAATGGCAGAGCAAATCAGCAGATGAGCGAGTTTCATTGCTTTAAAAATCAGCATGAGGAAATGTCAAGTTTAAATCAACAGGGCACAGCTAGCCTTCATCAAAAGGACCCTGTACAATCACAATCAAATATACTGTGAGCAAGTCTGACCACAGAAATCTGCTGACAAAAAAAAAATCTGATTTAAACCTGAAAATAAACAGTTTTAAGCATTTGAAATTTTTCAAAATAATAATAAAAAACATGATGTATAATTATTAAGAATTTTGACTAGGTCACTAATAAAATAAGTAAATTTGTGACAATAATCATGTGACTCTTTGTATAGGCAGTCAAAAGTTTCTGCTTCTATTGAAGCACAAGATGCTCTTTAGATCATCTCAAATCATGATCATCAGGATCTCAAATGCTGCTGCCGTGAAAGCAAAAGGAAGACTTATCAAATATCAAGATGTTTTGACATGCATTATTTTCCAATTTAGCTTGACATATTAAATTAATTTTTACAATTTTATCTTTTTAATCAAATGTTATGATGATACCACAATGTATCATGGAAAAAAAAAAAAATGAACTGTGCATCCCACGGAAAGTTTTGTCCTTGTTTGATATATGAGGAAATATGGACAATGAACTTTATTTATTGATGAAGGTGATAATTTAACAAAATAACAATGAAATTTGACTTTAGATATTTTTGTTGACTAAAAGATGTCAAAGAAATTCACATTTTAAACTTTGGAAATATGGAATTGGAAGTACACCTGTACTGCCTGCTTTGGAAGAAATAACTTCTTGTAGAAGTTTCTAAGGGTACGTTTACATGACAATTATGTACTAAAAACTTTTTTTCGTACAGACGACAACGTTGTCAAAATGATCCCTGTTCACACAAATCTGTATAACGCTGTAGAACGCTGTTTTATGCTGCCAGGCCAGTAGTTGGCGACTTTGTATAGACTGAACATGTAATATGCATGAGCATGATGTCACCATTTTCACAAATTCACGTTTTTGTAGTTTACACAGAGACGATAACAGCATCATTGTCAAAAACTTGGACTTTGAAACCCTTTTACAAATGTGTGCATTTTCAGGCCCCCACAAATGAACGTGTAAATGAACGACCAAAATGTATAAAAGGTCTTTCGTTTTTAGTTGTGTAAAACTCATAAAAATAAAGTACCAAAAAAGTGAGATTTGAAGAAATATTATCAGTAAATAATGACTTATTTTTATCTTTTCCTATTGCACAAAATGAATTAACTACTAATTTTACAGTGTTTTTTCTCATTTTAAGACCTTAACAGCTCTTTGGAAATCAGAAGCATGAACATGGTGCTAAATGTCACCATTTGTGTTGCACAGAAGAAAGTCAATTAGGTTTGGAACAACATGAGGCTGATTAAATGATAACAAACAGAAGAATTTTCATTTGGACTCAGACTTTTGGACCTTACAGCGTGCACACACACACAAACACAGGTACACCATGAAATCACTTCATCAAAAAAACAGACTGCAAAAACCAGCAAACAAACACATCCTCATATCCAGGGTCTACATTAAAAAAAAAAAATATAATTATTTTATCTTACCACAATTTGTGAGTCCAATAAGCAATGTCCACACTAGCGATTGCAGCCGTCTCTTTCCATCCCCACACCCACATGACAATAGGCTGACTAAATTGATTGCATTGTAAACAAGTGAACTTAATGAAAAATCTCTTATCAGGGCCAATGCACTTGCCGGCGGGGACCACGCACCCTTAATATAGCAATTAAATTTTTGCAAATGAATTATTCCAGGCAATATTTTCTCCCATTAGCACAGCACTACATCCATTATGTGTCTGATAGCAGCAATGGTGATGCCGAGGCCACTACCTCTCTCAGGGTAGCAAAGTCAGAAAGAGCCTGCACAAATTAACACAATGTGAGATTAATTAGTCAAATGTAGTCCTAAACACACAATGAAAAAGGTTTGTAACTGAAGCAAACATTCATGAGCACAGATTACAGATCCAAAAAATTGCAAAAAAATATACATTGATGAGCCAAAACATTATGACCAGTCACAGGTGAAGTGAATATCATTGATCAGCTCCTAACAAGGCCACATATAATGTCTGGGTAGATTAGAAGGTAAGCAAACAATCAGCTCTCGTAAGCAACATGTTGGATACAGAAGAAATGGGCAGGAATAAAGATCTGAGTGACTTTGACAAGGGCCAAGTTGTTATGGCAGGGCAATTGCGTCAGAGTATCTCTGAAACGGCAAGGCTTGTGTTTTGCTGCTGGTCAGCAGTGGTGAGAATTTACCAACAGTGGCCCGAGGAGAGACAAACCGGTGACAGGGTGTTGGGCGCCAAATGCTTATCAATGCACGAGGGCAACCAAGACTGTCCTGTCTGGTCTGAGCCAACAGAAGGTCTACTGTGGCACAAGTCACACAAAATTTTAATGATGGTTATGGAGAAATGTGTCATAACACACAGCGCATCACATTCTGCTGTGTATGGGGCTCCGTAGCCACAGACCAATCAGAGTGATGACCCCTGTCCACCGTGGAAAGCACCTACAGTGGGCACATGAGTGTCAGAACTGGACACTGGAACAGTGGAAAATGGTTGCCTGGTCCGACGAGTCCCGTTTTCTTTTACATCACGTGGACAGCCATGTATGTGTGCGCTGTTTACCTGGGAAAGTGATGGCACCAGGATCACTGTGGGACGATGACAAGCTGGTAGAGGGAGTGTAATGATCTGGGCGATGTTCAGCTGGGAAACCCTGGGTCCGGCCATTCATGTGGATGTAAATTTGATACATGCTACCTGCCTAAACACTGTTGCAGACCAGGTACACCCCTGGTGGAAGTGGCCTCTTTCAGCAGGATAATGTACCCTGCCACACTTCACACATTGTTCAGGAATGGTTTGAGGAACATGATGAAGAGTTCAAGTTGTTGCCCTGGCCTCCAAATTCCCCAGATCTCCATCCAGTTGAGCATCTGTGGTATGTGCTGGACCAACAAGTTCGGTCCACGGCGGCTCCACCTCGCATACAGAACAAGGAAGGAGCTGATGCCTGCTGCTGTCTTGGTGCCAGATACCACAGGACACCTTCGGTGGGTCTGTGCTGTTTTGGCAGCACGCGGATCGTCATAATGTTTTAGCTCATCTGTGTATGTAAAACCTTTTTTTTTTTTTTTTTTTATTTCACTCATTTGTACACAGAGGGAAAAAATGAAAAAATCCAAGGTACTTCATAGCAATTTACTATTATTCATAACAATACATGTACTTTTTTCATGTCTGTAAAATAATAAGCACTTATTTTTGGAAGAATAGACATTCTGATTTAAAAGTCTACATTTTCCAACTATTTTACTATATACCTTATAATACTGAGAAATCTTATTGTAGAATATCAAAATATTGAGAAACTTTCTAATAATAATGACTTACAGTGTGTATTGCACATACATACAATAAGTCATAATTAAAAGATATAATATAATATCTGGAGAGTCCATCCGCCAGTTGAGTTATCGCCATTGAGATGAATAGGAATGCTAACGGATAGCTTTCTCCAGGTATTATAGAGCTCTTGGCACACGCCGCCACAGAGAATAAAAGTGTGTGTCAGATGAATAGAAAGAGAGGGCAGTAAATGGTGGGCAAACCCTGAATAATGCACGTAGAACATCAAAACTATCCAACTGAGCATGTAGTTGATTAAATATATCACAGCCCTTTACCCATGCTGACTCTCTATCCTTGAATGATTAGAAGTTCCTTAAGCTCCACTGGCAAGTAAAATGTATTTTTTGTTGTGACAGAAGGTGAAATGGAAATCTCAAGGCTTCATTAGACAATTGAAACAAAGAGCAAAAGAATGTAATAGAATGTCTAAAAAAATGTGTAACAATGTGACAGCCAACCATGAGATCATATTCGCTGACCACATAAATGGCAGTAACCTTCAACCGTGGAGAGCTGTGGTTAAGAATAATAAAACAATAATTTTTCTGCAAGTTTAAACATCAGAAAAGATGTAGAGAAAACAGCCTTGACTCAAAACAGTAGTAAATAAAGCTCCAAATAAATGTTGTAATGATTGGTCTGCAGCATGCATGACGATAGATTTTATACCAAAGTCTTTATTCAGAATAACAAACACTCAGGAGATATCATAGAGAACGTAGGAAAATGCAAACCAAATAAACTGAAACAAGAACCAACAAGGGACTGAATGAAGCTGGGAGTATAAATACAAGACAAACTTAATGACTGACAGGTGATGATTATATGTAACTATAGAAACAAACGAGGAGATAATCAGAAACCAATGAAACCGGAAAGAAACGGAGTAGGCAAAACAGGAACTAACAGAACAGAATAACAAAACAGAAGTCCACAACCGTGACCGAACGCCACCTCCCTCGAAAAGGCCAACTGAGAGGGAGGAGGCTTTGGAGGTGGGCGTGGAGCAGGTGACGGACACGGACCAGGAGGAGTTGGAGGACACAAACACTATGGTGGAGCCGACAGCTGGAGGAGGGCTAGACGGAACCTGGGAACTGGCCAACAGGGGCGGAACCAGGGTGCATGCGGTATCCGGCGTAGCAGAGAGACCGACGGACCTGGAAGCCCAAGGTGGAGCAGCTGGCTCGCGCGTCCGAGGTGGAGACAGGAACTCGGCAGACTGGGGCGATGATGGAGGGAGTGAGGATGACAGGGAACCTGAAGGGAAGGAAAAGCCCGGTAGAGGCAAAGGGGTGGAGGGTCGAGGTACAGCCAGAAACCTGGAAATCCACAGCGGAGGCAGAGTGACGACTGACTGAGGCTGATCCGAATAGACGAGGGAGCCCGGAGGAGTCCCAGGGCTGGCGGACCACAGCGGAGTTGAGGGAGCGCAGAGCCGATGGGCTGACGGGTCGAGGTGGAGACAAGGGCCTGGAGGCCTGATGTGAAGCCGTGGGATCAACCTCAAGTCAAGGTTGCTGGAAAATGCAGGATGACACCAGTGGCTTCGACTGATCCAGTGAACTGGACAAAACCAGCAGTGGAGATGGGACCAAGAAATCAGGCGGGGATATTGGAGGAGGAAGATTTCCGGACAGAACCGAAGCATCCAGATGGCCAGACGGAACTGGTGTGGAAGGTGAAGACTCGAGGATGGGGACTTGGGAGGGAAGTGGATCTGCGGACCTCAGATCTATCAGGCAGTGGTCCGCTCCTGGCTCTGAAATGGACTGGGCAGCTTGCTTCGGGCTCGCTGATGTTACCCGGAAAGTCACCCTGCTGTATCCTCCACCACCAGTATTCCACCATCGCCCTGTTCTCGCAGGTGATGAGCCTCCACAAAAGTGGCAGGTCCATGATCCATGGTCGGTTCTTCTGAAAAGATTGGTCTGCAGCACGCTTGACGGTAGAGTTTATAAACAAAGTCTTTATTCAGAATAACAAACACTCAGGAGATATCATAGAGGACATAGGAAAATGCAAACCAAATAAACTGAAATGAGAACTGACAAGGGACTGAATGAAACATGGAGAAGAAATACAAGATGAATATAATGACTGACTGATGGTTATATGTAACTATAGCAACAAACAAGGAGATAATCAGAAACCAATGAAACCGGAACTAAACGGAGTAGGCAAAAGAGGAACTAACAGAACAGAATAACAAAACAGAAGTCCACAACCGTGACAAACGTTTATGATATGTCAGTAGCAAAGTATTGAATGATTACTGTGTGCCAGCTATGTGCTTTTTGTGGTACCCAAAAACAGTCTACATGTCCTTTACTTGGTGTCCTTTACTTGGTGACTTTACTTGGCTTTGAAAAAAGTGTTGAAATGTCTGCATTCTTTCACAAGTTGGTCGATCGGATCTCAAGTAGACGAGGCAGACTCATTCCCGTTTACACCTGGTATTGTAATTTGTCTCTTTTGTCCACTTTCAACCACTTCTGTCACTTCTTTTTTTGTTTTTTCTTCAGATCTTTCGATCTAATGGACAAAATAAACTTGTGCGATTTAATAAAATGCTCCCGGAGATGACATACGGAGAGCAGCAGCTTTGGTTTCTGCTCTGACAGCCACAAGACCAAACCAAACGCTGAGTGCATGTTAGATTTCAGGAATCGTGAGAGAACATTGTGCTTGGAACGTTTTTCATCTTCAAACCAAACTTGGGTCTTCAGGTGACAAAGTTTAAATCCTGTCTGGCTAGAGCTCTTTCCATAATGTTTAAGCATTAAGTCAGTAGGCAGAGAGTAGGTGGTCTTTTGTGGCTGTTCGAACACATTTGACGAAACACTACCAAAGTGGTCGAAAACGGACAAGCTCAAAACGTTTTAGACCCAATTTACACCTGTATTTAGCATTGTCTACGTGTGATCCGATCGACCAAAATGCATCTAAATACCAGGTGTAAACAGGGCCACAGATGATAAACACTGGGCATGCAACGTGATTGTTCAAATATTGTGAGGAAAAACGGTCAGTAAATGGTAATCTTCCCTGAACTTGAACCACTACACCGACCTTACCAATGATGGATTAGATGGACCCATGAAATACAGGTAGGAGATATTCAGATTTGTATAAGGTTTTGTCAGACTGTATAAGGTTTACGCTCAACTACATTTACAGTTCATACATCTGAATGGAATAGCTGGTGTTCAGGTGTTGTTCTCAAATGTATAAGTTTGCAAAGGAGTCTTGTTTTCATGCTTTAAGTGTTTCACAAGGCATTTGAATCGCCCTTGCTCTTTATGTCTTATTCATTTCCGAAAATCTGTTTTCTTTTTAGATGCATTTTTTTTTAATTTTTTTTTTAAACTTTGTACAACAGTGTTGTCCTTGTACGGTGTGTCCATTAATGTTAAATGTGATGGTTTGAATGTGGAACCTTTTCAAACAACAGCCTTGAGCAACAAACAAAGTGTCTTCATTCTCTGTGTGTGCTTGGCTCAAAGCGAGAGCACTTATCCACTTAACACTGTGTAAACACGCATACAAACAGATACCTTCCAAACCATGGTGTAACACACTTACACACAGGCATGTGAAGACACACACACACACACACATTCATGGTTGTAAAACAGCTTGATTTATAGTCCTAAAACCTGCAAGAAAATTAGTATTTTTTAAACTATGAGTTCTGAATCAGCTCTGCGTTACTTTACTGTAATGTTCACCTCCAGGCGTTACGTCATATCTTGTGGTGTTCCTCAAGGCTCAATTTTGGGTCCTCTATTATTTAGCCAATACATGCTTCTTTTAGCTGGTGTAATTAATCAGTACAATATTTTCTTTCACCAGTATGCAGATAACACTGTTTACTTTACTTACTGTACAAGCTGCACTATGTAACCTTTTTTTGTTTTGTTTGAAATTAACAAACTTTTAATAATAACTGCTCATACATCATAAATCCATCTTCTAAACCATGTTTTTTTTTTTTTTTTTTTTTTTTCCCTTAATCACTATGGTAAGCTTGTAATAATGATTCATATTTTAGAGTGGTCAGGATGGAAACTGCATACTCATTCATCTGTGTGTACTTTTTTGTGAGCTTTTTGTGCCTATATTGCTGAGCTTATCCAGAGAAATATTCATTCACTGTAGAAATTTTCCACAAATTTTCCATGACTTAGTTTTAACATATTATTATATTTGCATGACCTTTCCATGACTGGAAAGCACGGCCAAAATTCTGGATTTTTTCAGGTTTTCCATGACCGTTTGAACCTCCTATAGCCTATATTAAGAGCATTAAATTGAAAATTAACAACATACATCATAAATTATACAGATTTTATCAATTAAAAAATATATATACATTATAATATCCCATTCAAAATTCTATAGCAAAATCATGGCGAATTAGCCTACAAATTGACGTCATGATTGAACAGCTCTATTGAGACGATTTTCAATAAAAACTGAGTAAAAACTGAGTTTAGATGTTTTGGAACAGCCCTTTAATTTTCATGCAGTGTGTATAGCAGCATATTGATGTGTCAAAGTGTGTGTGTGATTGGTGAGGTTTTGAGGATCTCCCACTGTGAGCTGCGATGACTGTGTCGATCAGTCTGGCTGAGGGGAGTCTGATGTTTTTGATGTCATTCATGTCTAAGCTCTGAACAACAAGAAGAAACATGCACAGCAAAGACTCCATCAGTGACACCACCCTTTGTGTTGTTCACCAGTCACGGGAGAATCAAACACCAAGACATGATCCTTGTCACTTTGCAGCTTTCTGTCATCTCGCTCTCTTTGTTTATCCTGAAGCCCCTTTAGGACAGTGTTTGTTAGTTTTTTGAACACTCTACCAATCTCTGCCTCTGTCTTCCGTCTTCACTCTCATTCTTCCTCTGTTTCGCTCTTTGTCTCACAAATAGCTGGAAGGCCTGGCTTTGTAGCTGTGGCACAATCTTTTGCCCTGTTTACTTTTTCGTGGAATCACAGAAAGTAAATATAAAAGTGGTGGAAAACAACAACTCCAAAATTCAACTCCTGAAGAGCAGAAAAAAGTTCATATTGATTTAGAAAAGTTCATATTGAAACCTCTGTTTAAATTGTACATTTTGAATTTCTGTTGCAGACAGTTGGTAGACAGGAGATTTCTTCAGAACTTCCAGTGGAGGCAGATTTGATTACTGTGGTCTTTTTCCCAGGAAAAACAAAAACAAAAGTAAGTAGCAGGAGACTACAGACTCAATTTATTTTCATAGCTGTCTAGGAGAAACAGTTGAGCTATTAAAGAGATCTACACTTCCTATGGCCCCATTAGTCAGGACTCAACAATCATTTAATTGAATTTAAATTCATTAAATGTATTTATTTATAAAGCACTATTAAAAACAACAGAATCTTCTTGACCAATGTGCTGTACCATATACATTAAATAGAATTATCAGCAATAACACCATAACATGACACAAAATCAACAACAGACAAGTTCATATAAAAAAAAAGCCTCAAAACAAGACAAAATGCTAATGCGAGTAGATGTGATTTCAAATTTCATTTAAAAAAACAAGGGAGCTAGTCTTAGATGAAGCAGTAAGTTATTCCAATGCTTCAGAGCCACCACTGCAAATACCCGGTCGCCACTCAATTTCAGTCTGGTCCTATAGGAACTTTTAAAGTCATCTGACTTGCTGACCATAGGGTCCACGCAGTTTATGCACTTGAAGAAGGTTTGCTAAATATGGAGGTGCTAGAACAGGATCAAATCTACAGTATATTGAACCAGTTATGATGGTTGTCTGACAGAACTATCACTTGCCCTATCATGCTTTTTTTTTTCTTGTACTTGAATATTTAAAAATTTGGTTTTCTGTGTCGTTTGGTTGCAGATTCTGCTTGTCAACTTTTTAAACTTATAAACTACTGTAGGTAAAATTATAACTGGCTATGCATGGTATATGCACATGCATATAGGCACTATGTGACTAGTCCAATGACATGTACATCTCAGGTGATTGGCTCAAAAACTGTCCAGAACTGAGCTCCCATGAGTAAAAATGGCATATTTCTAATCACATATAGATTGTGTTCATCAAATCGTGAAGATTTCAAATCCTATAGCAACTGCTATTGAGATTATTGGGAATGCTAACGAATAACGTTCTCCAACCTACTGATCTATTAGCCAAGACCAGCAAAGCATTGTGAACACACTGTATGCAACTTTTATACACGCTTTTGAGTCCTTTCCAACAGAGCTGAATGAAAGCAGAGCTAAATCAACCAATAAAGTAGCAAAAGACTTCAGGCTCTTTATATCCTTTGTGTTTATATTTTTCATCTTTAAAATTACCTTCTTTGCCATGTGTTTTTTCTCTCTTTTAATATGCATTTCAAGCAGCTTCACTTTGTATACTCTTTCTCCTGAAATTCTGTTCAGTTCAAAGAAACTCTTTTGAAAAATTTAGCTGTCTGTCCATGATTACCTTTCTTCAAAAATGTTGTTGTGTCTTTTCTTATGCCTGTGATTCTTTGTACTCAGATAGTGCCTTTTAAGTCTGTTGCTTTTGAAGGTGCATCGCAGATTTTATCAGCGGCTTTGATTAGGCAATCTGACATTTTTACTTTACTTGAGTGATTTAGTTTTATTAGATTGCAGTTTGCAATCTGGAGTGTGTTAAAAAGAGACAAAGAGGAGCTGAGACTCAGGAACAGCCCAGAGGCAGGTTGGCCGTTTTATCCAGCTTATCCAGAAGGGAGGGTTTTAGTTGTTTCCAAAACTCAAACTTTTGTTTTGTTAAATGGTTCTGCCAGGAATGCTTTGTTCATAATGTTCCTTTTGGGTGTTTTCAATTTATATGATGTACAGGATGCCAGTTGAATATTTGTCACTACACCCCACTGGTGTCTGTCATCTCCATCTCTGTTTCCGCATATCTTGGCGCTCTCCAACCCTGTTGTTTTGACAGGCATCTTTGTTGCTTTAATTTATAGCTGCGGTTCTGCTCTAGTTCATTTGCTTTCTGTCACCTGTCAATCATTTTTCAATCTCTGAGGAGTCATTCGGTTAAATTACAATGCGGCAAAACACAATATAGAGTTGTCATTCCTGTAACCTCTGCACTGTGAACGAAGCCTCACTTCCTGTGCTATTGTCAGCAGACAATGTTTCTGGGAAGAAGAGCAAGATTGTAGGATGAGTTCAGTCTTTCACTGACGGCAAGCCAAGTTTTTCTTTGTCTCAGCATCTGGCATCTGTCCATACCGGCCTTGTGATGGAGAAAGCGCCGTCCTTTTCCTTGCTTCCGTTTCCATCCAATCAGCGAGTCTTTGCTGGTCTATCTGGCCTCCAGGCACATCTGCCCTCACAGACACTCCAGTCCCTTGATGCAGCAGTCAGCATGTGTGTGTCCCTAGCACTCCATCAAACGGTTCGTTTCTGCCCCGAGAGCACTGATGGCTGCTTCAACAGTGCACAGACTATTAATGTGCGGCAAATACATGCAGAATCTGCCACGGATAGACTGAATGTACTTCTTTGAATGCATTCACTGCAGATCAAAAAAGAAAAAAAGAAAAGAAACCATAAGTCACTGCAGTGTCGTACACCTTTTTTTTACTTTTGTTAAAATATTATGACATTTTTTGTGAAATACCAAATTGTGTATGAAAATGGAGAGTGTGTTTTGCTTTGTGTGTAAAAAAGTAAATATCAAATAGCTTTCATTTTTGGATTTAAATAGAGCATGACTGAATAACTGAAAAAAATAAAATAATTGATCATTTGTAGTGCAAACTCTGGGTGAGTGTTATTTTCCTCACAGTGTTGCAAATTAAATGATTAATTTGATTTTAATCATTTTGCAACTTTTATAAACCTTTGTATAGCAGGTTGCCAGTGAGTGCGTGCATTACAAATAATGATCTGTCAGTAAAATATTGTAACTCTTATTATTGTTAATGTGACATTGATTTCATAAGAGCTCTTTTTGTCTTACTGAGCACTGGGTTTTGAGTTCTTGGGGTTTTTAATTTTGATTCTGCTCTTACAATCTGAAAATAGACATTGCACTCAATTTTTCTTTATTTAATGACCTATGAATTATTCCACAAGTCTTTCCTGTCTATTTTTGTGAAAGTACTTTAATAAAACGTCGGGGGAATTAACACAATGCCATTTTCAACTAAACTACATAAACATTTATGTATTTTGAACGTTCATTTACACATCAGTAGCATTTTGGGGGCCTGAAAACTTTTGAAAACAGGTTTCAGAGTGCACGTTTTTGAAAATGATACCATTATCATCTCCATGTAAAGTACAAAAACGCGGATCTGCGAAAACGGTGACATCATGTGCATGCGTATTACATGTTCAGTCTGACAGAAGTGAGGTAGACATATTTTTTCCCTTTGTTATGTCTTTTGCTATCAGTCTGACTGTGGTTAGAAAGCAGGGGCGCAGGGGTTGGGTCATCACATTTGAATAAGAAACAAAACCTAGTCAATAAAACATGCAAAAACTCCACGAAGCACAACAAGCGTAATGGTGAGAACACTCGTTTAAACAGCATACACACCGGGACATTTGACTGCACAACACATTTTTGATTTGCTATTGATACTGCTTGTAATTGTAATGCAACTGACCGGTCTAAGGGACATAAATTAAGCTTTTAAATAAAAGGGTTATTGAGCTGTGTACACGGTCATACACAATAAAAGAGCCTGCACAGTGACAGGAAATAAAAATGAATGCAAAAAACCTGCCTAGCTTACACAACACCGAAGGTGGACTTGTGCTCAAGAGTAGAGCGGGCAATTTCTACGCACATTGCAACGGTCACAATATGACGTCGCACTCTGCGAGTATGTTTTAAAAAACATAATTCAACATAACACTTTTTTAATAGCCCACTTAAAGTGTTTATTACAAATAAATAACTAAACGCTAAAAATGAATAAATGTAAAAGAACAAAAATTTGCGTTTCATTTACAATCCGATGAAAACAACACCCCTACTTCCTGCATCCCTGCTGGAAAGTGTTATAAAAATGTGCTTTATGTGTAATGATACTGTCGAGTCTCAGGTTATGTATTGAGTGTTTATTCCTGAGTAACGAGTGAGCTGTACATGTATCCCTGAGGAAGTTCTGTGCTTTTTTTCCTGCAGCGTGTTATAAAGTGTTCATGGATGGGAGGTCAGCGCCCATGATCCTCTCTGCAGTCTTTATAACCTTTTAGAAGAGCCTTCCTCTCTGCCTGGGTGGTGCTCCCAAACCAGACAATGATGCCATTTGTGAGGATGCTCTCTGCGAGTCCTCTGAAGGCCTGGGTGAGGGGGCGGCGGCTGAGTCCGGCCTTCCTTAGCAGCCTGATGAAATAAAGCTGCTGTTGGGTCTTCTTCACTGTGGCAACAGTGTTTTTGGTCCAGGTCAGGTTTGATGACACACGTATGCCTAGAAACTATCAGCCCTCTCCACCTCAGTCCCCTTGATGATGAAAGGCTGCAGAGGGTAGGATTTCCTCCTGAAGTCATGATTATTTCCTTGGTCTTGTCTGAGGCTGTTGAGGATGAGGTCATAGTCTGCTCCATAGGAAAGAATATTGTTGACCAACATGAGACCCAGAATAGTTGTTCCATCTGCGTACTTAATGATGGCAGTGTTGTACTGGGTGGAGACACAGTCATAGGCAGGGCTTGACATTAACATTTTTGCTTACCAGCCATTGTGGCTAGTGGTTTACCAAAGTTACTAGCATTTTCACTGGCCACAATTTTGACAACGATATCCTGGGGAAAAACTGCCATATAGATGCTTTTAATATTATCTCATAATTTGGCAGCAGGTACTGTATATAAGGCTGCTGTCACTTTAAGATCTGACGCACATATTCATTATACTGTTACACATGCGTTTTCTTTCTCAACTGTTTATGTTCACTTTAGGTGAATACTCACCACGAGCAGCATTTTGACATTATATTGTGTGTATTTGTCTGTTTAAGCGTAATAAGTATTGAAAAACAACACAATTTAGTACTGAGAAGCGGCTTTATGTGCGTGCACTTTGGGTGTGACCACAGAATCTGCGGGAATTATGTGCAGTTATGTGCAATACGCGCAATCCCACGCTGAAATTCAAGCCCTGTAACACCAACAATATTCATCCAGAGCAAATGAGTGAGTGAGGGGAGGAGGGTTTGTGTGTCGACTCGCTTTTGGAGAGATGACAGAGAGAGAAAGAGCAGCTGGTATCGTGTATCTATTCTGCAGAAAACTAGTACTGGAAGCATTTCAGATATTTCAGTATCGATATGTATCGAAAAATCGATATTTTTGACAACACTACATTGCACTTAGTTTATTATTTCAGATGGCTTTTTAAAAGACTACAATTGAAAAAATAAGTAGCTTTTCTGGCCGGATGGTATTGAAGGCAGAACTATAATCCAGGAAGCGCATCCTTACATGTGTTCCACTGCAGTCCAGATGTTGTGGTGTGCAGTGCAAAGCTATGACCACTGCATCGTCCACTGATCTGTTGGGTCGACAGGCAAACTGTAGGGGAACAGCAGTGTCTGGAACCATAGAGTTAATGTATGTGTAACAGAGGCCAGCTAGTAGTTGCTGTGCGAGTAAACCTCACTCCTCTGATCTTAAGAGATGCTCTAGTGACTGACGCTAGAGGTTGCAATGTAACCTCTCACCCAGGTCCTAATCGCCCCGCTCTGCGCTGGCCTCGAACCCGGGTCTCCGGCGTGGGAGTCGGACACTCTAACGAGGAGGTTAAAGGCTGCAACTTCTAGCGTCAGTCGCTAGAGCATCTCTTGAGATCAGAGGAGTGAGGTTTACTCGCACAGCGACTACTAGCTGGCCTCCGTTACATATGTATAGTAAGTACTGGTTTCTCTAGGGGGCAGTCGTGGACTAATGGTTAGAGAGTCAGACTGGTAACCCAAGGTTGTGGGTTTGAGTCTCAATACTGGTGGAAAATGACTGAGGTGCCCTTGAGCAAAGCACCTAACCCCCAATCGCTACTCGGGTGCCGCAGCAACAATGGCTGCTTATTGCTCCGGGTGTGTGTGTCCACTATTCATGACTCCTATTGTGTGTGCAGTAACTGGATGGGTTAAATGCAGAAGACAAATTTTGAGTATGGGTTACCATACTTGGCCTTCACTTTCACTTTTCACTCTAGGTACTGTACTTCATGGCAACTGATGTTAGTGCTACTGGCCTAAAGTCATTCAGGGTAGATGTGTCTAGTTTCTTAGGGACTGGTGTGATAATAGATGACTTGAATAAGAGACGAGTTAAAAATGTCTGTGTACACCCCTGCCAGTTGTTCAGCACAGACCTTCAGGACTTTTGGTGTTACATAATCAGGTCCCACTGCCTTGCGGGTGTTTGCCTGTTTCAGAACCTCCAAAACCCATCCGTGTGTCACCTGGAGAGCATTGTCCTCTGGGTTGCAGAGTGTCTGTACTCAATCTGTCAAATCTAGCACAGTTGAGTCTGTCAGGTAAGGTGGTGTCTCAGGTCTCAGTCCAGTTTGTGTTGCTCCTGTAATTGGCAAATTATTTTGCAGGTAATATCTTTCAAGTTTTTGGGAATATGCCATTTTTGCAGCTCTGATGGACTTTTGTAACTCATATTGGGCCCGCTTGTACTCCTCTCTGGTCCCCTGACTTGAAAGCTGCCCATCTTTTCTTGATCTTCAAGCGTATATCCCCATTAAACCAGGGCTTTTGATTTGGAAAAGCATGAACAGTTCTGGAAGGGACGCAGATGGAAGTACACCAGTTGATATAACCACTGACAGTCTCTGTGTAATCATGAATATTATCTGTAGCCTCCTTGAAGATATTCATATCTGTAGCCTTTAAGCAGCCCTGCAGGTTTGCCAGTCCATGTGTTAACGGCTCTAATTGTGACTGTTGTAAATAGGCTTTAACAGGATTGCTAGGTGGTCAGATTTTCCAAAATGGGGTTTGGATTTTAATATAAATGCATTTCTGATGTTACTATAACAATGGTCCAGGGTATTGTTTCCTCTGATAGGAAAAGTCACAAACTGAGGAAAAAGAGGAAAAGTTTTGGGATGTTTTTCCGGAGATTACAGTGGTTAAAATACTACAGGATAATGAGAGCAGCATCAGGATACATGTTCTCATGCTCCTTGATCATGTTATGCAGTTCATTTAGTGCAGCCTCTGCAATTCTCAGGGTAAATACGCTTTAAAGTTAAATATTCCACCTCCCCAGAACAAAATTAAGAAATAACCTTACTGTCTATGTGTAACCCCTCTTCCCAGGTCCTACTCGCCCCGCGAGTGCGGGGGCCTCGAACCTGGGTCTCTGGCATGGGAGTCGGACGCTCTAACAAGGGCCATTTTATTTTCCAAAGACTAAACATTTGCAAACAGTATGACCAGGAGCATTAGTCTTCCTCTGCAAACGAAGAGCTCGGCTCCTCCCCACCTGCCGTGTTTCCGCATTGGGTTCAGGTTGTCAGGAAAAGCCCCTGCTCGGGCCTGGCCTGGCGTCGCACCGTCATCACGAAATAGTTCTGGGAAGGAGTCCAACATACTGAGGTGAAAAAGTAAATTTTGAGTGCTCTCTCTTAGCTGTATCAGAGTAACCCGATCATACTTAATGTTTGCATTTACGGTTGCCCTAACATGAACGCACAAAAACAAATGACAGTAAATACAACAAAAACTTTACTCTGAGAGCTCCACGATGTCGCACATGGGAGCGCTACTGTATCTTGCTATTTAATCAAGAATTTCACTTTTTTATTATTGGAAACTTCAGGAAAATGGATTAGATCTAATACCCTTTTCCCCTGACATTTATTTGATTAAGAATTGTAAGGACTCAGATTAAGAAAATCAAAAAATAAATCTCGCTTCAGTAACAATTAGATAATGCATGGCAGTGACAAAGTTATCTGACAAAAGCCAAGCCCTTTATTCAAACCTAATGAGAACACCAGCTAAATTAGCATGGCAGTGAGATTAATTACACCAACAAACTAATTCACGCATTCTGCCTAAAGTCTCACTGTTTACCATGTGAGTGTTTGCATCTGTCTGCGTGATATCTCAATCATCTCTGATTGATCTTAAGCATGTTGTTGAATGTGATGCTGAATGCTGCTAATGCTCAAAGTGTCCCAAAGTGGGTTGAGAGATGAAAATGTAATGGACTCACAAACATTTACAACTAAATTAAGTACTCCCAGCGTCTCCCATGAAATCGCAATGATGAAATTAATGGAGTTGTCACATGGACCTGTCAATCATGTTGTTCCCAGCTGCCCGTTGAGAGGCTTCTCTCACATAACACTGAGTTCTATAGAGGCCTGTCAGTTATTAATAGTAACAAATCTGTTTAATGTTAAAAAGGTTTCTAAAGATGTCATCAGCAGCTCAACATGTCTGAACTGAAGTGACTGTCTGGCCATGTTTGCTGGTTTTGATGTTCATTTTGTGTTGGTAGAAGCAGTCCTTTTAGATTTAGCAACGATATTAATTTTATAGTGCTTTTTTTCTCCTCTATTAAACATATTAATAATGAATACAATAATTTAATTTCATGATTTTTATATTTGAGGTGTCAGTAGATTTAAATAATTTAGAATTTTGGCTTAAATTTGATTAATCTCAAACTCAGTATTAGAATTTGAAATTTGCCTCAGAATGTAGGTTTACTTTTCAAAATTCAAATGCATTCAGATCCTCTTTTTTAAAGGTGCCTCTTTTTACCAGATGTAATATAAGTTTCATGTGTCCCCGGAATGTGTCTGTGAAGTTTCAGATCAAAATACCCCACAGACCATTTATTTAGTTTTAAATGCCAATTTTTGAATCGAAACAAAAACGTGCTGTTTTCATGCATGTATCTTTAAACGCAAATGAGCTGCTGCTCCCCGCCCCCTTTTCCATAATAGGGCTGTGCCCTTACAGCTCGTACCTTGGATACTCTGCTAAAAAATAACAAAACATCTGTTTGGTTTTGATTGTCATCTCCGTCACGCTCATGTGAAATTGCAGTTCTTCATCATCATGAAAGTTTATGCATGTTTTTTTAAAGCCAAATCAGTTTAAATCTTCTGATATAGGCCTTATGTAGCCTTGCCCCTTTTCAGTGCTGTGCTCGTTGTGTTCTGTCTTCTGGTTTGTATTTCCACAGCATGAAGGTAAGATCTTATGGATTTATGAATGAACCGCTGTGTTTTAAAATCTTCCTGGTCTACTGACATTTGTTATGATATCCACTTCAAACATTACAATGCTCATGATAACTTTTGTTAACTCTACAATAAGTAAACCCACTCTTCGACAGCGATGCCATAGAAACATACAAAGCTACTGTCAAAGCGGAAGTTCAAAGACAGACTTCTAAAGATTGCTGCGCACTTGTTTCTTTGGCGCATAAGGTATATATGGTTTTCTGAGCGCACACATCTGAATCACGCGCACAGAAAGCTGGCTGTCAGACGACGCGTCCTGTGAGTATTAAACTAAGTTCTCTTGCGCTTAAACTGTCAAATACACACAAGGTTATGTCGGTTGTGTCTGTGAACGTAAACAGCAGGGAAAGAAATCGCATGTGTGTATTAGACTTGTATTAAAGTGACAGCAGCGTAATATACAGTACCTACTGCTGTATCTGCTGTTAATATGAACCAAACAACAAAAGAAAAACAGAAAATCACTCACTGCTCTTGACTGAACAACTGCTGTTGTTAAATCTCTGGTGAGGAGATAAACATGGCGGACTGTGTACAGCTTACTCAGGGGAGGAGCTAAGCTAATATGGCAGATTCTGTCACCACTTGTGGGCGGGGCTTGTTACATTGTGACGTCACATTGGAGTACATTCCTGAATGGCTCATTATGAGACACTGAGTGGATGGATTTTTAACACAATGGGGTGGTTGTGTACACTGCAGACAGAAAAACAATACAAAAAGCAATTAACATAAAACAATATAAAAGTGATTTTACATAATATGTCCCCTTTAAGGGATTTTAGCCATTTTGATAACTAGCACCTTCCTTACCTATAAACATTTACTTTCTTAAACTTTTGTTCAGATGAAACTCCATTTTTGTTTAGCTTTGATAATAATGAAATTCTGCCATACAGATCGAGGCTGCCATTTTAATTTCATTGATACATATATTTGCCATTCAGAAAGTTTCTCCATACTGAATATCACAAAAGTTCAGACTGTTCTAAACATGTTTTAAAAGAGAACTGAACAAAATATACTTGTAGCAGTTTTAATATTGTTTTCACACTTTGTACTGGGTATATTTTTGTAAGTCAATATCTGTATAGACACATACCTTAAAGTCTTGGCTACAAAAGGGCTGTTGAACATTTTCACTATTATTGACCAGGAAAAAAAAAAAAGATATAAATCCCCATCTCCCCTTCCTCATAAACATTCAAGAAAGTATTTTGATTGGCATTTGGTCAGGAGTGACCCAGGTACGCTGCTCACAAGAGCCCGTGACAGATGTTTGTGCTGAAGCTTTCTCTAAAAGAGCAACAAATACATGAATGTTTTCAGAGCAATGAAGCAAATCAGAGAAGCAAAGTACTCCAAACAGTGCAAGTCTAAGGCAGTAGCAATTATAATATTTTAATGAATACCTGCGGGAGTTTTAAAACGGAACGTTTATCTTTGAAGACACAGAATCATGCAGTGTTAAACTCTTACCAGTTCATGTCTAGAGAAATATTAATGCCTTGTGTGAAGAATCATTAGCTTTCTGGTTTATTGTTATGAATGGATGTTTTGCAGTAAATGTGCATCATACCATGTGATTGACAACTTATGTTTTGCATTGAACTTTTCATTGTTAAAGTTTTTGGGAATTATATTTTGAAGAGACTTTGGCCTAGGCGAGTACTGCAAATGATGAAAAATTCATAGCGCTATTTATTTGCATAATGTTGTTTAAGTGATTGTCCAGTATAGAATGTACGGGATTACTTATGATAAACTAAAAGTGCTCTTGTTGTATTGATTTCAAATAAAGTTGAATTATGTAATATAAAAAATAGATTTAAAAATATATATTGCATTTATTTTATTGTACATGTTTATTTTCATACTCCATTTGCAATTATAAAATCTAACAAAATGTTGTGAGGATTATGCTTAAACAGGACCTATTTTGCTTTTTTACATTTTCAACTTTCTTTAGTGTGTAATGTTGCTGTTTGAGCATTAAAAAGGTCTGAAAAGTTCCAAAGCACTCCAGCGTGAGTTATTCTCAATATCAGTGCGCACTGTTTCTGAACTCCCTGAAACACCTCCATTGTAGACTTGAGTTTTCTTCTGGGAATGAACACGTCACAATACTCCTCATTTAAATAATTCCCGCCCAAGACATACACAAAATAAATTGGACGAGGCCTGGCTAAGTGTTGTCGCCATGTCCAACAGACCTGTCCAATCACAACACATCAATCCAGCCGACCAATCAGAGCACACTGCGCTTTTTGAAAGGAGGGGCTTCATAGAGACAGGATGTTGGAGAAACTAACAAACTAGTCATGACTGTTCCCTGAAACCATAGTAACATGGTCGCTTATCCTTAAAGAGATCACGTGTAGGTGGTAGGGGTTGAACGACTTCAGATTTTTTAAAGTCGACATTTATGTGATTAAAGTCGAGTCGACTAGTCAATGATGACGTCATTAATGAACAAATAAGGGGCTGTTCACACAGAAACACTTTTCCATTCCAATGCGCTACTTTTTCATTGTTTTTCTATGTAAACGCGCTATAGACAGACATGTATGTCTGTTGCGCTCATGTCTTGCGTCTTTTGCAGCGTCTCGCGTATGATATGCCATTCTAAAAACGCGGCGCTTAAGTTCAAATCAGTTCAAATTAAAAAAAAAAAAAAAAAACGTGTCTCGAGATCTTGCGTTTTTTCCCCGATTCCACTGCCCACATCTTGCGTCTTTGAAAGCAAAAATGCGTTCTGTGCGAACGAGCCCTAATGGTAGGTGTCCACTGGCGCGGAGCGGTCGAAGCAGAGCGAGCGTTTTCAATTCATTCCTATGGAAGTCGAGCTTCACGCTTGCAAGGTGCATTGTGGGACTGTGAAGCTCGACTTCCATAGGAATGAATTGAAAACGCTCGCTCTGCTTCGACCGCTCCGCGCCAGTGGACACCTACCGTAAGTCTGAACCTCGAGGCGAGCTGAGGTTGCCTTGTGCACAGCTATGGCATATGATATGACGCTGCCCACAAATATTTCTCCTACATAACAGCTTATTTTTATCAGTTCTTTTGTCTTTGGGTCGTTATATACAATGTAACGGTGCAGTTTAGAATGGCGATTAACTTACGTGTACAATAAGCTGTTTAAAATAAGCATTCATCCGATCAATATTGAGAATCCAGATGGTATAATCAAACATATCTTGTGGAGCGCTATTGGAGTATGCATTTATTTGTCAGTAACTGTTGGATATGGAGCGTAAATGTGGACTTTATCCTGCTGCGCCCTCTATAGGCTATGACCAGCGACTAATCGACGTCATGCTTAAAGCATCATGGCAGAGCATTAAAGTCGACTAGTCGGTGCAACCCCTAGTAGGTGGAGTAGTAGTAACTTCTTTAAATTAATCTATTAAAGATCTCCGTATCGTATGGTCGTCCGCCGGAAGCTAGTTATTTGAATTTATAAAGTTCTAAATATGAATATTTTTCTTACAAAAACGCATCGCTTTGCTTCAGAAGGACTTTATTAACCCCCTGGAGTTGTATGGATTACTTTTTTTATGGATGGATGCATTATTTTTGGCTTCAAACCATTCACAACCATTATAAACCTTGGAGGACTAAGGATATTTTTAAATATATCTCCAATTGTGTTTGTCTGAAAGAAGATAGTCATATACACCTAGGATGGCTTGAGGGTGAGTAAATCATGGGATAATTTTCATTTTTGAATGACCTATCTCTTTAAACCCAAAGTATACTTCACTTTTTACATGTACACAATGGTCAGCGTAAACTGCGCGTGACATGAATTTTGTCATTTCAGAAGAGTATGTGCATACTGTACGTGCGCCGCCAGATTTTGTAACCGCACATACTTGTAGGCGAAGGTCGAACATGCGCATTTAATTTTTTTTGCAATAATTATTTTATCCACAAAGTGGCAGCCGTGCCCTGGGGGGCATCGATTCACAAGGTAGTCAAAGAAAATCTGCATAAACAGCAGACCGGAACGCATGCAAGCTACAGCAACAATGCAAAGTTGTGTTAAGAGGTTAGAAAGTACCCTCATTTGCACAACTCTAGTATGAAAGAATACAAAGATATTTACATGGGTTGTAACTCGTGGCGAGAGATTGCTCAAAACTGCGCATGCATCGAGCGCCTGTGTACGCGTACGAGTCGAATAAAGTATACTTTGCAAGGCTGTGCATTCGACTGTGTGCGTACGCTTGCGGACACGTAAGAAAACAAAGTATACCCAGGACTATAGTTGGCTAACGAGGGTTTCAGAGCATTACAGACAGCCTGGGAAGAGAGGTGCAATACTGTGAAATATGTGATTTAATGTGTTTTTTGAACATCCATGCATGAAAATCTATTCTAGTAGACCCCAAAAACAAAATCAAGACTTTGGGGATAAAAAGGCATAATAGGTCCTCTTTAAAAAAAAAAAAACATGTCAAAGATGATATTAACAGTGAAAGAAATAAGAGCGGTGCACATGAACTGAGACAAGTGCTGTTTTTATTCTTCTCAAGCAAAAAAGTTAACAAATTTTGCTGAGGCTCATTGAACAAGTTGATAAGTACGTTTCACTTCACCTCCTCACTGGCAAAGGTGAAGCCTCCGACACCTACACATACACTCGCACACACACACTCGCACACACACACCAATTCTAGCCTATGCATGAGCGCCTCTTGACACGAGCACCATGTGCCACAGAGGCACAATGACAGCGGCTTTAAGTGCAGAGCTAATTAAAGCACTGAAAATAGAGGAGGTGATGAATGTGCTGTCAAAACCTGCGTGTGCGTGTGTGTACGTGCTCCAGTGAGAGAAAGAGAGCATATGAAAGGTAGAGGTAGTGTGAGCTGAAGGAGAGAACGAGGCAGCAGAAATGTGAGAGTCTCAAGTGTTTTCAAGGAAATCGGTGTGTGTGTTTGCGTGCATCTGTTGGGGCTTGTGGCAGCGGTGATCAATAGCGGACATCAGGAGCATGACACAGCATTTTTCAGTAATGAGGCAGACATTGTTATCAGTTTAATTAACTAGACTCCTGCTGCAGCTATTCCTGTCCGTCAGCACTAAAGCCCACAGCAGGAACATCCTGATGATGACACAAATTTCATCCTGTTTATGTTTAAACCTATTAAATAAAAGCAAGCTAATAAGATTTGTATTATGCTTCATTGTGGTGATTCAGGAGACTTCAAAGACAGCTTCTAATTTCACTGCAAGCATCATTGTTTTTGTCTTGTTTTCCAGTAAAAAAATGATCTCAACATTGTTAAAAGAAGATATATTTAGCTAGAGAAGAAACATTGTGTAAGATATTAGGACTTATGTTCAGAGCAGGAATATTCAACATCACAAATTTTGATTGTAAAAAGATACTTCTGATGGTTATGATGATTTGTAGGCATACAACTGATTTATATCAAGTATACACTGTTTATTCATTAAATTTGTTTTAAGGAAATTAATATTTTATTCAGCAAGGATCCATTAAATTCACTAAAAGTGACAGTAAAGACATTTTTAATGTTACAAAAGATTTCTATTTCAAATAAATGCTGTTGTTTTTGAACTTTATATTCATCAAAGAATCCTGAAAAAATATGTATCTCGGTTTTCACAAAAATATTTTCAACATTGATATTTTTCTTGAGCAAATCAGCATATTAGAATGATTTCTGAAGGATCATGTGACACTGAAGACTGGAGCAATGATCATCACAGGAATAAACACCAGTTTCAAATATTTTAAAACAGAAAACAGTGTGTGCATATGTATTTTTATTATTTTCCACTACAACTGATGTACTTTAGTTTTATGACAAAAGTCAAGTAAATCTGCAGACTCTGTAGCAGTGTGTTGTGATATATTTCAAAGGCCAGACTCATTACTGAGTCTTTAACTGTGACTGCCATATCACAGTTACTGTTCGCCGAGGTCATTCGAAGGAGTCGCAAATTGAATTTCCAAATTTGATCTCGAACAGGCTTTTATCACTTTAGCCTTAAAATGATTATATACATGAACTGTTGTAGATTTGTTTCAGTATTGCCATTCTTATAGGTTAAACTTTTTAATGCAAATCTGAACACTACCAAAAAAGTACCATAACTATGTTTTTTTTTTTTTTTTTTTTTGGATGTGGCATCACTGTATTAAAGGGTTAATTCACCCTCATGTCGTTCCAAACCCGTAAGACCTTCGTTCATCTTTGGAAAACAAATTAAGATATTTTTGATAAAATCTGATGGCTCAGTGAGGCCTCCATTGACAGTTAGATAATTAACACTTTCAGATGTCCAGAAAGCTACTAAAGATATATTTAAAACAATTCATGTGACTACAGTGGTTCAACCTTAATGTTATGAAGTGACAAGAATACTTTTTGTGCGCCAAAAAAACAAAATAACGACTTTATTCAACAATATCTAGTGATGGGCGATTTCAAAACACTGCTTCATGAAGCTTCGAAGCTTTACGAATCTTTTGTTTCGAATCATTGGTTCGGAGCATGCATCAAACTGCCAAAGTCACATGATTTCAGTAAACGAGGCTTCGTTACGTCATAAGTGTTTCGAAACATTTCGAAATTTCAGTGGTTCACGTGACTTTGGCAGTTTGATACGCACTGCGAGCCACTGATTCGAAACAAATGATTCGTAAAGCTTCGAAGCTTCATGAAGACTTTATGGGCGATTTCAAAACACTGCTTCATGAAGCTTCGAAGCTTTATGAATCTCTTGTTTCGAATTAGTGGTTCGGAGTGCGTATCAAACTGCCAAAGTCACATGATTTCAGTAAACGAGGCTTCATTACGTCTTAAGTGTTTCGAAACGTTTCGAAATTTCAATGGTTCATGTGACTTTGGCAGTTTGATACACACTGCGAACCACTGATTCGAAACAAATGATTCGTAAAGCTTCGAAGCTTCATGAAGACTTTATTCAACAATATCTAGTGATGGGCGATTTCAAAACACTGCTTCATGAAGCTTCGAAGCTTTACGAATCTTTTGTTTCGAATCATTGGTTCGGAGCATGCATCAAACTGCCAAAGTCACATGATTTCAGTAAACGAGGCTTCGTTACGTCATAAGTGTTTCGAAACATTTCGAAATTTCAGTGGTTCACGTGACTTTGGCAGTTTGATACGCACTGCGAGCCACTGATTCGAAACAAATGATTCGTAAAGCTTCGAAGCTTCATGAAGACTTTATGGGCGATTTCAAAACACTGCTTCATGAAGCTTCGAAGCTTTATGAATCTCTTGTTTCGAATTAGTGGTTCGGAGTGCGTATCAAACTGCCAAAGTCACATGATTTCAGTAAACGAGGCTTCATTACGTCTTAAGTGTTTCGAAACGTTTCGAAATTTCAATGGTTCATGTGACTTTGGCAGTTTGATACACACTGCGAACCACTGATTCGAAACAAATGATTCGTAAAGCTTCGAAGCTTCATGAAGACTTTATTCAACAATATCTAGTGATGGGCGATTTCAAAACACTGCTTCATGAAGCTTTGAAGCTTTCCAAATCATTTGTTTCGAATCAGTGGTTCGGAGCGTGTATCAAACTGTCAGAGTCACATGATTTCAGTAAACGAGGCTTCGTTACGTCATAAGTGTTTCGAAACATTTCGAAATTTCAGTGGTTCACGTGACTTTGGCAGTTTGATACGCACTGCGAGCCACTGATTCGAAACAAATGATTCGTAAAGCTTCGAAGCTTCATGAAGACTTTATGGGCGATTTCAAAACACTGCTTCATGAAGCTTCGAAGCTTTATGAATCTCTTGTTTCGAATTAGTGGTTCGGAGTGCGTATCAAACTGCCAAAGTCACATGATTTCAGTAAACGAGGCTTCATTACGTCTTAAGTGTTTCGAAACGTTTCGAAATTTCAATGGTTCATGTGACTTTGGCAGTTTGATACACACTGCGAACCACTGATTCGAAACAAATGATTCGTAAAGCTTCGAAGCTTCATGAAGACTTTATTCAACAATATCTAGTGATGGGCGATTTCAAAACACTGCTTCATGAAGCTTCGAAGCTTTACGAATCATTTGTTTCGAATCAATGGTTCGGGGTGTGTATCAAACTGCCAAAGTCACATGATTTCAGTAAACGAGGCTTCGTTGCGTCATAAGTGTTTCGAAACGTTTCGAAATTTCAATGGTTCACGTGACTTTGGCAGTTTGATACACGCTCCGAACCACTGATTCGAAACAAAAGATTCGTAAAGCTTCGAAGCTTCATGAAGCAGTGTTTTGAAATCGTCCATCACTAGATATTGTTGAATAAAGTCGTTATTTTGTTTGTTTTTTTAGCACAAAAAGTATTCTCGTTGCTTCATAACATTAAGGTTGAACCACTGTAGTCACATGAACTGTTTTAAATATGTCTTTAGTAGCTTTCTGGACATCTGAAAGTGTTAATTATCTTGCTGTCAATGGAGGCCTCACTGAGCCATCGGATTTTATCAAAAATATCTTAATTTGTGTTCCGAAGATGAACGAAGGTCTTACGGGTGTGGAACGACATGAGGATGAGAAATTAATGACAGAAATTTATTTTTCGGGTGAACTAACCCTTTAACATGTTTGATTGGACATGTTCTATGGTAATAACATGTTTTTTTGGTAAAGAACCTTGCGAGTTTACCATCTGATACAACACGAGAAATAGTAATACACTGGCGATACATTAGTACAGTGATATCAAAGGATAACACCATGGTATTTTGATTGGTACTGCATTATTTCCATATTCAAGTAACACAATATTTACATGCTATTCCAAAATACTTCAAAAGACAGTGGTATATTGTAAGTCCGAAACCACGGTATGTCTAAAAACTAGGGGTGTAACAATAACCTCATGTCACGATTCGATATATATCACAATACTGAACTTACAATACAATATTATTGCGATACTAATAATTAATAAATTGTCCTGAGAATGTCACCATGGTACTTTAATAAAATATGAATGAATTGATTTGATGATGATCCACACAAAATAAGGTCATAGTATTTCAACTATGGGCTTTAATTGCTTTTCAAATGTAAGAGGGTACAACATTTTGCACTAGAAAGCATCATTGAACCACTGCAAAGTAGAGAGTCCCTCAACAGACCTTGCTCAGTGTGTGTGTGCAAAGCATGACAGCTAACTCCCTGTTGTACTGCGAACAGATAGTATTTTTAGTCATTATCACACTTTAAATGGATCTCGTGTGAGACCGTGGAAACACCCACCATCATACTCTGCACAGCTGCGAAAGGCCACAGTCTGCAAGAGACTAAGTGAAAGTTATTTGTGTGCGTTCTCCGTACAGGCCTGATGTTCTTTAATTCAGCTCCAGTTAGTTGTTCTTTTAGCTTTCATTTCCTTCCTCCTCAATCAGTCAGACACATTTGGAGATAATTGGGGGGCAGGAATCAACTCAGGAAGTATCTGAGGTGGCCGCGTAACACCAGAGTCCCGCATCAATATGCATCAGCGCCGGGTTTACATTATGCATCCTTAATCAAACCTCCACTTCAGGTTCCAAGACCTTTCCTGCTCCCAGAACCGTCATCTAATTATCACGCCAGACGGTAGGCTTGAATGCAATGGGAATTTGTAGTTCCCCTCTAATCAAGAAATGATATTCTCCAGCAGCACGATAACAGCATTTATGGGGGTTAATATGGTGGTTCGCTTCATGTTAATTTCAGTTCACATTGGGTTTGTTGTATGCAACTGTTTATCAGTTTATTTTAATGGATGTGTTAGGATGTGGCCAGTGTGCCGAATATAAATGCGATGTTATGACTGGAAAGAAAGCACACGTGTAAGTATATGTTATTCCCTTGACGGCTGACGGATCCTTTGAGGTGTGAGCTGTACGAAGTTTGACCTGCAGTGAAGACTGGCTTGCCAAAAACTCCACCATTATAAGATTCACATCTGTCTGATTAATGCAGATAACTTCAGATGTGGTTGGGAACGGCAGCAGTATCTGATTGACTGCATTAATGAAATGGAAGGACAGAGTGTGACCTCTTTATTTGTCTCTCTCACTTTCTCACTACAGTATACTGTATCTCTCTGTCCTAGATATTGAATTAGTGTGTGTGTGTATATATATATGTACAGTGTTGTGTACATAAGTGCCCTACATTATGTTTTTGTGAACAGTATAAGCTGGATAGAGATCCTGCTGAAAAAACGGTTTAAATCAAGGTGGTTAGTTAGTCACTTTGATGGTTGTAAAGGGGTCCTGGGCACTTGACCAGCTCAACACTAGCCTGTGAGACCAGCTAAGACCAGCAAACCCTCTTAGACTGGTTTAAAGTCAGTGTAAATAGCCATTCACAACCCATTTTTTCTTCTGTGGTGTAACACATTTCAGAGTGAAAAGAGACATTCAATGAGAAAAAATGTAGGGCACGAAGTGATCCATCAGGTATTGATTGGATGTTGAAAAATGAGCGTTACATACCAGAATGGAGCCAGACCAAATGTGAGTTTGCTGAAATGATGGTGGGTTATTGGATAGTGATGTTCATCCTGAAATGACTATTCTGTTCTGCTGACAGGTTATTAGATGAATGAGAAATAAGGATGTTTTAGAAGAAATGTTGGTAAAAGTTTTGTAAAGTAATGGGTTTTATTTTTTTTATTTTATTTTTAAAAATGTCTAGTGGTGTAACCATGAAGTAATAACTAAAATTCTTTCCTTGCACCTTGAATATAAATATAAAGGGTTAAAATAAAAATAAATAAACAAATAAATAAATAAATAAAGGGTTTTTCACACACACAAAAAAGTTATGAATATCAAGATTTATTAACTTATTATTAATACCAGTCAAAATTTGGAAAAAATACTATTTTTAACGTTTTTGAAAGAAGTCTCTTATGCTCATCAAGCCTGCATTTATTTGATCAAAAATACAGAAAAACACTAATATTGTGAAACTTTATTAAATTAATGGTTTTCTATTTTAATATACTTTAAAATATAATTTATTTCTGTGATGCAAAGTTAAATTTTCATCATCATTACTCCAGTCTTCAGTGTCACATGATCTTTCAGAAATCATTCTAATATGATGATTTATTATCAATGTTGGAATGTTTTGTATATATATAATTGCTCAAATTGCTCAAGAAGTTCATGCTGGTTCTGATAGAAAGGTGTCAGAATACACAGTGCATCTCAGTTTGTTTGCGTATGGGGCTGCATAGCTGCAGACCAGTCAGGGTGCCCATGCTGACCCCTGTCCACCGCTGAAAGCACCAACAGTGGACACGTGAGCATCAGAACTGGACCACAGAGCAATGGAAGAAGGTGGCCTGGTCTGATGAATCACGTTTTCTTTTACGTCACGTGGACAAACTGCCACCTGGGAAACACATGGCACCAGGATGCACTATGGAAAGAAGGCAAGCTGGCGGAGGCAGTGTGATGCTTTGGGCAATGTTCTGCTGGGAAACCTTGGGTCCTGCCATCCATGTGGATGTTACTGGATGACACGTACCACCTACCTAAGCATTGCTGCAGACCATGTACACCCTTTCATGGAAATGGTATTCCCTGGTGGCTGTGGCCTCTTTCAGCAGGATAATGTGCCCTGCCACAAAGCAAAAATGGTTCAGGAATGGTTTGAGGAGCACAACTACGAGTTTGAGGTGTTGACTTGGCCTCCAAATTCCCCAGATCTCAATCCAATTGAGCATCTGTGGGATGTGCTGAACAAACAAGTCCGATCCGTGGAGGACCCACCTCGCAACTTACAGGACTTAAAGGATCTGCTGCTAACATCTTGGTGCAGATACCACAGCACACCTTCAGGGGTCTAGTGGAGTCCATGCCTCGACGGGTCAGGGCTGTTTTGGCCGCAAAAGGGGGACCAACACAATATTAGGAAGCTGGTCATAATGTTATGCCTGATCGGTGTGTATATATACTGTATATATAACCCTTATGCTCTTGACTTATCCATGAGGATCTAAATGGGGTCCTCTCTGATTTATGATTTACATGAGATTTACAAAATCTTCTTGCATTTGGATGAAATTAATTAATTATAAAAGGTGCCCTAGAATGAAAAACTGTATTTATCTTGGCATAATTGAATAATTAGAGTTCTGTACATGGTAATCACATACCGTGAGTCTCAAACACCATTGCTTCCTCCTTCTTATGTAAATCTCGTTCGTGCAAAAAACCACTGAAAAACAGGCGAATCTCAACATAACACCGACTGTGACAATAGCGAAAATGGCAGATGGATCCATAATAACTGTTCATGATCCATGATATATTTAGTGATATTTGTAAATTGTCTTTCTAAATGTTTTGTTAGCATGTTGCTAATGTACTGTTAAATGTGGTTAAAGTTACCATTGTTTCTTACTGTATTCACGGAGACCAGAGCCATGTCTTTATTTTCATTTTTAACCCGTCTGTATAATTCATAAACAAATCTTCATTCTTACGGGAGTCTCTCTAACTGTGTGTAGCTTTAGCCCCGTTAGCCGTGCAGCACACTATCAAACTCATTCAGAATTGAATTTTAACAAACATCCACAAAATACATGCCATACTTACGTGATCTGATATGCTGCATCACGAACAGTTGGTAAAGATCCATTTTGAGAGTTATATTGTGAACTTCTGTAGTATTTATGCAATGTTTAATGGAGTCGCGAGCTTGGGGGCGGGGAGCATGGGCATTTAAAGGTGTACACACACAAATCAGAGCATTTTTCCTCCCACCCCAATATAGGCAGTTAAAACATGGTATAATAAAAAATCTTTTGGGTATTTTGAGCTGAAACTTCACAGACACATTCTGGGGACACCTTAGACTTATATTACATCTTGTGAAATCGACATTCTAGGGCACCTATTGACCCTATTACATTTTGATTAAAGATTACAAAGACAAACAGTTTTACACCAAAGAATCATTTACAGAAAAACCCACAAACGTGCTTTGAGAAAAAAAATACGGTCAAATTTGATTTGATCAAGCTGCTTTTGTTTATACATGCAACAGCCGAGGTGTTTCTTTGTGTCTGTTTCCACACAGAGCAGTTTTGCATGTCAATTCTTGATGAAGTTTTTAAGCGTGCACCATGCTGACACAGTCTAACATCTGTGCTTTTAAGGTTGTAGATGCCATCGTCTTTGAATGCCTCCACTACACTGTCTGTTTCGTCAGCCTGCGGCGAGGCAGCACGTCTCTGCTTTTGGCATTGTGTGAACAACCCTCCTCCCAGAGCGCTCCACGTTTTTTTCTCGCTTTGTCTCTCCTTCTGTTTCCCTCTCTTCTCCTCTATATCTTTCCACCTCTATTCTTGAACGCCTCAGGAAGCCACTTCGCATTTTGTGGAATGGATACGTGTTTGTGTTCATTTGATTTGAGGAAGAAATTGCCTACATTTCTCATTCTCATATTTCATTTGTACAATAATTGACTGTTTTTGTCCCCATGCAAATATATGGTGTATTGAATGTGTTTGTTTTGAGAGCTTAGAGCGGCTGAACACACACACACACACACATCACACAAAACCATTACCGAGAGCACAGAAGCGGTTCTGTCGTTCAGATGTGCCGTCGTACTTATTGACCTGCTAACTGTGATTTGCGTGCTCTCTTTCTATTGACACGAAGTGATCATCTGCATTGCACTGCAGGCAGAAAAGGTTGATCTATTCTGTCATTACGGCATTAGTATCCTCTCGCTTCTCCCCCAACAGTCTGTTCCTTCAAATTATATTTTATTTTTCGTTTTCTACCCTGGTTCTCAAGAACCGAGCATCTCTTTTATCTTTATCTCTTGTTATGTACTGCTGTGCTCTTCTCTCTTAGGAGAAATCATTTTTTGAAGAAATGCAATATGACAAAGCATGAGATAATTTAGTCAAACTACTGTAAATGTAAATATGCTGTCCATCAGTGATTGGCACATTATTGAGCTCAATTACATCAGCACAACTGCATATGTAATCCAATTCTAAGGCTAAGTCATTTGATACATATATCTGTTCTTCTATATCATGTTAGTCTCAGACTTTGGTACGGATGTGTCATATGAGGCTGTTTGCTCACTGTAGGATGTTTATTGCACATAAAAATGGCCAAAGCTGGCTTAAATCGCCAATTCCAATCTTATTGGCTGACTTAATATTATCAGTGAGTTTGGGCACTTTTTTTGGTAACGCTTTACAATAACGTTCAATTCGTTATATTAGTTAGGTACACTGTAAACCCTAACGCTTAAAATAATTAATTGGTTTGAGTAGGACAAACTTAAATGAAACAAATTAGTTCCATCAACTTTTATGAGTATTTACCACTTTCTTTTTCTTTCAAGTTTACAGAACTGATATATTTTAAGTAAACTGAACTGTTTCATTGTTTTGAGTTTTATGAATTTATTTCTTTTAATTTAGACAAACTTAAGTTTAACTGAAACTGGGCTGGGATTTCTATTTCCCAGCATGCTTTGCCCATGGCACTCGAAAGGGAGAGTAAATGCTAAAATTAAGTGTTATATGTTTTGTGTGTGTGTGTGTGTGTGTGTGTGTGTGTGTGTGTGTGTGTGTGTGTGTGTGTGTTTGCAAGATTAATGTTTAAGTGGGAGATTTAGTAGTGATTAATGTTTTGTTAGGCTAATTTAGAAGAGTTTTTGTAAATGTTGGTTTTTGGAGAGTTACCATCATGGTGACAAGTGGTGCATGTGGCTTGGTTTGAGAGCAGGTATATGTTAAATATTTTAAGTTGCTGTATTCATTCAGTAAGTGCTATACCATGCTATTGTTAACATGTTAACAATTTGGCATTTTTTGAATTAGCTTGTTATAGCTAGCTAAGTTTACACTAATAAAAATGTTTACATTGAGGTTACATGATAATTTTAAGTTAAATGTATGAATTAGTGTAATCAAACATTTCAAGTTAAGAACAATTAAAATGTTCTGCTTACTTAAACTTTAAATTTCTTAACTTAAAAAGTTTGAGCCAACTGATTGCCTCAATTTTTTAGAGTTTTGCCAACTTATTTGGGTTTACAGTGTACGATTAATAGCCTACAATATATTGTTTTGCATTTATGTCAATTTATAAATACACTTATTTGTTATTTCATGTTTGTTCATAATACATTCATTGTCACTTATTTGTTAATTTGTAACTTGAAAGGTGAAATTAACATTAACCAATTCTGTAAAATTGTTCATTCTTTCGTGTAATTTCATTAACTAATGTTTCTGTTAACACACAGAACCTTATTGTAAACTGTTACATGTACATGCGTTCAGTACTTTGTGTTTGGGTTGTATCTTTCTAGGGAGTTTATTCTTGCTACTGTCACCATCAACTTGCACACAGTTGTAAAGAAACAATATTTGTTGTGAGAATTTGAATTGAATAAAAATGTTGACTTTCAGAATTGTATATTGAAAATTAATACTGTACAATTAGTACAATTACAAAGAAGTACAACTTTAGTACAACTCAAAAAAAACAACTCTTTGGCTGGACTTGAGTTAATGGACAGAAGCTCCACATGTTGAAATTGTTACAATACTCAAATACTTCAAAATTCGCTGTCAGGCGGAAACCTCATATCTCTATATTTTGTCATTTTTATTTTTTTTCTTAAATCATTATTGTTGGTCACCCTTTATGTCTGTTTGTGTGTTTTTTGCAACCAATGAAAAGTATTACAAAGAGCTTGTGACTCTCGTAACTCCATTGGATCCTCAAACTGTCGGCATACATGTCGGCAAAATGAGTCGCAATGAGCAAATTTTCAAAAACCTTCAAAATGACATATGATGTTAAAAAAACCCTTCAAAACGATGTATGATTTGTTGGAATCTGACAAAAAATGACTGAGCTACACCTGTTTGAAGTCGATAGAGTCAGCAAAGTCGATTTTGGGAAAAATCGAGTTAAAGTTTTCTGAAGGTTCCAAAACAAAATCACCTAGCAACCATACCTTAAAATTGCTGTTAATAACACCTAATTTGGCACATACCTCGTCAAAACCAAATATCTATAGGAAAAAATATATATATATTCAATTTTTTTTTTCAATATTTTTCTTTAATATTTTGAAGTACTGTAATTCATAATACAATATGTGTAGGCCTATATCGGGATCGCACGCTGTCTGAGGCGTCTTTGTGCACATGCTTCGGATCTGTCAGTCAGCGTGAGTAAGATCATTTTGTTTACATCAGCATGAGTTTGAAAATCACATTCCATTGGTTCAGACTCATGCCATCAAAAATTTGCTATGAATATTCATGGAATGCTGCGTTTTAAAACGATACCAAACTTGGACTAAAAACGACATTTTTCATGGACAAAGGAAAGGTACTCCTCTTAGAAAACATACAAATAAAGATACTTTTAGATGTTTAATTGCTATTTGAAGCATGTGGATCACTAGATGAGGGCTTAATGAACTCATTTTTGTGAAAACCTCAAATTTCGACCAAAATCAAAATTTTTGACTTATTTTGCTTGTAGCGCATTCCAACTCATTTTGACAGCACAGGTCACATATATATATATATATATATATATATATAAAGGTTAATAGATTATGTATATGAGGAGCAGAGTGTTAGTTTAGCATTTGTCATCGAGTCATATAGCAAACACTGTCTTAAATAGCCTGTGCATAGCACTTCGTCTTTAATAACATGATATTTTGGCTAAATGACAGAAAAAACTGTAAGCCCACATAGCTACAGTAAACTTAATAATCCATAAGTTGATGAAAACATAATGTGATGCACTTACGGCCTCAGATACGGCCTTTCCAATGATGGACAAAACACATAGTATGTCTGAAATTTTCCAAAATTCACTGGTCAAAAAACTTGCAATTCCATTTGGGCTTGATTTTGGTATAAATTTTAATAATATAATGACACATGCAAGTGTCTGACCATATATAAAGCCACAATATCAGCTTTAGCAATGTGGGGTTTTTTTCCATTTCCTGAAAAGTTGCATTTTTGAAGATTAAAGGTTTCTGGTTTCTGGAACTTAACTCAATTGATTAGACCCAACTTAAATTTGATGTGTAAAAATAACTTGATTTTTTTTAATGTAAAATGTTAGCTAACAATAACACACTAGCAAGCTAAATATAACTTTTCTTTACACATATGATGTTAGGTGTTGGCAGCCAGCAGATGGTCCATAGTACTCCTATAGTAATTGTTTTCTTATTAAAGCAACTTGAATTCCTGTTAGTACTGTAGGTGCTCGACACTTTACTAAACTCTTACTTCACTACACTTCACTATCTTCACTTACACTTCACTAAACTCTTCACTTAACTAAAATCATTCATGTCTGAATGGATTAAGAACATTTGGTTGAACATGATGAAATTTAGGTTTGGAGAATGGATGGTTGGATGGATGGATGATGAAATTGAGTTGTGAGAACATCTTGAAAGAAGATGGGATTCCAGCAACCAGTATCCAGTCCTAAAAAACATGAACTCTACAATCAGAAGTTTTATACTGTGAGAAGACTGATGAGGAAAATCTCAGTGTTTTGTAATTAGGCCTGTTAATGAACAGTCTTCATTAAATTTTAACCATGGAGGAAAGCTGAACGAATTGTACAAACATCCATCCACACACACACACACACACACACACAAACTGAGGCAAAAAAATAGCTTTATTAGTCTATTAGCTTCTTCATGGCGCTCTCTAAATTAAAATCTAATTTAAGGGGCTTTTAAATTAAATAGTAAATTTTTTTCCCACTGTCCTCTTCGTCGTAGAAAGCTTCCATTCCATTAGGTATCTAATTTTTACCTGTCAGAAATAGAGGTATATAATCTTCCCCGAGGAGAGCTGTTGCATGGCCCTGTAATTAGGCTGGGAGTGTTGGGATGTGTTTTCAGAGTATGTGTGCGCGTCTGTGTGTCAGCGAGAGAACGAAACTGCACTCACAATCATCTTTTACTTCATAATTGCTGTCCTCATCTTTTAATGCATCTCTATGCAGTATAGACTCATATTCTTTCATCTATATTTAGCCTGAGGTAAGTCATTTTAAACTCATTTAAGTTTAGCTAATGTCATGTAATGTTGCTATATCTCAAAACATATAATATCCCACAACTCTTTGGCCTCCAATGATTAGCATCGCATATGAAAACATATGTGCAGGGTTGCTATGGAAGCAAAAGGAGTGTTATTGCACAATATTTGTTGAATTACCATTAACTGCTTCGTATTCGGCGTTTTGTCGCTTCTTAATGTCTTCACATAAAGCTGACTATAGCCATTCATAGAAATAATCCTTCCTTATACTATAATACACAGAGGCAATGAAATAATGTCTTTTGAGGTGAAATTGACTTACACCGTGTGCTAACCATGCGTAACCTGACAAGATTTTCAACAAGCAATTTGTCTGTCTATATCATACATAAAAATGGAGCGTGAATTTTTTTCATCAGTCAATCACAAAACAGCCAATTAGAGCAGTTCTCTCACACTGCAAACTGAAAAGTGTCAAAATAAGAACTCATATCTTGGATTTCACAAACTCTCAGATACTTTTAAAGATAGCATTTTTTTTTATATTTATTTATTTATTTATATATCATTTTTCTTGTGAAATTGGAGGGATTTGTGACTTATAATATCCAACTGTAAACTTTCTCAATCAGTGTCCACTCATCCTTGTTTGCTGATTAATGCACAACACGAAGAAATACAATCTAAGCAACCGACAAAATGCCATCTCATCTGTTTAGGCAACAGTGTTTGAGAAGTTCTTAAAATTATATATAAATAAATCGCTGTATATCAGGATATTTGACACTTTTGACCCTCTAGACTTTTGTTTCATTTTTTTTTTTTTTTCCTGTAAGTAATGACCATAATCAACATTTCTCAAATTTTGTATTGTGTTTAAAGGCACACTATGTAGTTTTCGCCTCTAGAGGTCGCTCATTCAAAACAGGCGTAGCTTGATGACACCTTGATTTTGTGGAATCATGGGAGGTGTTGTCTTCACATCTACAGCCGGTGGAAAAGAATCCGACAGGACTCGGGCAGAAATCATATTCATGGATGAGCTAATGTATTAAAGATTTATTAACATTACTGTAGTATGAAGCAGAGTGTGGCTGAAAGCTGTTGGAGCAGAACGAGGCCGCTGGAGCGATTGCGATTGAGTGCGACACGCGGCTCGAGAGCAGTGGAGCTTTTATTATGCCACAGTCAGCGCTTCCGCTTCTCCCGGTCAAGCGTATGTGGGGTAACGCAGCGCTGTTGATCATATTAGATAAATTTGTGTGTTGAAAGTTGTTATAATGCTACTCTGTGCGTTCGCTTGGCGGCTGCTATGAGAAACTTGTTGCACACTGCAGTAAGCTAGATATTAGGCATGGTAAAACATGGTACTTGCTGTAAATCAAGAAAACGAGATTTAAACAATAAGACTTACTGTGTTGAGCTATATAACATGATTAGTTTTCTGTCGATGAATGTATCCAAACAGTTGTTCACCTGTCTAATAAAACACATAATATATTAAAGTGTCTTTAGTGTTTCCATGGTTTCTACAAAATAAAAATGGAAATCGAGAGTAACGTGGGTATGACGTCATAGATAGGTGATGCACGGAAATGGTCCGTGTCCTGGTTAAAATTGCTTATTTCTCTGGATTTAAACATTCTTGGAAACATTTGGGATAATGTAAGTACACAAGTCAACACTGTTCTAGTGGTTTTTCGACATTTTAATCCAAAAATCTTACATATTGTGCCTTTAATAGCTTTCTGGGGTAGAAATGACTAGGAGAGACCATGTGTCTCACATCATCTTTCATCAGCCTTCACATGGTAATTTCCTCTGATTTCACAAAAACACAATTCAAACTTTCATTCTAGGCTCAGGAAATGCCACACTGTGTAATTTTAAAATGTTTTCTTCGCCCTTGAAATTGGTTGCCCTTGATTGTCTCTGTCCATTTCCCTCCTCTTCGACGCAGAAATGGAACTGCCCTCAGATTACGCTGTTTAATTGAATTTGCCTGCGTTTGGTTCGTCGTAGTGAGAAAGAGGAATATTTCTCAGAGCCCCACGCTGACCTTCAGGCACACTGTGATTACATTATGTTCTCATTAGCAGGGTGCACTGACTCAGTGGATGGCACTCTGCCTCCCAATGAGTGAGGCTGCTCTCCATCAGGTCCTCTTTGACCTTCAGTGCACTGCTTTATCATACTCTTCTCAATACTAATTACTCACTTTAATCGCTAATGAATTATTGAATAATCTATTATGGGCATGTGCGATAGGCTCATGAATATGGCATTTGTTGATTTAATTGGACTGTCGTTGTTTTGGCTCTCACTCTCGAAATGACTGACAAACTCCACTTTGTAGCCTCACTGAAAGCGAGTGTGACTTACTGAAAGTGTTCATTGTGAACAGAATGAGAATTTCACTTGAGGAAAGAGCCTTATACAGTTAAATTTACATTTTAATTCCTGTTTTAGTATTTAGACATTCTACTAACTATAAGTAACGTTGCACCTACATGTCAACTAACTCTAGGTTAAGGTTAGGTGTCAGGATTTGGGTTAGCAAAATAAGTTGCCCCTTTTACAAGATGTAATATAAGTCCCTGGTGTCCCCAGAATGTGTCTGTGAAGTTTCAGCTCAAAATACCCCACAGATCATTTAATTATAGCTTGTCAATTTTGCCCCTATTTGGGTGTGAGCAAAAACACGCCGGTTTGTGTGTGTCCCTTTAAATGCAAATGAGCTGCTGCTCCCGGCCCCCTTTCCAGAAGAGGGCGGAGCTTTAACAGCTCGCGCTTCGGTTGCTCAACAACAACAAAGCTGGAGAATCTCACGCAGCCAAAATGAGGATTGTCAGTAATGGTGTCGGACACTGATGGAGAGACTCAGGAAGAAGTTACAACTTTTAAAATGAAACTGGACGTTTCTGAATGGTTAGTGGATAAATTTATTTATTTTTGTGCAAATCCAGCATTGAATTGACCCTGGTTTGTGAAGCAGTCCGGTGTAAAATGACGACATGGCAGCAACACTCTACTACAACAACTCTTCCTCTTCTCTAAAGCAGCCCAACATGGCCTCACTCCCTTTTTTTGCGTGTTCTCGGGGGCGGGTTTATGTAAAATTTGGGGTGTGTGATGTCACCAACCCGGGAAGAAGACACTAACTAAAGTTAAAAAAGTGAAATCATAATCAAAGACCCCTTTAAACAAAAGTAAGAAATGTTGCTTTGGCAGCTAACTGTAATAAAGTATTTTTTATCTAATATTTATTTTTATTTCAGCTTTATTTCATTTAACATAATTTTTAATAGTTTTAGTTACAACTGCATAAAATGATATAATAGTGAGGATTTCACAGTGTTACAAATAAAACCAAATGTGATGAATTTACTGTGCATAATTAAAATGGTAAAATTGCATGGAAACGGGTGTAATCTGCGTATTGTCAATGGCGTCTTTCACGCGATGAGTTTGCAGTTGAAGTTTCCTTTATTTAAATGCCCCCTGACAAGGCTGGAGAAAATGAAATCAGAGCACCTCCTCCCCGTACCGACTCAAATTAGAGCGCTGCCTTCCTATCATAACTAATGCAATCAGAGACAAAAGATTATGCTGCGTTTGAAGTAATGCAGGAGAGACGGAGAGAAAAAGAGAGAAGGAACCAGAAGGGGAAAACAGAAAGGGAGGGGGTTTGGGGATTAAGCTGTGGAAAAATTTGTTATTAAGAGAAAAGGTCACCGAATGCTATTACCCACAACCTGATTAGCAAAAGGGCCTTAGGCCAATGCATCAATGCCTTCTTCCCAAAAGCCCCTCGGTTGCACGAACGCACATACGAGCATTGCAAAGACAAAAACTCTGACAAAGAGGGAGTTGCAGAGTCAGTTGTGATTTGGTATTTCAATGTGTCGTTCTCGACAGTCTTTTACAGATCAATTACCGCAGTGTCAGCCATGTGGCGGTCTGGGGGCTGGGGGCTACATTAGCCGTATCTGACACAAAGAGAAGCAGACAATTCCACTGCAGAACCAAACCATTCCCAGCATGCTCTCTGGCCAACATGGGCCACTGCCATTCACTCCCTCAAGCCAGTTGTACTGACAGACCACACAAACGTGCTAGTGTAGATTAAGACTACAAGCTGCTAATTTACTCTGACACTGCTCGATCCCTTTAAACTGTGAAAGACCAGTGGAGACACACTGGTGCTAATAGAGTACGCTGCAAGGAGATTCCAGCACAGCCGATGTCTCCCGAGATCAGGTTGTTTGTCATCCTAATGAAAAGGCAATATTAATATTGAAGTCTTTATCCCCTGGAAACTCTGTCAGATATTTTTATAACATGGAGAAGATTCTGATGAAGCCCCCGTTGGCTGCTTTTTCTCTCTGTTAAAAGGGTGAAAAGGGGTGAATGACGTGACGCTTTTATGGTTCAAATATTAGGGCTGCACGATAACAGTTAAACTGATAATCATGATTATTTTTCTCAGAAATTGTATTTGAATAAATAATAGTCCTGTAGGTTGCACATGGACTTCATTTAACCAACTATGACAGCTTTATCAATATGTTACAATTCTATTGATCAGAGTAAATTGCTTACCATTAATACGACTTCTGGTAATGCATGGTTTTGGTGAGTGCTTTATAAATTGTCTTCACATTAGATATTAAAGCAGTTCAATTGCAAATGAAACAAACAACAGATTCAGATCACTCAACAAATGCAAATTCATACAGACCGACCGCAAAGAATGATATTCATCGCCTTTTTGAATATTTTGGTTGCACACAAAAAGTATTCTCATTGCTTCATAAAATTAAGGTTGAACCACTGTAGTCACATGGACTTTTTAAAAAATGTCTTTACTACCTTTCTGGGCCTTAAAAGTAGTAATTACCTTGCTGTCTATGGGGGATCAGAAAGCTCTCCGATTTCATCAAAAATCTCTTAATTAGTTCTTACAGGTTTGGAACAACATGAAAGTGAGTAATTAATGACAGAATTTTCATTTTTTGTGTGTGTGTGTGTGAACTAACCCTTTAAAGCCAACTTAAATTCTGAAAGAATTAAATTTTTCTTAAAGAAAAATGTAAAATAGTGAAGTTTGGTCAGAATAGATGTTCTGGGTATTTGCTAAAGTGTTGCTAGGTGTTTGCTAGGATATTCTGGGAGGTTGCTAGGCTCTTGCTATGCAGTTGCTGGGGTGTTGCTACAGCATATGGTTGCTAGGGTGTTCTGGCTGACCTTCCATGATGTCAATTATATTGTTTATCACTGCAATTGTTTTGAAGTCACCATAATGGTTATCAGTGTTCAATTTGCTTGGGATCTTGGACCTTGTATATTCATATTGAAATGTCTGATCTAGCCAAGTCAGAGGTGTCACAAATGAAAAGCTAGAATATAAAATAAGTTAATTGGCTGATTTTAAGTTAGTCAAACTATTAGCATGAATGAATATGATGATTTTGTTTTAGTCTTAGTCTTTCACATTCATAACTGTACATGGATCTCTCACAATAGTGAAGCAACTGCTGAGATTAATCTTTGAAAAATGACATCATCTTGCAACACAAGATTTTTTTTCTTGCATCACCTAATGAGGCACAGACATCAATACCCGACATACTGTACAAAACGCAACAAGAATGACATTCAACAAATAATAATAATAAAAAAGATAAACTCATAAAGATACTCAAAAAAGATAAACAGAACATTACAAAATAAACCAACAACACAAACTGGTAAAAGTGAAGCACAAGTAAGTTCAGCAGCACAGATAAAAAACTCTACAGCATAATCTATTTATGCTGCATTACATGCTAGGTACCTTCATAGTACATATACACTGTAGAAATATAGATTGAAATTGTTTGCAGTAATTTTTGTGTTTTGTAATATTGTAAACTAATATTGTTTTTTACAGTACAATTGTAAAAACTTGCCAGTGAAGTACTGTAGATTTTACAAGAAATGTCTGAGAATCCAGAGATAAAAGAGAAGTCCTATTGTGAAATTACTGTGAAAGTAATGCAGTTATTAACCTGGAATATACTATAATTTCACAGTAAAATGTTTTAACAGTGTAAAGATACAAGCTCAGAGACATTTAATTTAATGTAATGATTTAATATTTTGAAATAGCCTTTTTATTTTTATTTTCAGTTGTTTTAATTTTTAAGTTATTTTATTGTTCTATATTTCTGTTTAGCTTTAATTTATATATATATATATATATATATATATATATATATATATATATTTAAGTTTTAGTACTTCACCATAAACTTATTCTCAGTTCATTTTTGTTTATTTTTTTAAGCTTTACATCTAATATTTATATTTATATTTATTTTAAATGTGTTTTAATGGTTTTATTTAGCAATAACATCACCTGGGTACAACTGTATGTAAAATGTCATGTGGTGCGACTTCCTGAAAACAAAAAGTTTTTTTTTTCTTTATTATAATGTTTTTTGGAAAATAAATTGAAAAACTTTTGAAAAAACTTTTGGAAAATAAATTGAAAAAACAAAACAAAACAAAAAAAAAAAACAGTAAAGATGTGTAACATCAATACATGTGTTACATGTATTAAATGCATAAGAAAAATACATTATTGATGGTTACACCAATTGACATTTTTTTCCTTCATTTTATTTTTCAGAACCACAAACATGAATACAATGTGTACTTTTGTGTACAATAAAAGTTTTTAAAATAATTTTTCTATTCTTTATCATGAACACTCGTATTTGCAAGAGCAGAGTTGATTTTCTCTAGTGACTAATAATAGCGCCGTTAAATGCTTTGATTTGTTTGAATGTTTCTGACTGTTGTTTATCCTGGGAACAGGTAAACTGCTCAACATTTATGCATTTGAACCGTTCTCCTCCTCTCTCCATCAATATCTCCATCAATATCTCTCCTTCAATCCCATCGCCCCCCTTCTATGTGAAACAGATGTGAATCCTGACCCAATTCTATCTCTCCTGCTTCTCTTAGGCATCCATTGAATCCACAGACAGACAGACAGACAGAAGTTATAAAACTTTTATTCCAACTGCAAGCAGGGAGAACAAACAGCAAGAACAAAGCTAAGCCTCAAAAGGGAATAATAGACAAAGAAGAGACTGCGTGAGAGAAAAGACAGCATGCTCCTTTACGACTGACTGATGTGCTGTCCAACTGAGCCTTTCAGTCTTTTGCCTCTGTATAGATTTGTCGCCAGCCTTTTGCTGTTACTGGTGGAGACAGACACCAAAAGACCGAAAAGACTGTCCTGTTTTCAATGCTGGATACACATCTTCAATACCTTAATGCAGGTTCCTGTGAGTCAAAATGCAAAGATCGTTTCTGCTTTTGTCCTTTTAAGCTATGGGTAATGAAGTGGTAAATTAAAGCGGATATGTCACACTCTGACACAAAACTCATTTTCAGATGATGTAGGGCTGAAGTGTTTTACATTGAAAATGTCTGTCAGATTCATAGCCTGGTTAGCACACATACTCAGGGCCACTTTGTTTGTCTGTTTGAGGGAACACCAGTGATTTTGGCACAGTTGACGTCCTAGGCAAGACTAGATGAAGCAACTTAGTAATAGTATGTTTGTCCATTGGTGTGGTAAAGCTTTTGCATAGGGCATTTGAGTTCAGATCCCGACCAGATATATTTTTTTCAAAATAACCAAGCATACATCACCATGCATTTTTGTATGGAAAAGAGCTTTGACATTTTGATAATGGCTCCTTTTGTTCCACAGGTAAAAATGTCATATGAGATTCAAATGACATGAAAGTGAATGATGACAGAAGCAACTGCAAATGATCTGTGTAAAGTGTGATTCAGTGGGAACAGCCAAATTTAGACCTGTTGAATGGGTGATTTAGGCTGTGGTGCTCAAGTGGGAAATGTGAATTTGAATCTGGCTTGCAACATTCCCCAACATTCAACAGTATTGCAATTTTAAGTGAATGCATCATAGTTTTTGACAAAATACAAAGTTGTTTTTTTTTTTTTTAAGAAATAGACCCCCCCCCCCCCCAAAAAACAACCTCTTTCAACATTTACTCACTTTCATGTCTTACGAAACCTGTATGACTTCATTTCTTCTGCAGAACACAAAATGAGATATTTTGAAGAATGTATTAGTCTCAACTTTTGTTTAAAAGGTCAAATGTGGTGTTAGACACTATTGACTTTTTGGGTGATCTGTCCCTTTCAAGACGGCTATTATAGTCAGGTTTGTTACAGTAGAACAATTGATGGTAATGTGACAGAGATTTCAAGTGAGTTGGGATTGAGTTAGTAAATTATTTTAGAAAGGTTAAAATGTGTTTGTAATGACTGTAATGTACGGTAGAGCACGGTAGAGACTTTAAACATTCAAGCACAAAGTGTGTGTGTGTGTTTGTGCGCGCGCAAGCGCTTTAAGAGTCTTCCCTCTGGATTTGATGTGATGAAGTAGCACATTGAGGACACTGATATTAGAGAAGAAATCCTAGGATGCACAAAAAAGCATTTATCTTATGAAATGAGAAATTTATTTGAAGCCTTTTTTGCTCATTTTTCTAAGGAGATCTCTAGGGAAATAACAATTTTTAATGAGCCATGTTTAGATTTGTGAGGAGGAAAAAAGTTTACGCGTCATAAAAATAGACCCTTTTTTTTCTTAAAGACTTTGTTGTCTCACAACAGTTTTAAATTGTACCATGCTGTGAAAAGAAAATGATACAGAGCAAAAGACAGGCCAAATGGTATACTGTGAGAGAATGATGGACTTGTACCAGGGCAAGACGTCTTATATTTCTGTCCTTTTTGATTTTCAGTATAACTTCACTTGAATTTTCTTTTCATTAAAAGATATTCAGAAAATTAAAATGTCTTTCCGGACACATTTATACTGAGATTCATTTTCAGATTTTATTTCAATGCAGAGTTGAGGAGTAACAAACTAAAAGTAGCAAAGCTGCTCTGTTATCTTCAGTAGCACATCAGTAGTGCAGCTGTTTTCATAATAGTGTACAGCAGCTGTGGCTTTTCCAGTGACAGTCTTCTTTTTCCAAAAAGTAGGGACTTTTTCCAAAAAATGGCGACATCACTGTATTTTTTGTATTTTGAGTGAAATAATCATATGTACAGTAGTGCTGGAAAGTCTGATTAATTTCAGAAAATCTGTTCATAAACAACGTTCATGCAAATGATTCAACATTTTGCGGTTCATCACTATTTTTGAAAATAGTTTTTTTTTTTTAAGTATTTAATGTACATTTATTTGTTCAAGTTTAATAACGATTCATTCATTTACAAAACCCTCATTGCTTTTGCACCAGAGAAACAATGTTTAAATTAAATTAAAAAAAGTTATATAATCTGATAGTTACACCTTTTCCCCTTTTAAATAGATTTGGCAACACTTAATTTCGATAGTCCACTTCAGACATTTTGCTAACAATAAGTAACTTTGCAACTGCATGCCATCTAGCAATCATTAGAGTATTATTAGACTGTCTGCTTAATATCTTCTAACACTTTATTTTGATGCTCCCCAACAGACATTCTACTGACTATAAGAAACGTTGCAAGTGCAACTTATTCTACTAACCCTAACCTAACAGTCTAGTAATGCTCTAATTACATGTTGACATGTAGTTGCAAATTAATGAGTGTTAGTTGGCATGTATCACAGAGTTACTTATAGTTAGTAGAATGCCTAAAGTGGACTATCAAAATTAAGTGTAACCATAGATTTTGCCATATGTTGGAAAGAGATACAAAGTGTGAAAATTGCTAACTGTGCTAATTCTGATCAGTGTGAGAACTTGTAAAGTTTTGTTCATAGGTCTTTTGTCCTGGTTAGTGTCATGTCTTTTATTTTGCAGCTGATAGTTCTCAGATGTGTCAGGTAATTATGCCTACCATCGAGTACACCTGGGAACCTTGTGCTGTACCTCAATATTTGTTATTATGACGTTACATATGTAAGTCGGAAATGTACAGAAGTAGCTGAAAAACCAAACCAAATATATTGTGAACAATAAACTACATCTATAACTGCATCTGGATTCAAAATGATTAAAATATTATTTATACAAAGTATCAAAACTAAATGCTTTTTATACAAAGAAAATACTGAAAGTCGAGTGATTAACTGTTTATCAGCTGTTCTGTACATGACACCTTTAAAGTCTTTAAAGTGCAGCATGTAAAATCAAAATAACGTCCAAAATCGTTCATTATAAGTCACTACAGACTTGCTGTCTGCTCACTGATTTCTCTATGCAGATTATAGATGTATTATGTGATAGCATCTATCAGTGTTTCCGCAGTGTGTCGAATCGACACAACCCTCCAATGTCCCAACTTGGCAACTTGTGTATCATAGAGTTTCCCACAATTAAATATGACTTTGTCATTCGTCATTCACGTATTTGTAACTCATAATTACAATATCTCCGACTCCACTTGAAGAGCACATTAGTGTCATTAATCCATTTACCTTGCTTCTGAATATGCCTACTTTCCTACAATATATTATGAAAAAAAGCAGTATGTCAAATAAGCAGTATTCTATTTAGCAGGCAAAAAATACCATGACCTTCAGCTTCTGATGGGATTCTGAAGTGTGCATCCGATGGACACAATAGGACTGACTAGAACAGCTGCTGATGTCATAGATCAAATGACTATTTCAACACGGCAAATATAGTATTTCGGTTTGTATTCACACTGGTGTTGTAGTCAAGACCACCTAAACAGAGACCGAGACCAAGACCAGTGTGTGTTGAGACCAAGACAAGACCAAGGCAGGGAGAGGCCTCATCTAAAAAATCCACATTTACTGCCTGAAATGTATTATATTTAATCAATAAACACAATTAGAATAATAATCTATATAGAGCTGTTAAGAGATTTCAGAAAACAGGAACATCCAGAAACTCAAGACCGAAGACAAGAACAAGATAACAGCAAACAATGACTAGCAAAGTATGACTGAAAATTAAGGCCTTAAATACACAAAACAATGAATAGATAATTAAAAACAGCTAGAACTAATGATGGTGACTATGATAACAAATAACAGACAAAATGGTAACAGAGAATACACTTCATGCACTTCAACATAAAAATCCATACAAAATAAAAGATACAGAACTGGGATCTTGACAGCAGCAATCACACCCCTGGGCGCTTCAACAGTTAAAAGAGCAAGAATGGGTGATGTTGCGTCTTTTTAAAGATGGCATTCCACCTGTGTGTTTCTGGATGAGATTGTTTCCTGGCACCCACGATCACTGCCTCACATGTCTGGGAAGTAAGCATGCTGAAGCAGCATTCATTGATGACTCATGTTTTCACTACGGAAACATGACCATTACAGTGTTAAGATCGAGACTCCAATACCTTGAAAAAGGTGGAGTCCCCTCTGCTATTCCCCATTCTGGTTTCTCTGCACCGCAGAGGATCACTTCAGTTAATACATGGGGTGATCTGAGGATTGTAGTGGGAGCTCCTCCGTTGGGCCAGTCCCCATGGGCCTCCCACTCCTCACACACATCACAGGCCGTGTAGTTTCCTGATGAGTCTGCGGGCCCTTCTCATTTGGGACCCAGCGTTTCATTCGGAGCACCCGTGGAGGACCAGATGTCTATTGATGCATCAGAAGTTGGGCTTGAGTCCTCCAGGGGTGAAGACTTGGCAGTCCTGCCCCCTTCTGTTCCCCCCATGTTTCTTACTCAAGAATGTTCTAATATTTATCAAACTGAGACTGGTTGAGCTCCATCCACTTTCAGGATAGAATCAGCACCTTTTAAGCCTCTACATCAACATTTCTCATAATGTGGGTGGGAGAACAGATTTTGACTGCTGGATTGGTTCTGTTCCCCCCATGTTTCTTATGCACTCTCATCCCCCACTTCTCATGTCACATTGCAGGAGTTTGCGGTTCGAGGACACGACGCCTCCTCATGCATCTCCAGCCACTCCCTCGTGGGAACCATGGAGCCAGGTAAGACTCACATCACACTCACTGCCTCTACTTCAGGACACTATGCCTGCTGAGTTGGGCCCCAGCACTCCACCTCGCTGCCCTCCGTGGGTACTTCTGTAGTTCATCTGGTGCCACTTGTACAGTGTCTGGGGGCCTGGCTAGCACTTCCCAGCCCGTCTCGTTGGCTCATTCGGACGATCAGACTCGGCTATGCAATTCAGTTCGCCCAGTTTTACAGCCCATGTTGACGCAGAAACGCATCCTCACATGCGTTCGCCCACAAGAGTAGTTTGCAGCAATCGACCTGAAGGACGTGCACTTCCATGTTTCGATTTTGTCTCGACACAGACCGTTCCTACGGTTTGCTTTTGAGGGTCGGGCATGTCCCTGTCTCCCCGCATCTGCATGAAGGTGGTGGATGCGGAGGCTGCCCTCAACTATCAGGTTTGTTGTGCAATCACACGGACCTGGTTCTCAGGTACCTCAGCCATCTGGGGCTTCGGGTCAACTGGGAAAAGAGCAAACTCTCCCCGGTGCAGAGTATCTCTTTTCTCGGTATGGAGTTGAACTAGTGCACACAGCAGGTGCTGAACTGTCTGAATTCGTTCAGGGGGAAAACAGCGGTTCCACTGAAACCTGCTCGGATTGATGCATATGAGACCGCTTTAGCACTTACACAGCTGAGTCCCAAGATGAGCATGGCACCATGACTCACATCGGGTAACTATCATACTGATCTGTTGTTGCACTTTCAGCCCATGGTTGGACCTTGCCTTCCTATGGGCCGGATTGCCCTTAGAACAAGTGTCTAGGAATGTTGTTGTCACAACAGATGCCTCCAGAATGGGCTGGGGTGGGCACACAGCCACAGGCTCCTGGACAGGACCTCGACTTCAGTGGCATATCAACTGCCTCGAGTTGCTGGCAGTACTGCTGGCCCTGCATCGGTTTCGACCGTTGTTGCAGGGCAAGCATGTACTGGTCCGGATGGACAACATGGCGTTGGTGGTGTACATCAACCACCAGGGTGGTCTATGTTCAAAAGGTCCAAAGGTTGGAGCAAATGCTGTCTCCCTCCACCTTGAAAGTGTATGTTGCCGCCATTGCAGCACATCACGATGCAGTATACCATTGGTTCCCAACCACATTCCTGGAGGCCCCCCAAAACTGCACATTTTGCATGTCTCCTTGATCAAGCATACCTGAATCAGGTCATCAGCTCATTAGCTGGCATTTGCAGGCATTTTTGGTCAATGAAACGTGCCTGGAATTTGGACCAGCTGACTCTCACATAATCCTGAGTCCCCGGCCCGGATATGTGCCCAAAGTTCCCATCAATCCTTTTTGGGACCAGGTGGTGAACTTGCAAATGCTGCCCCTGGAGAAGGCAGACCCAACCCTCGCGTTGCGGTATCCCGTTATGCCCTGCGCATCTATGTGGACTGCACACAGAGCTTTAGAAGCTCAGAGCAGCTCTTTATCTCTCTCCTGGGCATTGGTGCATGGCGCCTCTCTTTGGCAGACATCTGCAGAGCTGCAGGCTGGGTGACACAAAAAACCTTCTTTTTCCACGTTACCTCCCTATGGGCAGGATGTGGCATCCGTAGAGTCCCTTTCCATCTGGACTCGGCACACTTCCTCAGTGTTATCCAACCGTTCATGGTTGAGTTGGGTGAAATAGATAGGAACAGTAACTGTTGACTTTTCTCTTGGAAAGTTCTGTCCTTCCGTCCCACCAGGTACAAAGGTCTGTTCGACTTACACAGGGCGCTGGGAAGGGTCAGCGGTTTTGGTGCTCTCCACAGGGACCCCACAACGTCAGTTCATTTTGATGTAATGTTGAATGGGACTGACTGAAAGGGAACGTCTCGGTTATTATTGTAACCCTCATTCCCTGAAGGAGGGAACAGAGACGTTACGTCCCACCTGCCATAACCCTTTACCACCGCTGAATGGCCCAGGATCCTGTCTCGGCTCCTCAGCACAAACCTGAATGAGTGAGTTGCAGGCAAGCTTATATACCCGTATGTCCGAGGGAGTGGCTTGCCATGCAAATCTCACTCGCCAATCTTCATTGTCCTGTTTTCTTACTACCCAAAGGTGATTGGGCTCCCAAGTGAGATCCCACAAGTTCAGTTCATTTTGACGTAATGCCTCCGTTCCCTCCTTCAATAGTTACAGAGACGGTATTTTCACTAGAAGTTAGAAGATTATTCAAAATGAGTACAAATTTATAATTTATTATTTTTTATTCTTATATTTCTTATTCTTACTTATTTAAATGTTCTTACTATTCTTGTGTATGTATGTATACCCAGAGCTCCTGAAAACCACAATAAATTCCTTGTGTTTTTATGTACACTTGGCAAATAAAGCTCATTCTGATTCTGATTCTGAAATGGACCTGTCACGTAAGGCTGACTGCAATGAGTACATGACAAATGGAGTACTATAAACAAAGTCTTTAATCGAAACCCAACTAGAAAACACACAGGAGAATAACTAGGAGTAAAGATACACAACCATGTATACATGCAAACGAGACTGAAACTAAGAGCTTAAATACAGTACACAGGGCAAACAAAGGGAGCTAAATGAAACATAGGTGAAACTAATCAGTAACTTTGGAAACAAACTGGCACACACTAGGAAACCAGTGTCTGAATTCGCCCCCTATACCCTTAAATAGGGCACTATTTGAGGGGACAGCCATTTGTAGCGGTGTCCAAAACTATAGTGGACTTTATCAGGTGCACTCATTCAATCCCATAACGCACCACAATAATGAGTGTACAGCTGATGTTCACTCAACAGCTGGAGAATAACCATAATGCACTAAGGGTCAGGCCGAATGAATTCCTGCGTCTCACAAGAAGATAGTCCCACAGTTGAATCATCCATCCATTGTCCAGCGTAATATCATGCAGGTATAAATTCCTTTTTTATGATTATTATAAATTGTTTAATTAAAGTTTATATATGCTATTTTTCATGACAGTGTTCAAGATAAATCTTTTCAATACTACTGGAGCTGCCAGTTTGCAATCACATTGATGACTAACTTTCAAATGATTATTAAATGGCAATCACAAACTATGCAAAAGCAGCAGCCCTTCTGGCACACTCAGTGTCCGAATGTGCTCACTCTTTTTCATTCACTCCTTTAAGCTGACTGTATTAGTGGATTAATGTAGGGAACAGTGAATGAGAGTATAGGAGGCGATTTCAAACATAGCTGCTCTTGTCAACTGAATATGACAAGGAACAGAACCCAGAACAGGAAACATAATGAAAACTAAACACAGAGAAAATAGACTAGAACATAATCCTGACAGGACCTTTGCAGGAAAATGTTCAGTATTAAAATGTCTCCCTCTCCTTCCTTCCTTATAATTAAGGTTTTAAGAGTAACGTTAGGGGGAGCAGTGGTAACTGTTTCTAGCATCTAACGACTTCATCTTGATGCAGTGCTTTTGTCATCTAAGAAGACATATGTTCTCCTGAGAGCCGTGGACTGTGCCTGGATGTGTGGAGTACTGAAGCTGATCAGACTGTGTCAGAGGCCTGCTGAGAAATAGATTACAGTGAGTCAATGCAGCGAAGACTGCTGCGAATCAAGATGCCAACTATGAGGGGATGTCAGTTAGTGTAAGTGTGTATGTGTGTGTTTAACTCTAGAAAGAGAGATATGAAGACGACAGTGCATGCACACAGCCTATGGTGAGGATTACAAGGTTGGAGTTCTCTGGTAACCTTGTATGAAAGGATTTTCTATAAAATTTCCTTCTGCAACCTGGCTCAAGAACACTGTGCTCATTACTAACTGTTAGAACAATCTCTTAAAGGGACAGTTCACCTAAAATGATACTCACCCTCATGACATTCCAAGCCTGTAAGCTGTTAATGACAGTTCATAGTGACCTGTTAAAGTCCGAAATTGACACACACACACACGCACACGCACGCACGCACGCACCACACACACAAAAAAAACAGTCCACATGATGTGCGCACTAAAAAAGAAATTTAAGTTGTTTTTCACTGAAAATCTTTCTTTTTCTAAAGTCAGCATGATATGGATAATACGATATTACTTTATACGATAATCTTTTCTCCCCTATTCTGAATGAAACGGCTTCTCGAACAAGGAAAAAAAAAAGTAGGGCAGGACTTGATTTGGTCGATTGGAAATTGATTAGATGGTTGTGGTTTGCTATTGCTGACCGCCCTCACACCAGTAAACGTGTCATCAGAGATGAGATGTCACTGCAATAGGAATTTTATTTTGATTAAATATGACAAGGCACACAAATTAAAAAATAAAAAATAGTGATGTTCCCGGATAAATCATTTATAATAAACACTGCAATATTCCACTTAAAAAAAGGGATTGTCAAATTTGATTTCATGGTGACTTTCCTTTAAAAGTAAGTAGGATGATTTCTTTGAAATATTAAATATTTTGTTTTTCATTTTCTCATCCATTGGTAACAGAGACTTGGAATAAATAATATCTGAAGATTCTTCATGTATCCTTAGGAGTCAGATCCACTAAAGGTGGTGTGTGTGAGTAAGTGCTTGTGTTCGAGTGTGTGTCACTGGGCTGTGGGAGTGGGATAGTGGGCGGCAGGTGGATGAAGAGCATTGCATGCTGGTCTGTATGGTAATAAGATATAATTGCACAGTACGTTCAGCCTGCCTGTCGTCTCTAAAATTCAAAGGGAATTTGCATCATTATGTGCAGACTTTTCAAATATGCTAATGTTTTTTTTCCTGAATGCTCACAGGCATCTTTCAGTGCAATTAGATCCTCTCAACTGACTGTGTAATCACAAGATTTCCAAGCAGAAGGGGGGAAAAACACTTAAAATGTTTCTGTTAACTTTAAATTACACATAGTGGAGTGCCCTATACAAAAGTCTCTGACAGTTTTTGTAATCATATCCAGAGGAAATAGTCCTAGTTCATTATAATTTTGAATTAATTATAATGTGTAATTATTTAAATCATATAAGACGCATTCAAATTCTACTTTAAACAAAAACTAGAGAATGAAAAGAAAGTAGCTTAATTTTATTCATAATCCCGATTCATAACTTAGAGTAGTCTTGTAGTCAGACTTTTGGTTGAACGGCATATGAAACCAACATAAGACCTTTGTACATGTGTGTTAAACTAGATTTTCACTTTTCTTTATTGTAAACACTCTTATATTGACAGACAGACAAATCAGAAAAAAAGCAGAATACAAAGTTCTGCTCATGGGTATTTAGTTTACTTGCTATTGCACTGATTATTTCATCATCATCAAAAGCACAGCCTTGTAAACAAAACCTTTTTTCCCCTTATGGACTGATAAAACACCTATTTGTTCTTTCTTTCAGAAGTTGTGTAAAGCCAGCCAATCAGATTAAAGTTCACCAGATCAAGAAAATGCTTGTGTGCAATATGAATCAGTCGGTCAGTTTGTGGGCAAAATTACCCTCGATTAAAAATAAACCTCCTGCATGAGTCTAATAGTGGTGGCACAACTGAGGTCAACAACAGCTTTTTAAAAATCCATGATCAGCCTGGAAGAAAAGAAGCCCTTCAGCTTGTTATCATTTTATTTATTTAAATGGTAATTCATCATTTTTCATTCCTCAGACATCAGCTTCAGAGGGGATAAGACATGCCCATTCCTTGCAAACCTGTACCGCCTCAGAAAATCTGAAAATGATCATTTTCTACAAAAGGCCATTGTGGGCTGCTTCTCTGGTAGAAATCAATGGTTCTCCCAAATCTCCTTGAACAAGGCTGATTGCGTGAGACAGATCGAAGAGCACAATAGACTTTCAACAACGGAGCTGTGCTAGCCAGGGACTTGGATTTGTTGAGTTAAGGTATCTTTTCACGTTGTTTTTTAATAAAAAGAAAAAGAATGGAGCCGTTGAAGAGATGTTTTTATTTTTTTGTGCCACAGATCTGAATGTCTGCTTGTTTTGCATCACTGTTTTCACCTCCCACACCAAGTCCTGCTTAATTATGGAGCAGCACCAGTGGACATTTTAATTTAATGCTTTAATAGTTTGTATGTATAAAATGAAATGAAAAGATTATTTGCTGTGGTCAATCACACTGATGACGTGCCATGCTGAATGCTGAAGACTTGCTGACGGTGGCGTCTGTTTGTAGATCTGTTGGACTGCATTGCTCATTTGGGTCAAGTGTACGGTAATCAATGATGCCTCTGGGCAGACGAGTCAAAGGCGATATTTCACTTTAGCGGAAAAAAAGAACAGAGGAAGATCAAAGCTTGGCATGGAAAAGCGGTCCACTGGCCTTGGCTTTGAACTTCATGCTGATATTAACTGAGTCCATCCCTCAACTAAGAGAAAAAAAAACTGCAATAACAATAATCATGCATGTCCCACAGCATGCTAAATAATAAGACTTAAAGGGACAGTTCAACCCAAAATGAAAATTTTGTCATTTACTTACCCTCTTTTTTATTTTTAAAGGGGACATATCATGAAAATCTGACTTTTTCCGTGTTTAAGTGCTATAATCGGGTCCCCAGTGCATCTACCAATCCAGAAAGCGTGAAAAAGGACAACCAAGTAACTTTGTTTTGGTAAGCCTTTCACTGCAAGCATGTGAAAAAATGAGCCGCTCAGATTTCACTCCTCTAGTGATCTTATAATATTACCACCCCTTAATTTGCACGTTTTCACCCATGGCGCCGCCATTTTGTTTTCGCAAGCGACAACAGTGTACCAGTTCTAACGCCATGGCAAATGTTCGAGCAAAGCATGCTAACTGTTCTGTCGTTGACTGCACAGACGACACAGAACACTATTTAGAGTCTCATTAGCTTGGATAGCCTGCAAATTGACCCTGGCGAGCTTGATTGCTAAAAAAGGTGCGTTTCTGCCCGAGCAATATTTTGGAAAATATATTTGATCATTCACAGCATTTGATAGCAATCATAAACGTTAGCCTGGTGTGTATGGCTCTGTTTGACAAACAGGTACGTTATGTATAGTGGGCGTCCATACGGGTTTTGCACAAAAGATTAACATGACGGCACATGCTAGTCGATGAGTTGAATCAGCTCCACAGCAACTACATAAATTTATCCACTAACCGTTCAGAAACGTCCAGTTTCATTCTAAAAGTTGTAACTTCTTCCTGAGTCTCTCCATCAGTGTCCGACTCCGGTTTGAACAATGTAAGGCTGAACACCGTTACTGACAATCCTCATTTTGGCTGCATGAGATTCTCCAGCTTTGTTGTTGTTGAGCTTCTGTTAAAGCTCCGCCCTCTTTTGTAAAGTGGGCCGGGAGCAGCAGCTCATTTGCATTTAAAGGGACACACACAAAAACGGCGTGTTTTTGCTCACACCCAAATAGTGGCAAATTTGACAAGCTATAATAAATGATCTGTGGGGTATTTTGAGCTGAAACTTCACAGACACATTCTGGGAACACCAGAGTCGTATATCACATCTTGTGAAAGGGGGCATAATACATCCCCTTTAATGACAGGAACATTTTGAGGAATCTGCACGCTGCTCTTTTCCATAAAATGTCAATTCGTAGTGACAGTTCGTCAGTTTTTTTTTCATATTTTCCCGAACTGAAGTATGATCCATGTGGATTGTGCAAATCTGAGGGGAAAATTGCGTCATTTTCAAATGCATTTAAAATACAATTAATTTATGCATGGATACCATTGCTTCCGAAAGCATTGCACGAGCTAGCGGCGCCATCTAGTGGCTGTGTGTGGAACACCCTTAGCATCTCATTAACCCTTTGACACATACAATCACACCCGTGTGTGGCTGCGGTGTGTGTCAGGTGACAAGCTTGACTAGTCACCATAGAAATAATAAGGCGGTACATTCTAAAATGTGAGAAAGGGTTAACACATGGCAAATGCCAATTGTGAGTAAAAAAAAAGTATGTTGGTGAGTATATGAAACAGTGAAACTGCTAATGGATAACTGCCTGTGTTCTTTATGGTCCATCCAACTCATTCTCTATACTGTGAGTTTTGGTTGCTTATAATGTGCATTTGAAAATATAAAATGTGCCAGTTACCTTCCCAAATTTGTAATGAGAATCTATGTCTATGTCTTCCATCAGTGTTTCACCAAAATAAAAGCTCTACAATTTAAAGTTTGAATAAATGAAATTAAAACATTAATATAATAAGACATTAGTATTGCAATTTTACAGTTGTTCTGTACTCAAAGGAACGATATATTCACACAGCAATTCACAGAATTCTCTTTTTGTGTTACATGGTTATATAAGTTTGAAACACCATGAGGTTACAGGGTTAGTTTACCCAAAAATGAAAACTGTCATCATCATTCTGCACACAAAAAGGTTATTTTGAAGAATGATGGTGAGCAAACCATTTTGGTTACCATTGACTTCAATTGTGTGTGCAAAACAAACCAACACTGCAACATTCCTCAAAATATCTTATTTTATGTTCCACGGGGGACATAAAAATACTCTGAAATTCTTAATTATTATTACTATTGTTATTCATAACATATAAATAAATCAAGGTATCACATAAAAAGCAAAGGTCTTTGAGAATGATTTCCGCCTTACTTTCTTTTATCCATTTCATGCTTTTTGCGTGTTATTCTTAACAGCAGAGGCTGGTTTTAATTGCAGGGAGCAAGAGCTTAGGGTTTAATTGCAGCAGATTGCCTGAGTTGCTTTGTCCATTCTTGTCTACCTGCTGGTTCCACGTTCCACCCCTACCAACAGAAATAATAGTTCCTTTCATTTAAAAACCCACTAACCACAACTGTGAGCTTTAGACCAAATGAAGGCCCCGCATTCAGAGTAGTACAAAGCCATTAACGGCCACTCGTCCACAAAACATCGTTTTTGTGGCGAGAATCTAAAGAGCATCAGCGTTGGGAAAAAGAACAGTGATATTTTGCTCAAGCCCTACGTATTGAATTGTGATATTTTGTGACATTTAGCAGTTGTCATTGTGCTGAGTACCTATGTGCTGAATACTGATAGATCGCGGGTCTGCGGACAGGGTAAGCAAGTGGCACTTAAAACGCGAACAGAATAGTTGAAAATCGAAATCTGGGTTTTCTGAGAATCGTCTGTCTGTGTGGTTTGCCCACAGAAATAAATAAGGACGTATAGTATTATTTTTCTTCTTATTCTGTTCAAATTTTCTTTGCAGGCTATTAATGGCTAGCCTATTAACCAGTGCAATATTACAGTACATGCCTCTTTCATAAAACTTTCTTTAGGCTGCGAGAGGTCAAGACTAACAAACCCGGTACTATAGTTGGGTTTATTCAAAGGTGTCATTGTCACAGAATCTTGCCGGACGCAACAGTGTCAGAAACCTTCTGTGAGAGTCGTGAGAGCTATGCGCTAATGCAACACTAAAGTAGCCTTTGTCTTTTCTAGCATGTTAAATCACAACTTTAATTGCTGTGTATGTCATGATGTGCTCTTAGGATTACAGTTGTATGGTTTGTAATTGAATGCAAAAGTCAATGCAATCGCACAACAGGCTTTAGCTGGGACTTGATACTATAGAGTTCATGGGCAGTATAATAGTAAAATCTCAAAGAGAAGAAAGCTGAAATGTAATTTAACAGCTCTCATATTTAGAGCTGCTGCTGCTTTGATACTTCTTTGTGCTGTTGTGCCAACAGATTTCAGAAGGTTTGTGATATACAGACTTAGTCATTGGTGTAACTAGGATTGTATGGTGCAAAAACACTCGATGGGCCACATCAACCTACAAGAATGAACACATTAATCATATTTTGTTTACTCAATGTTGCTTCAGTACTATATTCTCAAAGAACCTTTTCACAAAATATGTGAATTTCTTTATTTTCTTTGGCACTGGCTAAACTGATTTGACCTGAGTCTCCTACTCAAGGTCCAACTTTAATGTTATGAAGCGACAAGAATACTTTTTGTGCACAAAAAAACAAACAAAAATAACAACTTTACTCAACAATTTCTTCTCTTTCATGTCAGTCTCCTACGCTGTTCACATCGTAAACACAGTGCAGCGCTTCCGGGTTCTATGTCGGAACGCCAGCTGAGACTGACACAAATTGTTAAATAAAGTTTTTGTTGTTGTTGTTGTTGTTTTGTTTTTTGTTTTTCCCGCATATCACAACCTTTTGGAAACTTTGTTCACTTTTGAATCCCCTCACATCATTATTGGCTGGTCAACACATTTATTAATAATTTATTAGTTTTTAAAAATTATTCAATGTATTATTATTTCATTTATTAATTGATTTATACTTAACATTGAACATTCTGATGTAGTTGACAGTATTTTTGTAAGTGATCAGAATCATTGTCTTCTTATAACTATGCAGAACCCACTAGCAACCACCCAGAATGCCTTAGCAATTGTCTAGATAATAAGTTAATGTCTATATAAATTTGAATCTGTTTTAAACTTCCAGGCAAGGCTTTATCATGCCAAAACTCAAACTTTTTTAGTTTTTTAATTATTATTCTTAATCAAATTGCCTTTGTAAGTTGCCAGGCAACTCTACAAATTAAGGCACACAAAGAAACATCAA